>JAJOHN010000014.1:516014-1094134 GCA_030271015.1 Didymella glomerata
TACTTTAAGCAAAGCTTGTAAGCACTAATTCTATTAGTTCTTAGGGATAAGCTTGGTTTCTAGAACAGTAGGGGGAAGTTGCCTAGGTGAAACACCTAATAACAACTAAGGGGTAATAATAAGTAGTATAGAGTAGACTATCTAGCTTAAAGGTTAGGTTAAGATTCTAAAGACAAACTTGATTAACAAGGTTAAACACAAACTATAAGGGTTATGTTCCTATGTGTTATATACTAAGTAAGTATAGGGGTGCTATATACTATGCTCTATTGCTCTATATGCTCTTAAGAGATTGTAGGAGCAGAGAGAGCAGTGCTACTCTCTTACTCTTGCGCTAAGGAGAGATTAGGGAGAGCACCTCTTATTATGCTCTCTTATGTTTACTTGCTTAGTAAAAGCAACCCTAGTTGCCCTACAAGTATAGTAGGGCTAGGCTATAATAGATTATAACACTATCCTCCCTCTTTATAGCTTTGTCCTTAAAGCTAAGAGCATTATGCCTAAAGCACTAAAATCCTCTAAACTAATTATTAAAGACAATAGTACTATATATTGCCTTAACCTTATAGACTTTATTAATCTCTTTAGTAATATTATGCCTGTTGCGTGTTAAAACTGTTGCAAGGCTAGGCTAGTGTGCTGCGTGCATGTTTAGTCTAGTTGCTGCAACAAGTGCAACTGCTTAAACTCTAAAACTTGTAACATATAGATTTCCTCTAATAAGTAGTCTACTATTAGGGAAGAGAAGGAGCGTTTACAAGCGCAACTATATAAAATACAAAAGGAAGAGTTAGAGATAAAGAAAGTATTAGTAGAGAACGCTAATTGTGCTGCAGACGCAATTGCAGTTAAGGAGATAGAGATCTAGCGTATTAAGCAATAGAAGGCAACTTTAGCGCCTTCTAATAGTGTTACTCTGTCTCTATTTACTTAGAGCATTATAGACGGGCTCTTAGACAAGGTCTAGGCTACAAATCCTCTATTATATCTAGATAAGGCTGTTGCTAGTACTGCGCTAGCAGTTAGCAGCAATTCTTAAGGTGCGCAACAAGTTCCTATATATTTTCTAAATTAGGGTATCCTAACTACTTAACTAGGTACTTAATGCGTTGTTCTTTTCCTTCATATGTTATTATATTTTTAACTTCCTATTTGTTCTGGCTGTCTGCCTAGTAGTAGAAGTCTTGCTAGATTAGCGTTCTAGGGTTGGCTAGTTCTAATAGTAAGATGTAGAACACAGGATAGATCATTGCATCTTTAGGCAGCGCAAGTTAATAGTTAACTAGGCTAATTTACTTAAAAATAAAAAATAGTTTAACCTTAACCTTGTCTAGTTTTTTTATTAGTTGCTGTGTGCGTAGGTTCTTTATAAGGAGATACACGTTATCCCCTTCTTTTAGCAGAGGCGCTGTTTTTTATTCCTTATTAATATAAGAGATGCTCTATGTCTAAGCTTTAGCAATATTTTTAAGCAATTTCTAGTGTACTCCCTTTAGCGCTTTAACTGAGGCTATTGCTAATTCTGTCTAAATATTGCTATCTAATAATCTTATAAAGAGATTTAGGTGTCTTCTATAATTTGTAAAGTATGGCGTTATGCCTATAACTTCTAAGAGTTTGTTGTTATATGCAATCTATGCTATAGGTAACAGCGAAACCTAGTTGTCTTGCTGCTAGTTGCCATATATCTATAGGTATGTTTCTATAGTCTAATTTGTTTGTTTAGTCTGTCTATCTGTCTGCAGGTAGTAGGCTGTAGAGAGCTTCTTCTTGGTACCTATTGCTGCCAAGAGCGTAGTCTAATAGTTTAAAGTAAAGAGCTTATCTCTATTGCTAATAATTAACTTAGGAATACTATAGTAGTAGATAATCCTATTAAGGAATACTTGTGCAAGTTGTTCTGTAGTATAGCTATATCTAAATAGTATTATCTTAGCGTACTTAGTAAACTAATCTACTATAACAAAGATTGAGTTATAGTTATAGCCTGTAATAGGGTCCTTAGAGATTGGTAGCTAGGTGACAAAGTCTATTGTAATGTTTGTCTATAGGGCTGTTGGTAGCTCTATTACTTATGCTTCTCTATACTTAGTATGTGTGCTGTGTTTGTTTTGTTAACAGCTAACACAGTTTTTAATAAACCTAGTAACCTTGTCCTTTATATTTGGAAACTTGTAGTGTCTCTCAATAAGTTCTATTGTTCTAGTAATTCTAGGGTGACTGTAAAGTAGGTTATTATAGTAGCTGCTAATTACTTGTTCTTGCAGTCCTTTAGGTATCTGTGCAGGTACTTGTTTATTAAGCGTAACCTTTATAAAGTTGTTGAGTTGTTAAGATAGTTCTAGCAATCTGTCTTTATTAATCCCTAGTATTGCAAATTTGTTAATAGTCTTTTCTCCTGCAAGGTTGTGTTGTCAACTAAGCGCGTTAGCCCTGCTGTTGTCTTTTTCTAGTATATATAGAATCTTGAACTTATACTAACTAAGAAGTTCTAACTAGCATACTTGTTGCCTGTTTAGGAACTTAGTAGTAGTAAAGTGTACCAAGTTCTTATAATCTGTATAGATAGTAAGGTCTAAGCAGCTCTCTGTATAGACTTGCTAGTGTTGTAATGCTAACACAATTGCTAGTAGTTCTTTATTATAGACGTTGTATCGCTCTTCTAGTCTAGAGAACTTTTGTAAGTAGTACGCAATAGGGTGCTATTAGCTATCTTTTTCTTGTATAATGCAGGCTCCTAGTGCCAAGTCTAAGGCATCTGTCTCTATTCTTATTAGCTTTCTGCTGCAGAATATAATAAGTGTAGGGGGTTTGAGACACGCTTGCTTTAAGCTCTTAAACGCTTGTTGCTGTTCTTCTCTCTAACTAAACAGTATATCCTTCTATATAAGCTTTGTAAGTAGTAAGGCCTTCTTTAAGTAGTCCTTAATAAAGTGCCAATTAAAGTTAACAAAACCTAGAAACTCTTAGATTTATTTAACTGTTGTAGGAGTTTTCTATAACTTAACAACTGCAATCTTTGTTAGGCTTATCTTGACTCTGTTCCTTCCTACCATAAACCCTAGGAATTTAACTTCTTTCTTATGCTATTTATACTTCTTAGGCTTTAATTGTAGGTCTGCTTGCTTTAAGCATTCTAGCACCTCTATAACATAGGTAATATGCTCTTCTAGCGTCTTAGAATATACTAGGATATTGTTGAGGTATGCTACTACAGTATTGTCTAGGTGTGCTCTTAGCACGTTATTGACTAGTTCCTAACAAGTAGCTGGTGTGTTTGTAAGTCTAAATAGTATAATAAGGTACTTATAGAGTCTATAGCGCGTTCTAAATGCTATCTTCTATTCCTTACCCTCTTTTATGCGTATAAGGTTATATACTCCTTGTAGGTCTAGCGCTATAAAGTATTGTGCTCCTGCTAACCTGTCTTGCAACTCTAAGATGTTAGGCAGTAGATAGCAATTCTTAATTGTAATTTTGTTAAGCTTTCTAAAGTTAATATAAGGTTATAGCTTGCTATCCTTCTTTAGTACAAACATGATAGGGTACCCTGCAGGTAATTTAGACCTTCTAATAAATCCTTTCTTAAGGTTCTCTTAGATGTACTTGCGTAGTACTCTAAGTTCCTTTCCTAATAACTAGTATAATCTCTTAAAAGTTAGTGTCTTTCTTTCTTAGAGTTTAATCTTATAATCCTAAGGCTTGTGCTCTAGTAGGGCTTTTTCTATAAGCTCTTCTTTAAATATCTGTGCGTACTGTTAGTAAACGTTAGGGATAGCAGAAGGTGCACTTTTCTTCTTAACTACTACTTGGTAACCTAGTAAGTTATTAGCGTCTGTATAGTTAACTGCTCTTGTTTGGCGCGTCTTATTAGGCAAGAAGAGGTTCCCTATCTCTCTCTTATCTACTAGCTGCAGCGTAGGCTGCGTAGGTTGTAATATACTTGTGCTATAGTTACATCCTTTTAGCAAGATCTTGCGCTGTCTCTAGTTAATCTGCAGGTTATGTCTTTCTAACTAGGGCAGTCCTAGTATAATATTGTAGGCAGACGTGCCTAAGACATCTAGGAGTATTAATTTGTAGTATCCTTGTATCTAGAGCTTCTTAATGTATACTTTGTGTGTTATATAAGGTATAGTAGGCAGTAGTTCTCTATTAGCTACTCTAAGTGCATATACTTCTTCTTTTAGCGTAGGGTTAAGTCCTGCTTGCCTTAGCGCTTGCGCAGAAATGTAGTTATAGTATAACTCTAAGTCTAAGAGTGCCCTTATATATAGTCTATTAACTAGTATTGGGATTTTACTTTGTTAGTTAATCCCTAAGGAATTAATAGATTGATCTCTAGAGCTTATAGGCGTAATCCTAAAAAAGGCTCCTCCTCTCTAAATCTATTATTGTGCTTGCTGCCTTAGTGTAGGTTACAATCCTTGTTTAAGCAGTGCTGCTAATATATATTATAGCAGCTGCTGTTAACAATAAGTTATATCTAGATAATTTGCTATAGGTTGTTAGTACCTAGGAAGTACAGCTTAGAACGCTTGTTCTAAAGGTGTACTTTGCACATATCCTGCGTGCACTTATACTATAGTAGCTTATAAGCGCCCTTTAGGGTAGGAAACTATTCTAAGTTCTTCTTATCCTTATAGTGTATAGGGTAGTAGTTGTAATAACATGCAGTCTATAATTACAATCTATGCTTTATATTTCAGAGGTCTAGGTTGTATCTTGGCTATAGGCTTATAACTATAACAGGCTTGTTTTCCTTAGTTTAAGTTACGCTGTCTTAGTAGGTAGGGAGTTGTGTTTGTATAATAGTTCCTATATCTATAGAGTCTTGTAGTGCTTGTTCTACTTAGTATCTAACACTGTTGCGTGCTATCTTAGTTTAGCGTTTGCGTTGTCCTTGTTGCTTAGAACGTGTTGCAACTAGTTTAAAGAACTCTTGGTGTAGTATAGGCGCGCAATTGAAACAATCCTTGTTAGAGATATAATTATGTGTGTTATTATACTCTAACTCTGTGTCTTCTAAGAGACAGCCTATGTCTTTAGTAAGAATGTCTTATTCTTTACTGTCTTCTAGTCTTTCCTAGGTAAGTACGTTAATCTAGCAAATAACCTTGTTCTTTATTTGGCAGTCTCTAGCGTAGTGTCTAGGCTTATTATAGTTATAGCAAACTACCTTAGACTTGTCTTGTTAGCTACCTGTGCTCTTCTTCTGGTTCTATCTCTTAGGTCCTTTAATTAGGTTTAAGAGGTCTATAGCCTCTAGTCTGTAGTATCTGCTCTAAGTATTGTTGTAGACTTGGTAACGTCCTATATTTAGTTAATAGCAGTTTCTGCAGTTAGACAGGTTGTTGCGCTATAGCTGGCGTAGTAGTAGGTGTTAGTTAACTGTTATAACGCGCGCCTGTAGATTGTCCTAGAGCTCCTGTTAGAGTTCCTAGAGTTGTATATTAATGTTAATTGCTTTGTTGACTAATGTGTTAAAGGTGTTAATAGAGGCTGTAGTTTATATAAGCTCCTCCTTGACTTTAGGCTTTAGTCCTTATTAAAACATAGTTATTAACGCGTTGTTGTTCTAGCCAGTGTATGTAGCCAGCTGTTAGAATTTAGTAGTATAATTAGCAGTAGATTTGTCTTATTAAATGCGTTAGATATTGCGTTATACAATAGTTAGTTTATTTAAGACTCTAAATATAGGTTAAAGCTGTTCCTTGAATAGGTTAAAGTCCTTGAACTAAGGGTTGACGTTAGTTGAGTTACTAGCGTTGTAGTAATGTTAAAGAAATAGTTTAATCTACGTAAAGGCTTGTCTACGTATATAGCTTGCTATATAGGTAACTTTCTTCTCTTTAGGAATTCTAGATTTCTAGAATATAAAGTATAGGTCCTACTTAATAAGCTAGTCTTCTAGCTTGCAGCAGTTACTATCCTAGAACTTAGGCTTAGCTATAGTAGTACCTAGGATAACATTACTCTAGGGTTCTATGTTAATATTGTCTTCTTTATAACTGTTGTTTGTGTAAGAGCTACTAGGGGTAGCACGTGTTCCTAAAGTAGAACTTATCTTAGAGGTGTTTTAAATGTTAAAGTCGTACTTTAAGCAAAGCTTATAAGCACTAATTCTATCAGTTCTTAGGGATAAGCTTAGTTTCTAGAATAGTAGGGGGAAGTTGCCTAGGTAAAACACCTAATAACAACTAAGGGGTAATAATAAGTAGTATAGAGTAGACTATCTAGCTTGAAGGTTAGGTTAAGATTCTAAAGACAAACTTAATTAATAAGGTTAAACATAAACTATAAGGGTTGTGTTCCTATGTGTTATATACTAAGTAAGTATAGGGGTGCTATATACTATGCTCTATTGCTCTATATGCTCTTAAGAGATTGTAGGAGCAGAGAGAGCAGTGCTACTCTCTTACTCTTGCGCTAAGGAGAGATTAGGGAGAGCACCTCTTATTATGCTCTCTTATGTTTACTTGCTTAGTAAAGCACCTAGTTGCCCTCAAGTAGGCTAGGCCCTAGTTGCCCTACAAGTATAGTAGGGCTAGGCTATAATAGATTATAACACTATCCTCCCTCTTTATAGCTTTGTCCTTAAAGCTAAGAGCATTATGCCTAAAGCACTAAAATCCTCTAAACTAATTATTAAAGACAATAGTACTATATATTGCCTTAACCTTATAGACTTTATTAATCTCTTTAGTAATATTATGCCTGTTGCGTGTTAAAACTGTTGCAAGGCTAGGCTAGTGTGCTGCGTGCATGTTTAGTCTAGTTGCTGCAACAAGTGCAACTGCTTAAACTCTAAAACTTGTAACATATAGATTTCCTCTAATAAGTAGTCTACTATTAGGGAAGAGAAGGAGCGTTTACAAGCGCAACTATATAAAATACAAAAGGAAGAGTTAGAGATAAAGAAAGTATTAGTAGAGAACGCTAATTGTGCTGCAGACGCAATTGCAGTTAAGGAGATAGAGATCTAGCGTATTAAGCAATAGAAGGCAACTTTAGCGCCTTCTAATAGTGTTACTCTGTCTCTATTTACTTAGAGCATTATAGACGGGCTCTTAGACAAGGTCTAGGCTACAAATCCTCTATTATATCTAGATAAGGCTGTTGCTAGTACTGCGCTAGCAGTTAGCAGCAATTCTTAAGGTGCGCAACAAGTTCCTATATATTTTCTAAATTAGGGTATCCTAACTACTTAACTAGGTACTTAATGCGTTGTTCTTTTCCTTCATATGTTATTATATTTTTAACTTCCTATTTGTTCTGGCTGTCTGCCTAGTAGTAGAAGTCTTGCTAGATTAGCGTTCTAGGGTTGGCTAGTTCTAATAGTAAGATGTAGAACACAGGATAGATCATTGCATCTTTAGGCAGCGCAAGTTAATAGTTAACTAGGCTAATTTACTTAAAAATAAAAAATAGTTTAACCTTAACCTTGTCTAGTTTTTTTATTAGTTGCTGTGTGCGTAGGTTCTTTATAAGGAGATACACGTTATCCCCTTCTTTTAGCAGAGGCGCTGTTTTTTATTCCTTATTAATATAAGAGATGCTCTATGTCTAAGCTTTAGCAATATTTTTAAGCAATTTCTAGTGTACTCCCTTTAGCGCTTTAACTGAGGCTATTGCTAATTCTGTCTAAATATTGCTATCTAATAATCTTATAAAGAGATTTAGGTGTCTTCTATAATTTGTAAAGTATGGCGTTATGCCTATAACTTCTAAGAGTTTGTTGTTATATGCAATCTATGCTATAGGTAACAGCGAAACCTAGTTGTCTTGCTGCTAGTTGCCATATATCTATAGGTATGTTTCTATAGTCTAATTTGTTTGTTTAGTCTGTCTATCTGTCTGCAGGTAGTAGGCTGTAGAGAGCTTCTTCTTGGTACCTATTGCTGCCAAGAGCGTAGTCTAATAGTTTAAAGTAAAGAGCTTATCTCTATTGCTAATAATTAACTTAGGAATACTATAGTAGTAGATAATCCTATTAAGGAATACTTGTGCAAGTTGTTCTGTAGTATAGCTATATCTAAATAGTATTATCTTAGCGTACTTAGTAAACTAATCTACTATAACAAAGATTGAGTTATAGTTATAGCCTGTAATAGGGTCCTTAGAGATTGGTAGCTAGGTGACAAAGTCTATTGTAATGTTTGTCTATAGGGCTGTTGGTAGCTCTATTACTTATGCTTCTCTATACTTAGTATGTGTGCTGTGTTTGTTTTGTTAACAGCTAACACAGTTTTTAATAAACCTAGTAACCTTGTCCTTTATATTTGGAAACTTGTAGTGTCTCTCAATAAGTTCTATTGTTCTAGTAATTCTAGGGTGACTGTAAAGTAGGTTATTATAGTAGCTGCTAATTACTTGTTCTTGCAGTCCTTTAGGTATCTGTGCAGGTACTTGTTTATTAAGCGTAACCTTTATAAAGTTGTTGAGTTGTTAAGATAGTTCTAGCAATCTGTCTTTATTAATCCCTAGTATTGCAAATTTGTTAATAGTCTTTTCTCCTGCAAGGTTGTGTTGTCAACTAAGCGCGTTAGCCCTGCTGTTGTCTTTTTCTAGTATATATAGAATCTTGAACTTATACTAACTAAGAAGTTCTAACTAGCATACTTGTTGCCTGTTTAGGAACTTAGTAGTAGTAAAGTGTACCAAGTTCTTATAATCTGTATAGATAGTAAGGTCTAAGCAGCTCTCTGTATAGACTTGCTAGTGTTGTAATGCTAACACAATTGCTAGTAGTTCTTTATTATAGACGTTGTATCGCTCTTCTAGTCTAGAGAACTTTTGTAAGTAGTACGCAATAGGGTGCTATTAGCTATCTTTTTCTTGTATAATGCAGGCTCCTAGTGCCAAGTCTAAGGCATCTGTCTCTATTCTTATTAGCTTTCTGCTGCAGAATATAATAAGTGTAGGGGGTTTGAGACACGCTTGCTTTAAGCTCTTAAACGCTTGTTGCTGTTCTTCTCTCTAACTAAACAGTATATCCTTCTATATAAGCTTTGTAAGTAGTAAGGCCTTCTTTAAGTAGTCCTTAATAAAGTGCCAATTAAAGTTAACAAAACCTAGAAACTCTTAGATTTATTTAACTGTTGTAGGAGTTTTCTATAACTTAACAACTGCAATCTTTGTTAGGCTTATCTTGACTCTGTTCCTTCCTACCATAAACCCTAGGAATTTAACTTCTTTCTTATGCTATTTATACTTCTTAGGCTTTAATTGTAGGTCTGCTTGCTTTAAGCATTCTAGCACCTCTATAACATAGGTAATATGCTCTTCTAGCGTCTTAGAATATACTAGGATATTGTTGAGGTATGCTACTACAGTATTGTCTAGGTGTGCTCTTAGCACGTTATTGACTAGTTCCTAACAAGTAGCTGGTGTGTTTGTAAGTCTAAATAGTATAATAAGGTACTTATAGAGTCTATAGCGCGTTCTAAATGCTATCTTCTATTCCTTACCCTCTTTTATGCGTATAAGGTTATATACTCCTTGTAGGTCTAGCGCTATAAAGTATTGTGCTCCTGCTAACCTGTCTTGCAACTCTAAGATGTTAGGCAGTAGATAGCAATTCTTAATTGTAATTTTGTTAAGCTTTCTAAAGTTAATATAAGGTTATAGCTTGCTATCCTTCTTTAGTACAAACATGATAGGGTACCCTGCAGGTAATTTAGACCTTCTAATAAATCCTTTCTTAAGGTTCTCTTAGATGTACTTGCGTAGTACTCTAAGTTCCTTTCCTAATAACTAGTATAATCTCTTAAAAGTTAGTGTCTTTCTTTCTTAGAGTTTAATCTTATAATCCTAAGGCTTGTGCTCTAGTAGGGCTTTTTCTATAAGCTCTTCTTTAAATATCTGTGCGTACTGTTAGTAAACGTTAGGGATAGCAGAAGGTGCACTTTTCTTCTTAACTACTACTTGGTAACCTAGTAAGTTATTAGCGTCTGTATAGTTAACTGCTCTTGTTTGGCGCGTCTTATTAGGCAAGAAGAGGTTCCCTATCTCTCTCTTATCTACTAGCTGCAGCGTAGGCTGCGTAGGTTGTAATATACTTGTGCTATAGTTACATCCTTTTAGCAAGATCTTGCGCTGTCTCTAGTTAATCTGCAGGTTATGTCTTTCTAACTAGGGCAGTCCTAGTATAATATTGTAGGCAGACGTGCCTAAGACATCTAGGAGTATTAATTTGTAGTATCCTTGTATCTAGAGCTTCTTAATGTATACTTTGTGTGTTATATAAGGTATAGTAGGCAGTAGTTCTCTATTAGCTACTCTAAGTGCATATACTTCTTCTTTTAGCGTAGGGTTAAGTCCTGCTTGCCTTAGCGCTTGCGCAGAAATGTAGTTATAGTATAACTCTAAGTCTAAGAGTGCCCTTATATATAGTCTATTAACTAGTATTGGGATTTTACTTTGTTAGTTAATCCCTAAGGAATTAATAGATTGATCTCTAGAGCTTATAGGCGTAATCCTAAAAAAGGCTCCTCCTCTCTAAATCTATTATTGTGCTTGCTGCCTTAGTGTAGGTTACAATCCTTGTTTAAGCAGTGCTGCTAATATATATTATAGCAGCTGCTGTTAACAATAAGTTATATCTAGATAATTTGCTATAGGTTGTTAGTACCTAGGAAGTACAGCTTAGAACGCTTGTTCTAAAGGTGTACTTTGCACATATCCTGCGTGCACTTATACTATAGTAGCTTATAAGCGCCCTTTAGGGTAGGAAACTATTCTAAGTTCTTCTTATCCTTATAGTGTATAGGGTAGTAGTTGTAATAACATGCAGTCTATAATTACAATCTATGCTTTATATTTCAGAGGTCTAGGTTGTATCTTGGCTATAGGCTTATAACTATAACAGGCTTGTTTTCCTTAGTTTAAGTTACGCTGTCTTAGTAGGTAGGGAGTTGTGTTTGTATAATAGTTCCTATATCTATAGAGTCTTGTAGTGCTTGTTCTACTTAGTATCTAACACTGTTGCGTGCTATCTTAGTTTAGCGTTTGCGTTGTCCTTGTTGCTTAGAACGTGTTGCAACTAGTTTAAAGAACTCTTGGTGTAGTATAGGCGCGCAATTGAAACAATCCTTGTTAGAGATATAATTATGTGTGTTATTATACTCTAACTCTGTGTCTTCTAAGAGACAGCCTATGTCTTTAGTAAGAATGTCTTATTCTTTACTGTCTTCTAGTCTTTCCTAGGTAAGTACGTTAATCTAGCAAATAACCTTGTTCTTTATTTGGCAGTCTCTAGCGTAGTGTCTAGGCTTATTATAGTTATAGCAAACTACCTTAGACTTGTCTTGTTAGCTACCTGTGCTCTTCTTCTGGTTCTATCTCTTAGGTCCTTTAATTAGGTTTAAGAGGTCTATAGCCTCTAGTCTGTAGTATCTGCTCTAAGTATTGTTGTAGACTTGGTAACGTCCTATATTTAGTTAATAGCAGTTTCTGCAGTTAGACAGGTTGTTGCGCTATAGCTGGCGTAGTAGTAGGTGTTAGTTAACTGTTATAACGCGCGCCTGTAGATTGTCCTAGAGCTCCTGTTAGAGTTCCTAGAGTTGTATATTAATGTTAATTGCTTTGTTGACTAATGTGTTAAAGGTGTTAATAGAGGCTGTAGTTTATATAAGCTCCTCCTTGACTTTAGGCTTTAGTCCTTATTAAAACATAGTTATTAACGCGTTGTTGTTCTAGCCAGTGTATGTAGCCAGCTGTTAGAATTTAGTAGTATAATTAGCAGTAGATTTGTCTTATTAAATGCGTTAGATATTGCGTTATACAATAGTTAGTTTATTTAAGACTCTAAATATAGGTTAAAGCTGTTCCTTGAATAGGTTAAAGTCCTTGAACTAAGGGTTGACGTTAGTTGAGTTACTAGCGTTGTAGTAATGTTAAAGAAATAGTTTAATCTACGTAAAGGCTTGTCTACGTATATAGCTTGCTATATAGGTAACTTTCTTCTCTTTAGGAATTCTAGATTTCTAGAATATAAAGTATAGGTCCTACTTAATAAGCTAGTCTTCTAGCTTGCAGCAGTTACTATCCTAGAACTTAGGCTTAGCTATAGTAGTACCTAGGATAACATTACTCTAGGGTTCTATGTTAATATTGTCTTCTTTATAACTGTTGTTTGTGTAAGAGCTACTAGGGGTAGCACGTGTTCCTAAAGTAGAACTTATCTTAGAGGTGTTTTAAATGTTAAAGTCGTACTTTAAGCAAAGCTTATAAGCACTAATTCTATCAGTTCTTAGGGATAAGCTTAGTTTCTAGAATAGTAGGGGGAAGTTGCCTAGGTAAAACACCTAATAACAACTAAGGGGTAATAATAAGTAGTATAGAGTAGACTATCTAGCTTGAAGGTTAGGTTAAGATTCTAAAGACAAACTTAATTAATAAGGTTAAACATAAACTATAAGGGTTGTGTTCCTATGTGTTATATACTAAGTAAGTATAGGGGTGCTATATACTATGCTCTGTTGCTCTGTATGCTCTTAAGAGATTATAGAAGCAGAGAGAGCAGTACTACTCTCTTGCTCTTGCGCTAAGGAGAGATTAGGGAGAGCACCTCTTATGATGCTCTCTTATATTTACTTGCTTAGTAAGAGCGACCCTAGTCGCCCTGCAAGTATAGTAGGGCTAGGCTGCAACGAATCGTAACACTAGTATAATATTAGACTTTGTCTAGGTACGACTTCAACACGCAGTTGGCATACGTGTTTATTAATAGAGTAGTTAGACACTACAGAATCCTAGAATTAATTACTAGTAATAGAGATAAGTTATTTATATCAAACTTTTAGACAACATTCCTTACTGCTATAGGGACTAAGAAAAAGCTATCTACAGCCTATTACCTGCAGACAGACAGACAGACTAAACAAGTAAACTAAACAATAGAGACGTACCTCTGCATCTACTGCAACTAGCAGCAAGATAATTAGGTTTTACTACTACCTATAGCACAAATTACATATAACAACAAACTTTTAGAAGCAATAGGCTATTTGCTATTCTTTGCAAACTACAGCAGACAGCCAAATCTCTTTATAAGGTTATTAGACAGTAGCATCTAAACAGAATTAGCAATATCCTTAGTTAAAACACTAAAAGAAGTACACTAGAAATCGCTTAATAAGATTGCTAAAGCTTAGTCAAGAAGCATTTCTTATATTAATAAGAAACAAAAAACAGCGCCTCTACTAAAGGAAAGGGATAAAGTATATCTCCTTATAAAAAACCTACGCACATAGCAACTAATAAAAAAACTAGATAAGGTTAAGGTTAGACTATTTTTTATTTCTTAACAAACTAGCCTAGTTAACTATTAACTTGCGCTGCCTAAGGATGTAAAGTTCTATCCTGTGTTCTATATCTTGCTATTAGAACTAGCTAACCCTAGAACGCCAATCTAGCAAGACTTCTACTACTAGGCAGACAGCGAGGATAGGTAGGAAGTTAAAAAAATAATATAACATTACAACTAAGGCAATAGCAACAAGTACCTAGTTAAATAGTTAGGATATCTAGATTCTAAGAACACATAGGAACCTACTACAAACCTTACAAATTGCTAACAACTGCTAAGGAAGTTCTAAAGTTTGCAGAAGTATCTAGCAAGTTAAGCGTAGCCTATATAGTAGGAGAGTACCTGTCAGGCCGTGACCGAGAACGCGCCACATGGCGCCAGAGATTGCGCCATCGGCCTGTACCAACTGGTATATATGCAGACCCCGCCCTGATCGCTACCTGGTAGCGATCAGTCTCTAAAACTACGACCTCAATATACTTGCTGCCTCCCTTCACCCTATCCTCCCTCGTGGTGGTGTGATACAGTCCTAACATTCTGATCGCTCCCAACACACAACCAAAGATAGCAGCTAGACATCATGAGTATCGATCCCCCTCGTCCGGGTTCGTTGTCTCCAGCCAGAGAGGGAACGGAACAGCCCCCCAAGGGTAGAACCGGCATCAAGAGGATTAACTCCTCCTGAAGCGGACGAAGAGGTCAGTGATCAGACCCCCAGGGTCCATGATGCGGCAAGGGAAGCGGCCATGTCCATTGAGGACGACCTCCCACAGGGATTTCGTATCCGCGGCGCGTCTACGGCCGAAAGGGGCCAAAACGACCCAGAACGAGCCAGAATAACTTCAGAATTGGAAGCCCTGCGACAATGGGCGAAAGAAACAGAAGAACGGGAGGAATTAAACGCTTTACGAGAACTTCGACTTAAGTATACAATGGGAGACCCGAGTGCTCTCCTTGTATTCAGAAAGGGCTCGATGGCTCCTCCCAAGGCGCCCACGAGCTCAGCCTCCCAACTTCCTCGTCCGGACCCTCCACAGAAGTACGCAAAGGCAAACCGAGCGGAGTTTAATCGATGGGAGAGGGACTGCGAGGGGTTTTTCCTTCGAGCCCCTGATAACTTCCTCACAGAGGAGCAGAAGGTTGACTTTGGCGCGAGGTATCTTGCAGAGAACCTGAAGACCTTGTGGAGAACCCACTGTGCCACCAACCTCTACCGTGACCCCTTATGGGCCCCAACTTGGGTTGGATTCAAGACAATTATGCTGGACGCCCTCGGCACCCCAGCCGAACGCAAGCAGGCGGCATATGAGGCCCTGAAGAGGTGCAAGCAATTACCAAGGCAGTCACCTACGGATTTGCTCGACTATATGCGTCCCCTCTGGGAAGAACTGGGGTCCTCTCATACGGCAGAGCTCCAAGTGCTTGAATTCGTATCAGCGCTGCTCCCAGAGATCCAGAAGGACCTATTCCTCGTTCCAAATGACCGAAGGGACACAATCCCCAAGGCAGAGGAGCAAGCGAACATTATCAGTCGCAGACGTACCCATCGCGGCACACAGCATGTGGAAAAGGCCCAGGGAAGTCACCCCCCGGGAAAAAGGGGACCAACAAAACACAAACAAACTGGTTCCGACCAAGAGGAAGGAACGAAGACCCCCAAAAAGTCACAAGATGGCAAGAGGGGTCGAAATGAGCCAGAACGACCAACAAGAGGTCGGAAGTGGGGAACAAAGTTCGCCAAGTCCTGTTGGGCGTGCGGGGAAGCCGGTCACTTCCGCAACGCCTGCCCCAAGAACAAGGATAGGCCGAAGGACACTCCAATAGAGAAGTCGGGAAACGACAGGGGGCAGAAGAGTTAACTGCCGCCCTTCTTGCCCACGTTGAACTCTCAAAGGAGAAGAATGAAGCAGTATCCCTACATGAGGCGATGTACCCAAAGTATACTCGCCTGTTAACTGTGAGGGCGTCTATAGGCAACACCTCAGATGTGGAGGTCCTTATCGACGGCGGATCCCAGCTGAATCTGATTTCAGCACTCCTTGTAAAGGAGTTGGACCTCACAGTAAAGCCTCTGCCACATATTTTGGCTGAAGGAGTCGATGGGTCAGAGTTGCCCATATATGGGACGACCGATACGGACGTCACCATCACTGACTCAAGGGGGCACAAGGAAACACACAGAGTGTGTTTTGTGGTAACGGACCTGAGAAGGTACAAAATGTACCTAGGGTTACCATGGATTGATCGATATGATCCAAGGCTGAGCTATAGAAGCCGGCGTATGCTCTTCAAAGGAAGAAAGCACAAAGACCTCCCAAAATGGGAAAAGGTGTCGATAGAAGACGCCGAAGAGTTTGATCGCACGATGCGGAGTCCCAGTTCGGACGTATACGTGTGCTCGGTGAACTCAGTGGGACGAGATGTCCCGAAAATGGTCCAAAATGGACAGATTCCGGAAGTGTATCGTGAATACGCACACTTGGGATCGGAGGATGAGGCTCGCGCTCTACCTGATCATGGAGAGCAAGATTTGGCGATTGATATCACGCCTGGTGCGACCCCTCCACACCAACCACTGTACGGCCTATCGGCGACAGAGTTGGAGATACTTAGAAAGTATCTGGCAGATTACCTGCAACGCGGCTGGATTAGACGATCAAGGTCGCCAGCTGGGGCACCAATACTCTTCGCAAAGAAGAAAGATGGCAGCCTGAGACTGTGTGTAGACTACAGAAGTCTAAACAAAATCACAGTGAAGAATCGTCATCCCTTACCCCTAATTACGGAGTCACTGGAACGACTAGCGGAAGCTAGGTTCTATACAAAGCTGGACGTGAGAGAAGCGTACCACCGTATCCGTATTAAGGAGGGAGACGAATGGAAGACAGCCTTCCGCACAAGATATGGTCATTTTGAGTATACGGTGATGCCTTTTGGCCTCACGAACGCCCCTGCTCAGTTTCAAGCTTATATTAACCAAGCGTTGATAGGCTTAGTCGATATCACGTGTATCGTGTACCTGGACGATATTCTGATCTTCTCGAAGACAGAGGAAGAACACGTGGACCATGTCAAAGAGGTGCTGGACAGACTAAAACAATCAAGGCTCTACGTACGCCTTGATAAATGCGAGTGGCACACCAGCCGCACAGAATACCTGGGATACATTGTATCGCCAGAAGGATTGACGATAGACCCAGAAAGAGTCAAAACGATCCAAGAATGGCCAATGCCAGCCACAGTCCGAGACATCAGGGTGTTCATTGGGTTCATGAACTACTATAGGAGATTCGTGGCAGGATTCTCGAAATTGGCACTGCCATTGACCAAATTGACCCAAAAGGAGCCAAACTCGGCCAGAGGCGGCCAAGCCATGAGAAGGGAGGAAAGCCAACCTCTAAAGCTTAACGAAGAGGCAAGAAATGCCTTCCAGAAGCTGAAAGACTCATTTCTGGAGATACCTATCCTGGCACACTTTGAGAGTGCAAGACAAACCAGGACAGAGGTAGACGCCTCAGGGGGTGCTATATCCGGCATCCTGAGCCAGTTGGTAGAAAGGGAGGGAAGATCCCCCCAATGGAGACCAATAGACTTCTATTCAAGGAAGTTAATACAGGCAGAGTACAATTACGATACTCACGACCAGGAACTCCTGGCAATGGTAAAAAGCCTCCAACACTGGCGAAGATACCTAGATGGCATCTTCTTTGAAGTCTTAACGGACCACCAGAACCTAAAATGGTTCATGGACACCAAGGTCCTCAGTCATCGGCAGGTTCGGGCCTATCTTGTGCTGTCTCAGTTCAACTTCGTCATAACCCACCGGCCAGGAGCAACAAATCCGGCGGATGGACCATCTAGACGACCAGACTACATGAAGGAGGCGCAGAAGCTGCCTCAGAAGCACAATGAAGCATTCGTGGAACCATTGCAGAAAATGCTACAAAGAACAGCGAGTAACGCTAAATTAGTAGCAGCAATGACCCTACGCTCGTCAAACGGCGGGCGAGAGGCCCTACAGATGGCGAATCAGCCCATAGCGAGGGACCACACGTCGAACGATGCGCTGGAGAGCGAAGACGACCCAGTGGAGCGCTGGAGTTCGTCAGAAGAGTCCGAGAATGACGAGGAGGGTCAAAATGAGCCGAAACCAGTCACTGTGAAACGAAAGCGACTCATTACACTCACCCAGCCGGAAGACAAGGTGCAAGTCATCAGAGAATGCCACAACGACCCGATGGCAGGCCACTTTGGTACGAAAAGGACGTTGGAGAAAATCCAGCGCCGATACACCTGGAAGAACGTCGCAAAGGAGGTAGCAGACTACTGCCATGACTGTTTGATCTGTCGACGCTCCTCGGCGGCAAGGCACAAGCCATATGGCCTTCTTCAACCAATTCCGCCGCCAAGCAAGGCATGGGAGGAAGTAACAATGGACTTTATCACAGAGCTTCCACCAAGCAGGCTAGGGGGACACGTGTATGATTCGATACTACTGGTTGTGTGCAGATTGACCAAGATGGCACACTATATCCCAGCCAGGGCAGATTGGGACGGTCGAGACCTTGCACAAGCATGGATAAGAGAGGTTATCCGCCTTCATGGATCTCCAGCAAGAATTATCTCGGACAGGGGGCCTCTAATGAAGGCTAACGCATGGGACACCTTCACGTATTACTTGAACTCAAGAAGAGTTCTTACGTCTGCGTATCACCCACAAACAGACGGTCAGACTGAACGCCAGAATCAGACGCTGGAACAGTACCTAAGGTGCTATTGCACCTTAGAACAGGACGACTGGGCCTTATGGATCTCAATTGCGGAGTTCGCCTACAACGATAGCATGCATGCTACTACAAAGACTACCCCTTTCCAAGCGTGCCAGGGTATGGACCCCCGTGGCACAGATTGGCCCATTATGGCAAGAGACGGCAAAGAAGCACCTCTTGCGAAAGAATTGGCCACAAGGGTTGTCTCATTGCAGAAAACCTGCAAGGAGAATATCGAAAGGGCGAACGAGTACCAAAGAAACCACGCAAATAAAAAGAGATTAGAGGCTGACTTTAAAGTGGGCGACCGCGTACTTGTATCAAGTAAGAACATACGTACGGTGCGGCCAAAGAAGAAGTTAGATTGGAAATACCTAGGTCCAGGATCGATCTTAGCCCGTATTGGACCAAGTGCCTACAGAGTAGACCTACCAGGGGCAAGAGGAATACACCCGGTCTTCCACGCCTCACTGTTAGAGCCTTACAGTGAGAGAAGCACTCTTCCATCAACACAGGACCCAATTCAAGAACCGTTGGTTCAAGGGTCAGAAGACTCCTACAACGTAGAGGAAGTCAGAGACAGGAGACAAAGAAAGGATGGACAGTGGGAATACCTCATCAAGTGGGAAGGTTATCCAGATTCAGAGAACACGTGGGAAATAGCAACAAACCTTTCCCAGGAAACACTCAAACAATACTGGAAGAACACAAACAGGCCATTGCGCAAGCGGACTCGGACCTTGAGGTCAAGGCCACGAAAAGAAGGGATACAACTAGGCTGAATACCTTCACTTGATCCAGATTTTTCCCCACTGGGGTTTTTCGAAAGACAAGTGTTTAACGGTTCACGCTATGGGAGAAATCACCTCCCTAGGTACCCCAACCCGCGAGGCAACGACCTTTTGGCCCTATTTGGCACATTTTGTCCAAGTCGGACCCCACAGTAGCCAGGCCGACGCGTGCAACCGCATTTTGGCCCATTCTAGCAATACTTTGCAGAAGTGGGCCGACCAGACCAAAATGCACGACAAACGGCGAGAGAAAGAGTGAAAGAAGGCCCATTGAAGACCCCAAAGGTCATAATCATCCTATTTGAGTGCCCAGTGCACATGACGACCATAAAGGTCCGAAGAAAGGTGCAACCAGCACATGTATACCATAATGACCCGAAATCTCCCCCAAACTCCTATACCTGGGTATCACAAATCGAATCGGTCAAGGAAACGCCTAAGCGGCATCGCTGCGGGAACTACGAGCACCCCCCCGTCCGCTACGGCCCCTAGGGGCCTTGCGACCCCTACCGCGGAGCGCGGCGGCCTGAGAAGCGGCCTCAGCGGCCTCTGCAGCCTCCTTCTCCAGACGAAGCTCCTCCACGGTCTTACCGACACCCGCAATCTGGTAGCGAGACTACGGATACGTCAGAACATGCCAAAATGGCCCATAAGCTGCTAACGTACCTTCTTACGAGGCGTGAGATCCTTGGGCGTCTCAGAATCGGAATCGGAGGCCTCGAACTGGCGCTTGCGCTTCTCCTCGGCCTTGATCGCGCCGGCCTTGGAACGATCGCGCTGCTTGACGTAGATGTGAGACGCGGTGGACTGGTTACGACCAGTGTTGCCATTGTGGAGCGTCAGAAACCTCTCGTAGGGCGAAAAGGCCCTGCAGGTGTCAAAACATGCGATAATGGGACAGGAGGGGGCAAAACTCACTCCTTGCACGTCGCGATGATCAAACCGGCCGTGTCAGTGACGATAGTGGTCTTCAAGACCACTTCTGCGTCGGTTAGGTCGCGATAGACCGCGGGAACGGCGGCACGGGTCTCCTCACCCTCCTGGTTGACCTCGGCGGGCACGGCGGCCGTCACAAGGAGGCGGCGGTCGAGTAGGGCCCGCTGGGCGACGTACAGAGTCGAGTAGGTGTCCTTGAGCGAATCGGGGCCCTGAAACTGTCAGAACAGGCTGAAAGTAGCCAAAACAGCCCAAAAGACGTACGGAGAGGCAGTTCTTGTTCTTGTCGTGGCACTCCAGGCAGCGATAGGCTTGGTCGTCGTCGGAGCGGAACGAAAGCCACAGCTCGGGCTTCTGGGAGAAGATGCACTCCCGAAGGACCTCACCGTTGGCGATGTGGTACACGCAGAGCATGCACGGGCGACGCGCGACCTTTCCGTGCTCGCGGAGGTCGGCGCTGCGCCGGGCGGGCATAGACATGACGGGCATGTCGAAGGTGACGCGGTAGATGTCGACCGTAGTCGAAATTGGCGATGATGGCGCGGAGAATGTCGATGATAGTCGGGATCTGCCAAAACAAGTCAGAATGCGCAAAAAGGAGCCGGAAGATCCCCAGGGATGCCACTTCATGCGAAATCAAGCCAAATCAAGCCAAAGACCGCCAAAACAAGCCAAAAGATGCCAAAGTGACCGGCAGGGGGCAGGGGGACAGGATTCCAAAATGGGCCATAACTTACCAAAATGGGGTGGAGGGTAGGAGTCATCGCCCAAACTGCTGGGGGTGTACTCTATATATACCCCTCCTATGGGTGCCTGGAATCCTTTGGAAATTCCCATTCACGGTGAATGGAGGTGAGAGAGAGACTTTCACTTTCCCATCGCCAGGTGAAAGAAGGTTTTCCTGTCGAACAACCAGCGATGGCGAAACCAGCCGAAGCTGGCCACTGTGGGCCAAAGTAGGGCGGTTTGTGGGAAAGTTACCCACGCAGAGGCACCACATGCCCCGACGCCACTTTTCGAGTCGAAAAGTTCAAAGAAGGGGGCCATTGTCAGGCCGTGACCGAGAACGCGCCACATGGCGCCAGAGATTGCGCCATCGGCCTGTACCAACTGGTATATATGCAGACCCCGCCCTGATCGCTACCTGGTAGCGATCAGTCTCTAAAACTACGACCTCAATATACTTGCTGCCTCCCTTCACCCTATCCTCCCTCGTGGTGGTGTGATACAGTCCTAACAGTACCCTACTAGCGCGTCTGCAGTAGGGCAGCTAATCTCCTTAGCCTAAACGTCTTTACCTAATTCCTCTAACTTATTTGTAAGGCATTTAGCCTGCTTTACAGCCCTATCTTTTGCTTAGGCTAGGATTTTCTTATTACGCAGCAGGCGCGCAATTACCTCTATAAGGAGTTATTTATCCGTTTTAACCTTTTCTTTATACTCTGCCCTTGTCTTGTCTAATATTATAATCTACTTATATCTAACTAATTGCTAATACCTGTTAGTATTAGATAGCAGGTTAGTGTTGTAATTCTACAACAGCGCTATAAGAGGCACAGTTACAGCGCAGTATAATTACTAGTTATATAACTAGCTTACTCCTTGGCAGGTAAGCCTAGTAGGTCTATAGGTATAAGTAGAACCTATATAACAGCTTATGCAGCTTAAGGTAAGCTTAGTAAGCTAGCTTATAAAGCTTATAGTAAGCCTAGTAAGCTAACACAATCCTTATAGTATATAGCACATAGGAACACAACCCTTATAGTTTGTGTTCAACTTTATTAATTAAGTTACTTCTTAGAATCTTACCTTAACTATAACTAGCTATATTGCGTATTGCTTAGACCTTGGTTAACCTAAGCTGTTATATTAGACTTTGTCTAGACGCAACTTACCCTACTGTTCTAGATACCAAACTCATCCCTAAGACCTAACAGAACTAGTGCTATATTGGACTTCGTCTAGGTACGACTTCAACACTTTGTCTAGTATAATTTAAATAGTTACCATATTAGTAGTATTACTAGCTTGCTAATACTTTAAATTAACTCTATAATCTCTATAGTATTGCGTGAATTTTATAGATTTATAGTATTATAGGCTGAGCCCTAACAATACAAGACTATATATGGAAGTTATTTATATAAGCTAGTAAGCAAGTCTTAGCACACCTTAAACCTATCTCGTATAGGAAGGGCTAACCTCTCTTCTCTATCTTTCTGCTTCTATAGCATAGGACAAATACATACCTATTAGAAGGCTACTTTGACTCTTAATATATAGTTCTTATAACTATTAACAACTAGTATATGGTAAGTACTCATAGTATGCGTTTTTATATGCTTATTAAAGTGCTGTAACTCTATCTAATAACACCTAAGAGCTAAGCCGAGAGGCCTAATGTGTTGCTAGTGCTGCTGAATTTTCTCTATAGCGTGTTTGATGTGATCTCCGAGATTACTTTCTCTTGGTTGCTATAGAGCGCACGGACCAAACGAAACGCAGCCTTGCGCTTGCGAAAAGCACTTATGGTAGAATGTTAACTCAGGTAGAGGTGCTCGCATTCTTGAACTTACTCAATGAGACGGAGACGCGATCGTTCGATCTCCTTGCGCAGCGCAAGGCCTGCGGGGGATCTCCGCCACTCAAGCCTTGGTGGTAGCATTGATATAGTACAAGCCGCGGTGCTGATTAAAAGAGCCTGTTACGTGAAAGTACAGTAAGAACGAGGAGGGGGAAATCGACTTCAAGCTCGCTGGCGCAGGCGAGGGACTCTAGGCGATGGCGAGCCTCGTACTCCTGAGGCCCTTCACAGAGTTCAAGCAAGCCTGTAAGCACATGATACCAATGTTTTGATCATAAACTTGCAAACAACTTGGCCACACCAGGTTGGGACTTCGACTCTCCTGCTGACGCGGTATCACCTAGCACCGCCTCCATGAAGCTCTGTCAATCCACCCACTTCAGTGCTTCGGTGGTAGGCTACGTTTGCGACTTGGGTATACATCCCCGATTTGATGTAGTATCAATGAACTATCATCTTTGCGTCGATCGTGAAGCGCGGCAAGCGTAAGGTGTGGGTCACACGTGAAGCCGCGGTGCGTTGAAGAAGGTACGACGAAGCGTATCGCGACTAGCACAAGGCATGCCGCTTGTTCAAGTCGGACTGCCGTGGGCTGCTCCTGTATTCTAAGTATGATGCTCTGTATCTATGACAATTTAGTCTATTTGTACGTCTACGTATGTCTCGGAGTCATCAAGCGTAGAGCCGACCTGAGATGGGCTCTTCGACCGGCAGACTTGAGAACGCGCAATGGCCTACGGGATCTTGAATTTCGTTCGAGCATTCTTCATGCAAGACGGCTCCCCATTGAACAGGCAACGTGCTCGCATCCGCATCCTCAGGCGACGGATGGCAGGCCGCGCTGATAGCTGCGGAGCAACTAGATGCCACGGGCATGCCACCCGCAAACTTGAACCTGCCTATTATCAGACCTCCGACCGCGATGGCGGTCCCTAGAGAAGTCGCGAGGATGATTGCGATAGGCGAGAAACCGCATGTCGAGATTTGCCGTGCGACCATACGTTGATACGGCTCTAGGACAAAGATGGACACTACAAAGATGCTCTGGGACGCGAGCCAGTGAAAGAGACCCGAGATGACCAACATCGGTGCAGCGTATCGGAAAGGAACGTGAAGCCAGTAGGTATCTCGCTGTTGACCAATGGGCGAAGTAACGCGAAGTGGCTTTCGCTCGTGCGAATAGGCTGCCCATTCGTGTGCAATGAACATGCTTGTGTACAGCGCGTTGAAGGCGAGGTATAAGTATGACAACAGGACCTGTGGGACGTTTGCAATCACGATGGCTCCTGTCAGATTGATGTCGATCTCGAGAAGATTATTACCGGAGATGGTGCCGAAGCCGATGTTCCATAGTTTCTTGAAATCTTTGGGCATGCCGATCAAGGAGCGCGTGATGCAAACGATACCAAGGAGGATGGCGAGGAGGAAACTAGAATGATTATGAGCTTCCGTCTCGGTTCAGGTCAATGAACACTTACAAGAAATACGTTGCGGCCCATCTGCGGCCACTAGGAGCGGTCTGCCACAGCAACTGCTTTGGTTTATATGCTTCTGGCTCGACCCCAAGCTCATCAGGCTTGGCTCCGCGGCAGCGCTCCCACGTCCATTGTGTCTCTATATGACGTCTCGAAAAGAGACACCGGCCCTTCGTCTGAGGATCCGGATGATCGAGGAAGTGTGATATTGCATCCCCAACTGTTACGAGGGGGGAAAAGCGTCGGTACTTATAGAGTGTAAGAGCCATACAAACTGCTTTCACAAGATTCGAGACGATTACGAGCGCGGCAATCGGTATGCTGAACAGCACGTTACATCGCTCTTCGACACTTTCAATTAAACAGTGCTGTACTCGCGCTTCGAAAGGTTGCCAGTCGAGTTTGTTCTGTGGCACTTCGCTGGAATTCTCAATGTCGCAAGTTCTTGGCGTATGGGACGGACACCGCCAGCCGTTCGACTGATAAAAGTCAGGCATGCTCTTGAACGGGAAAGTAGCGTTCTTAGTCAACTCTTGTCCATCAGCAGTGAGTTGCCTGCCTTTCATTGTGTTGTTCCATGTGAGACTCTGATTGCTGTGAAATTGTGGCCACCACATGGACAGGTTTCGCCAGACTGCTGGACTCTCTTGCACAATGTATACATTGCCGACGGCCGAGACGTATTGGCTTCTGTACGACATGAAGCACTCGTCTGCCCCAACTTTGCGGTATGTGGCCGGGACACTGTTTTGGGTCATCGCATTTCTGCCGTAGAAGTACGTGTTTTCGTTGGGGCCGCTATACGGCCAAAAGGATTCAATCTCAGAGAGGATCGCAGTCCTGGTGGTATTATCGAAATCCATATCGACAAAGCCGGATGTGTTGTATGCTGCACCGTTCAGCCAGTCCTCGGTAGTTGGGATGACCATGTACTCATTGCCTTGCAACGAAGTGATAGCGACCGAGTTAAATAACAAGTGAAGTGGTATAGATGACAGAAACAACGCCAGCCATACATATGCCCTGTCGCGCGCAATGAACCGGAGATTGCGGAAGCTGGGAACGCCAATGTGAAGCCAGAGCTGTATGGCATGGGCTTGAACCAGTTCGTCTCGGGTTGGGGCGCATAATACTTGCATACAGTAGTTGCTCGCGCCGAGGAGGAGCGTACTAAGAATGTTGACAATCAAATGGATCCAAACGTTCAGCGACCTTGCTCTGTCGCAGCTGCCGGTATAGAGTAGACCAAAGGCGCCTCGACGAGGACCCCACGGTTCGGCCACGATGTATGCTGTCATGATAATGTTAAACAGGCACACTGCCGTAGTGCCGATAAAGGCGGCAAGCACGCCCACCCGCCATCCGGTGAGTACTTGATATTTACTGAGGTACCTTCGATGGAGAAAGCCTCCGCTTTGGACATTGTCTGCAAGTGGTTGTCGCTCGAGAGTGATCTCGTGACGAGCATTCTGCACAATGTCGTCCAGGTGTCGGCCTGCGCTGTGGTTCCTACGGGGCTAAGTTAGCGTACAGCTTTCCTACAGCTGTACCATGGTCTATCACCTTTGACCTTTGAGTTGAACTTGGAGTAGTTCAATATCGTCCGTATCATCGAATGGCGCCGTCTCATCATGGACTTTGCGATACCCCGTTGGCGTTCGTTGTACGACCATAGCGTCTCATCCGGGCCGGAGACATGGAGGATTTGTACAGTGCAAAAATAGGGCACAAGGAAAGTTATGTGTCAAGTACGCCTCATGGCTTGTGCGCCTGCATTAGTGATCCCATCAACGCCTCCCAAGCAAGATCGTCAAAGTAAGCCAAAATTGGTGGCTGGTACCATGCTGTGTGGGTGGGACGGCGCCCAGCCAAAGCATGGTACGGCTGAACATGTGCGATGATTGGGGAGAATCCGACGAGCTGAGATGTAAGCTGACTTTCGCCTAATTCCGGATCCTTGCATCCTTGCTTGTTTGGTCCAGCCTTACACCTGAGCCCCTGTCCTGTCAGAAGGCGCATTACCACCGTGTTCCAAAAAAACAAAAAACGCTTGGAAGGTAGTCGCAACGCGTTTACCGGTGCTAACTTACAGACGATAACGCCGAGTGCACACAGACGGCAAGACAGTGCTATGGAAGGCTCCCGGGACGTTCTTAGCAACTAGTTGACTCAACCATGGCCTACTTTGACAAGCCGACTGCAGCCTCGACGCCACCAGCAATGTCCAGGAAAGACTTTGCTCTGTCGCCCTCAGGCTCTGCGACAACAGTGGGCTTGCCCTTGTCCGCATCATCGCTGATGCTTGCGTGCAGAGGGATCTCGCCCAGCATCTTCAAGTCGTATTTTCCACACATATCCCTGATCTTTCTCATATTACCAAACACCTCGTGCACTGAGCCGCAACCAGGGCACTTGAACCCAGCCATGTTGCAGACCAAGCCAAGCAGGTTGACGTCAACCTTCTTAAACAACTCCACGCCTTTCACGGCGTCTTTGAGCGACAGATCTTGGGGTGTAGACACAACCAATGCGCCATCAAGGTTGAGCTGCTGGGTGATGGTAAGCTGGACGTCACCGGTGCCTGGTGGCATGTCCAACACCAGCACGTCCAGTCCGCCCCACTCTACTTCATGGAGTAGCTGTTGTAGCGCCTTCATGACCATGAGCCCGCGCCATGCTACCGGCGAGGATTCTGGTATGAGGTATCCCATGGACATGGACTTCAGTCCATAATTCGATAGCGGTATCAGCTGGTTGTCTGCTCGTTGTCAGACGGAGAGCGTGGTGCAGAATCAGGATCGAGACTGACTTGCTGATAAGCGCGGTTCACCGGACAGATTGAGGAGCGTGGGGATCGAGGGGCCAAAGATGTCGGCGTCGAGGATACCTGCTCTGTAGCCGCGGCGTGCGAAGCTGAGCGCAAGGTTGACTGCGGCGTGTAAGCGGTGGTGATGCTGTAATCTCCAGTGCGACGTCAAGGTACCCGCTATTGTACTCTTTCCCACACCGCCTTTCGCTGAAGACACGGCGATGACCTTCTTTACATCCTTTATGCTTCGTCGTTGCGGCAGACCGCGCTGCATGCGTGGCAGCTGCGGAGGTGCGCCGGAGCGCGGGAGGCCCTGTTACCGCCGTTGTCAGTCGACGGAAGTCGATGTTCGGTCTGAGGACACTCACGAGGGGATTCTCATGTTGCAAGCAACGCAGCGTCGAAAACAACCTTGGCTTCAGCATCGCGGATTGGCGACATGGTTGCGGCGTTCGCGGAGGTGATGCAGCCGCGGCGGTGGAGACGGGCCGCACAGGCGCGCTTTCCTGAACTTTTCAGTGGGGCGGCAGGTACGAACTTTGCTGCTGCAGTCCGGCGGTCGCAACTTCCATTACACGCGAAAAATGGGCAAATCAAAGCTCAAAGGTCAGCTGCCATAGCGCAAAGCGCTGTTTGTAATACTGACGATAATCCAGATTTCGACCCCGAGTCGCTCCTCGATCCTGCGCCCAGTTCCAGCGAAGATGAGCGCTCAGATGCTGGATTTTCCGAGTCTGAGAAGGAAGATGAGAATGCGGGGCGCGAACACTATGTCTCTGTCGGCAAGAGCAAGCTGAGAAAGCAAGAGACAAAGCCACTCGGAAAGCAATACGCAGGGAAAGGCGTCAGCCGCGACGAGCTCGAGAACAGCGACAGCGACGACCCATTCGCCAAAGGCTTCGACGAAGAGGACAGTGAGGAGCATAGTGAAGACGCTAGCGAGGGTGACGACGAAGAGGCAGACTTTTCGGAGGGTCTCAACGCTTTGATTGACGGAGATGCTGGCTCGGACGAGGATGGGGATGAGGATGAGGAGGAAGAGATGGACAGCGAAGACGTGGATATGGACGGCGAGGACGATGCAGAGGACGACGACGAGGATGCGCAAGACGACTCGGAAGAATCTGGCGACGACAACAAGTCAGGCGCAGCTGCCGTGCGCGACCTCATGAAGGACGCCAAGTCCATGACCTCGACGCTTGCCGCTGGTGCGCAATCAGACGTCGCAAAGGGCCAGGCTGTCAAGACGCAGCGCAAGACTTTCGACACCCTCCTCAACACACGAATCCGCCTGCAGAAGGCTCTCATCGCGACGAACTCGATGGTCGCCGCGCAGCACAAGGAGGCGGCTGCACCAGATGCATCCGTCTCTGCCGCCGAAGCTGCAGCACTCACCCTGCTCAACAACCTCACCGATCTCCGTATCTCGCTCGAAGAGTCACGAACCGGCGAGAAGCGCAAGCGCACAGCCTTCGATGCCAGCACTTCTTCCAGCGATATCTGGTCTTCGATCAAAAGCACAGAGAAGGCAGCAGTCCCACACAGGAAAGCAGTCCTTGAACGCTGGTCCAACAAGACCAAGGCAACGTCTGTCACAAACAACAAAGCTCGCCTCAACGCCTCGGCGCAGCAAACACTCACCGAGGTCCTCGACTCCCAGCTCACCTCGTCGCACCTGGTTACCCGCACGCAAACACCACGCTCCTGTGCACCCTTGCAGTCTGCCCACAAGGGCGCACAGCCTGATTCAGCTATCTACGACGATGCCGACTTCTACGGTCTGTTGCTGAAGGAGCTTCTGGAGCAGCGGTCGGCCGATGTCAACGCCAATGGCACATCGGAATTCGTTGTACAGGCACCGTGGCAGGTAGCAAGAGAAGCCAAGACAAAGAAGGTGGTGGACACAAAAGCAAGCAAAGGCAGAAGGCTACGATACACTGTGCAGGAAAAGCTGCAAAACTTCATGGCGCCTGAAGAGCGAGGTGAGTGGGGTGAGAGGCAAAGAGACGAGCTGTTCGGCAGCTTGTTCGGCAAGCGTCTAAGACTGGGAGAAGAGGATGTGGAGAGCGAATCGGAGATGGAGGCAGATGCTGAGGAGGCAGGGCTTATGTTGTTCAGAAGCTAGAGGCTCAGTGCCTGGTCAACCTACGCACACGGCCTACCCAACTTGCATAGCTGACTGAGTGATACTTTTGGCATTGTCGGCATTTCATGTTCATACGAGGAAATTTTCGGCTTACTTGATATCACTGTTCCGGATATCCGACAGCTCTGCATATCTCGATGAGTGCGCTGACAAGCTTGTGTTCTACGCTTGAACGCCATTCTCAGCACGGACAAGCTCTGCTTTTATAGGAATATCCCAATGCTACTGGCTATGCCAGATTGAGAGGTGCGCGCGGGTTCCAAATCGAGACAGCTCGCTGTTCGCTGTTTCCTGCGATCTCCGGCCGAAGCTCCGAAAGGGTCCACAATCTTCACGAGAGCTTGATGCGAGCGGACAACACCTCGAACTTCCCTCCCACTTCTCTCGTCGCACACTAATTGCTGCCAACATGAACACCATCTCTCCTCCCCCAGAGTTCAAGCGCATATCCGGCACGAAGCGCCTTTTTGGCGTCGTCCTGGGTCTTGGAGGCGCTGCGGCCGCCAACGCGCTGCTCGGCTACTCAGTCTTCAGCTTCTACACGCGTAACACGACCTTCGTACCGTACGACACGTCGTCGCCTGACCTGCTCACGCCGACATTCGCAAAACACAACCCGCTGAAGAACGCGCCAGTCTGCATTGACCACGCGATCAAGACGCTGCCGCTTCAGAGATTCAGGGAAAGGTATGGGTTGAAGGAGGGCGATACGGTGCCTGTTGAGCGCTTGACGACCGACTTCTGCAGGGGCATTTGGAGTGGCATTGGGTTCAGGGTGCAGAGGAGGTATCTGGAGAGGAAGTACCGCGCGCTTCCTGGGAGAGAGGACCATCTGTGGGATGTAAAGCAGCTGGAGAAGAGCGAATACCCCGTAGGCGAGAAGATTGTGGACCACTTTGAGGTTGTGGAGCACAATGCAAACAAGGTACGTTCGAATAAGAAAGCTGTGCGCTCAGGTGACGGCGGCTGGCTAACATTTCGCAGGTCGTCGTACGCTGTGGAGATTCGCCTCTGAACCAGGACCACCGCGCCAGCGATGGACTGTTCTCGATGGAAGTCAGCACCGATGAGAAGGCGGATACTGCGACGTTCCACCTCAAGAGTGTATTCGTGAACACAACAGAAGAGGGCAGGGGTCTGGAGCCGCTGCCGTGGAACTTCCAACTGGCACACAGGTGGTATACAAAGCTGTGGATGGAAGGCGCGACAAGGAACATGTTGAAGCAGTAAATGCTTCGACAATGCCGGAGACGCATACATTAAAAAGTCTCAACGATACCATGTACCATACGCAGACGATCTACGGTTTCCCACCAGTCTGCCAACTCCTTCTCCTCCACGCAAACCATGTAGTATGAAGAGGGAACAGAGGTATACGCGTTGATATCAAGCTAGTCGGACCTTTGACAATTGCTTCGACTTTTCTTCCATACAGCCGGCAATACGAAGTACCCCACACGACACGATGCGGAGAACATCAATTCTGGCCACATCCGGGTACCACGGAGCGCTCGCTCCGTATATGACAGACACTGGCGCTCAGACTAGGCAGATTTCTCTATCCTTTGTACCGGTCGCAATCTGGATCGACCAGTTAGATGGATGTTTCAAGTCATTAGCGCCACTTCTTATATATTAACCGGCTCTTCATCGCTGTGGAGCCGGCATAACTTCTTCAAGATCTTCAATTTCTCCATAGTGTTCATCTCATAGTTTGCTTCAAAAAGCAATGGATCCCCAACTTGGTGACCGGTTCACGAATCGAACAGCTCAAGACAAAAAGCTTGTTTTCTCCCGAACAGAGCCGCAGAAGATCACACCAACACCTTGGACACCTTCAAGCTCAGACGTCGGCCTACAAGATGCTCACTCCATTTCTTCTCTTCGTCGGTCTCGCCACCGCCATACCTGCACCTGCACCAGCTGCTGCTGCGTCGGGATATCGATTCCTCGGACGAGTGAACCCAGCGACCAAAGAGCTCACCTGGCCCGGCACCGGCGTATCGTTCACATTCAAGGGAACATCAGCAACTATCAGCTTGGCTAACATCGTTGGGGACAACAGCTTCGATCTGGTCATCGATGGCAAGGCACCTACTGAGATCGCAAAGGTCGTCAACACCACTATTACGATCCCAAAGCTCGCCCAAGGGACTCACTCGGTCGTCCTTCGTCGCCGCTCCGAGACAGCCCTCGGCACAGTCTCGATCAACACAGTGACTACGGACGGCACCTTCATTGCGGAAAAGCCACTCACCCGCCAAATCGAAGTCGTCGGCGACTCCATCACCGTAGGCTACGGCCTTGATGGCGTAAACCCATGCACCAACAACGCCGCGGTAACCGACAACCCCAAGACCTACGGCGTGCTCGCCGCCAACGCTCTCAACGCAGACTACAACATTATCGCCTGGAGCGGCAAAGGCCTCGTCCGCAACATCGCCTCTGGGACCCCCGACACTTCCCCTCTGATCCCAGAGCTGTACACGCGCTACGGCGCCAACGACGCAGACAACAGCTACACCTTCCCTTCTTCCTGGAAGCCTAGCGCCGTGGTCATCAACCTCGGAACAAACGACTGGTCCTACCTGGGCTACAACGCGCAGGGCCAACAGTACGCAGCGCGCGAAGTCCTGCAGCCATCCGTGTTCACAGCCGGATTAGTCAAATTTGTGAAATCGATACAGACCAAGTATCCTCATGCGCAGTTCTTCTTGCTCAATAGCCCGATGTTGAGTGACTATTATCCTACGGCTGCGGATGCGCAGAAGACAAACCAGACGAAGGCGGTGCAGGATGCAATTAAGCAGATTGGTGCTAAGGCGCACTTTGTGGATTGGCCGACGCAGGGAAGTGCGGTCGGGTGTGATTATCATCCCAATGCTGCCACACATGCGGCCGAGGGGAGTGTGTTGGCTGCGGCGATCAAGAGTGCTTTGAAGTGGTAGAGAAGCGGGTAGGTACGTTAGAGAAGAAGAAACAGAAGCCTTGATATTTCTTAATGGAACAACGGGTAAGCTGACAGTGCCGGTGTGCCTCCTGTGTGCACAAAGAGGACGTTCTGGGCTGATCCAAATGCACCTTCCCTCACTAGGCCGATGAGGCCAGCTACAGCCTTGCCAGTGTAGACTGGGTCTGTCAAAATTCCTTCCGTGTTGGCGAGAAGTTTGATCGCATCTTTCGTCTCCTCGTTGAGGTGACCGTACGCACCACCATTGAAACGCCCATCGAGCTCGAAATCGCTTTCCGTGATATCGTCCTCTTGCAGCCCAATCAGCTTCGCTGTATTCTTTGCCGACGCAAGAACCACTCTTGATGTCTCGCTCAGATCGCAGCTTGTCGCTTGGATGCCTATCAATCTCTTGGCATCCTGCAGCGACTTGAAACCTGTCGCCATACCACCTAACGTCGATCCACTCGCCGTCGATACAACGATGGCATCAAAAATCATCCCTAGCTCGTGTTCTTGCTCGTTGACCTCATACGCAAACCTGGCGAAGCCCAATCCACCCAGCTTGTGCAGACTCGCACCTGACGGAATGAAGTACGGTGTCCCGCCTTCAGCCCTAATCTTATCCGCCTCTCGTCTCGCAGCAACTTCGTACGCCAGCCCATCTCCAAATTCCTTGTTCGCCTCTGCTTTGTCTTCGGGCGTGGAAGGTTTCCACTCCGCACCCAAGACGCCGTTGATCTGTACGTTGCCCGCGCTGTCATACGCTGCCCGGTCCTCACTTGATGGGTTGCCAATCTTTGGATCCGGTGTGAGTATAGTCCTCATACCGTATCTGTTCCCGGCGGCGGCGACCTGACGCTGACTGTTGCTCTGTACGCCGCCCACAGTAACCAGGTGAGTTGCTTTTTGGGCGACAGCATCGGCGATGACATATTCAAGTTTGCGCACTTTGTTGCCACCATAAGCAAGCGCGCTGTTGGTATCTTCGTGCTTGATCCAGAGGTTTGGCACTGATTTTGGGGCATCGACTTCGTTCCTGAGGTGCTTGGTAAGATTGTTGAGAGGCTCGATATGCGTTGCATGTGGGTACATTAACACTACGCGTGGGATAGCAGCGAACGGCTTCGGCAAGCGGGCTATAAACTCTGCCATGGTGTGTTGCTGCTCTTCGAAGTCGCGGAATGTGTGGTGTTGTCGATTAAGATGCCGAGAGGTTATGTAAGGTGTCGTTCTTGGTCAGATGTGACGTCATCAACAGCATGTTCAGGGTAGAGCGCCCTTTTGGTGTTGCGGCTTGTATAGGTCAAGGTGTGAGTAAGCCTAGCTCACGATATGGCTTGAAGGGGTTCAACCACACTCGTTGATGTGTGAGCTGAGGGTAAGCAGCAAACGACCCAATCTCGCCATGATCCTCACCACTTGACACAAGAACGTCGACCTCGATATCCAGGTACTCAAGAGCGATCTTATGGCTGTCCAAGGTACTCTTGAGTTCTTGCAGGTCTGCGGGAGTTGACAAGCGCAGCAATGCAAGGTTGAAGCTGACGTAGCTGAAGCAACGCAGAACCTTACATGGCGCCATCATCCATGCGACGGTCTTCCAGTTCAGGCGACAAGATCGGAAACTCAAGTCGTCAACGTTGGAGAAGGGTCGAGGAGGGATTCCAAGGCCAACAGCCCGCACCTCTGGTTCGACGAGGCTGCAAAGTTGCAGGCCTCGTAGAGAAGGCAGCCGCATCAAGATGATGACATCGTCGAACTGCATGCATGCCATTGTGACGCTGGCAGATCTCAGATGATGAAAGCCATGCGGTACCTTCATTCGAATCGGATCGATCCATCTTCGTGTCGACCTAACATCGTCGCCGTACCATTTGTCAATGACTTCTAGGGCTTCGACATTAGGCGTATGCAAGAGCGCACTGGCAAAGAAAGCATCTGTAAGCTCGCCATTGCCTTTGGAGCCTTCAATGGCCTCTGCGCATCGATTCGCAATAGTTGAAACAGGGTACTCGAATGCGCGCAGCGCCTGTCGTATGTCGTTCGAGTCGAACACGGAGATCTTGTCCTTTGCGAGCGTGCTGTAGTCCCATCGCAAGGACTTGACACGTCTCGCTAAGTCGGGGCGTTGGATGAGTGTAGCTAAGTAGCGACTGGGTATGCTGGCATAGCTGGTCCGGTACCTCTCATACAAAACAGGAGTGGCGATGCGATTCAGGCGACGATTCATTCGACAGAGACCTGCGAGGCCATGCTGTTGCTCGACATGCAACACAATCTGCACAAGGAGCTCTTCTGGTAGTGATTCCATCCAGTCGGTCATAACACGTGGTGGTTGTGCCGTAGCATCGTGGAAGGCGTTGCTGCAGGTGAGCACCAGCTCAGGGTGGGAACGGCCCGTTGAGGCAAACTCGTCAGGACCCCCAGACCGAGGCAGCACTGCATCATCAACACGACACCTAAACCATCAAATAATAATCAGCCCGAGGCTTTGCAGAGCTGCGCGTGTGAGTGCGACTGAGAGATCTGCCATGCAAATTGTAATTTTGCCACAAAACATACTTGCCGCCTACTCGTGAAGGGCGTGGTTTTGGTAAGCAGGTGCTGGCAGTGCATGTCCTTTGTAATGCATCGCTCGAGCATCGTATAGACAAGTAAGATGAGGTGAACCTTCAGAGTTACTGTACGGCAGCTTCTCTCTTCCCACCTTATTCGGTCGATGATGATCGAGTTTTCCAATTTACACAGATCGAAGATGAGGACGCTCGTTCTCAATGTGGAGCACAAGATGGCAGACGTTCGCAATGTCTCATCACCCACTCCGGCATCCACTGAGATACTGGTGCGTGTCGAAGCAATATCTCTCAATTCAATTGATCCGCTCTTTGTCGTGCATCCGCTTGCGAGCTCGGGACGAACCGTTGGAAGGGATGTTGCAGGAAGAGTCGAGGCTTTGGGGCGCGGAGGTACCAGTAGCCAACATCACACCTGATGATCGAGTTGCTGGCTTCCTTCAGGGCGCATGCAGTGTCAACGAACGACCGGGCGCGTTTGCGGAGAAACTGGTCGTGCCTTGGGATATTGTGTAGAAGTCAATAACGATCGAAGAAGCTGCATGCGTGAGTCTGGTCGCTCTTACCGCTGCCAAAGCATTTGGTATCGCCTTGGCCTCGAAGCTCCCTTCGCCTACGACAAAAGTGCAGTCGCGCAAGAGCATCCGGACTGGCGGGAACCACGTACGGAGATAGAGCCGGAGCTCATGAACGTTCTGATCTACAGCGCGTCTACTTCAGTTGGTCTTTAGGCAGCTCGGATGGCAAGGATGAGTGTCACATCAAGCGTTCGTGAGGTTCAACTGTTCGGAACCGCAGGTAAGGCTCGCTGGAATCGTCTGAAATTGGAGCCACACAACTACGATCACCTTGTGAACTATCGCAATGAAGATTGGCAGGAACAGATCCATTGCCTCTGAATCGGAGAAGGTATGCTCTACGTCTACGACGCGATATCTGAAGGCGAAAGCGTGTCTCGCAGCTCATCGATTCTGGCATCGAACGGCCGCATGGCGATTATGAGATCACGAGGGGACGGTGCGTGGAGTGCCCGAAGCTTGTCAATTCAGCCAATCTACGGAGCTGTGTGGGAGGAACTTGGGAAGAAGTTCAGTATCAAGGCTTAGTCCTTCCAAAGACGCCATCTGCTCGGGATTTTGCTGTACGTTTCTACCAATGATCGAGCACAGCAGTGGCTACGGAGTTGATGCTTGTCCCTAACCGCTGATGCCAGGTGGCTTGAGCATGGTAGTAAAAGATGGATCTGCCTTACTAGGTGCCGGCGGTATGAAAGAGCAACAGTCGTTTCGGTAAGGAGAATGAATGCGGCCTGTTAGTGCTGAGAAGCTGGTCTATAGGATAAAGCACGATTGAGGTCTCAAGACATTCTCAGCGTGCAATTGACCGATCAAGTTGCTCTAGTTGTACTGTACAGCGGAAGAACGTGGCCCAATCTCTGAATCGTGATGTCTTTCATCGGCTCCTTGCGTGATTCACGAGGTGAGAACGGTCTAGTATCACGAGCTGACGCAGCTTCTTACGAGTCAATGGTTGGCAGTCATTGGCCATGCATGTGACACACAGAAGCGGGTGACTCGTCCAGGTCTTCTGAGCTGACAACCTTCACGGATGCACTGAATATGTGGAAAGCTCGAAAATTTGAAGGAGAAGGCCGGCAGGCGCATTGTGAGATGGATGCGACTCGATGTTCGGGTCTCCGTGGGGAAGCGCGAGATCGCGAGCACGAAACAGCCAATCACGACGTCATTTGACTAGCGCGTTCGTTGTCTTGCCGCATGCATTGAGGCCCTTGCGATCACGCATCCCTTCCCTTCCACCTTGCTCATTCGCTAGTATTTATGTCTTTCACTCTTCGTTGCAACGATGTCTGCGTGCGTGAAGAACGCATATTCCACGCGGAACTTTGGCATGCACGCTAAACCTACCGGACTGAAGATCTGACTGTGGAGCCGTGGCGGATAGATAGTGTCCTCTAGAGCCTCCGAATCCGTCAGCCCGTCGACCTAGCGGCCAAGCGGTGAAGATGAAAAGGGAAGGGCAGCGAACGGCCGCTCGTCGTGTGACAGCAATGGGTCCCAGCGCGTGAACGGATCGTCGTGGCGCTCTATCTTGCTTTTGCCGGATTATAAGATCACACATCCGCGTCCACGACTCGAGAAAACCTTATCAACTCGACCTTACATTCGAGAACGTCACATGCTCGCGTCGTTAGTACGACCCCTCGTCGCTTTTTTAGCAACACTACACCTAGTCTCTGGCTCGAGCAGCAGCGAGCAGAACCAATTCAAGCATGTGCAATGGGACGATGATACCTGGACGATTCACACCCATGCTTTGGACGAAGGTCATTTCCAGTCGCGGTTGACTCTCGCCAACGGGTACTTCGGAATCAATGTCGCGTCTGCTGGACCTTTCTTCGAAGTCGACAAACCGGTAGACGGTAATGTCATCAGCGGATGGCCTCTGTTCAGTAGGAGACAGACTTTCTCTACCATTGCCGGGTTCTGGAACAGCCAGCCCCGGACAAATGGCACAAACTACCCTTGGTTGTACCAGTATGGCTGGGAGAGCTTCGTGGCTGGCATCCCACATTGGTCCGGACTACAAGTCGAAGCGAACGGAGAGCGCCTAAATGCCTCGGTCAACCCGGAACATATCACAGACTTCGTCTCCAGTCTGGACGTCAAGGCTGGCATCGCGAGCTGGCGGTACAACTGGAAGCCTGGAGGGTCCGGCGATGGACTCATCGATGTGGACTATCAACTGTTCGTGCACAAACTCTACGTCAATAAGGCAGCTGTCCGACTGCGCCTTACCGCAACACGCGATGTCATTGTAACAGCTTACGATGTGCTGGATGGCGACTGTGCCGTTCGGTCCGATTTCATCGACAAGAAGTACGAGGAGGACGCACCGATCATCTGGTCCGCTGTCCAGCCGGGCAACATCACCAATGTGACAGCCTACGTTTACTCGACACTGAATGGTAGCGACTGGATAGATTTTGGTACTCGATCGCAAGTTCCGGAAGGCGTCTTCAGCAGCGGCAACGGATCAACTATCGCACAGTCCGTACAGCTCAATCTGACAGCATGGAGACCAACTGAGCTTACCAAGTTCGTTGGTGTTGCATCAACAGACGCCTTCCCAGATCCTCAAGCTGTTGCAAAGAACGCCTCCCAGTCCGGCTCGGAAGAGGGTTACTATTCGCTGCTGCACTCGCATATCGAAGAATGGGAGACTATCTTGACTCCGGATTCGGTCGATGACTACTATCTGGCGAATGGCTCTCTGCCAGCAGATCCCAACATTCAAGAGCTTCACATTCTGGCCCGGACGAACCCGTTCTATTTGTTGTCGAACATGATCGGTCCTAATGCTGTAGCAACAGCTGAGAACAACACGAAGCTGAATATTCACAGTGTGCCAGTCTGCGGCCTTGGATCAGATTGTTATGGAGGCTTAATCTTCTGGGATGCGGATGTCTGGATGGCGCCCGGTATCCAAGTGTCACATCCACAACACGCACAAAACGTCATCAACTACAGGGTCGAACACTTCGAGCAAGCGCAAAGGAACGTTGAGACTGCCTTCACATCCAGTAAGAACCAAACAGGAAGGTTCACACCAGGCGGCGCAGTCTACCCGTGGACAAGTGGCCGATTCGGAAACTGCACAGGTACTGGCCCGTGCTTCGACTACGAGTATCACCTCAATGGTGACATCAGCTTGGCTTTCAATAACCACATGATTATCACGGGTGATCAAGAGTATTTCAAGGATACTCTATTGCCTATCTCCAATGCTATCGCACACTTTTTTGGACAAGTGCTCGATTTCAACGAGACCTCGGGCGCGTATGAGCTATGGAATGCCACCGACCCTGACGAGTATGCCAATCAAGTCAACAACGCTGGCTACACGACTGCGTTGATCCAGCGCCACTTTCTCGAGACAAATGAGTTCAACGGCTGGTTTGGTCTCAGCCTCAACTCCAGCTGGGCGGATAAGGCTACGAACATGCGTCTGCCCGTCAACGAAAAGGCTGGTATCATTGTCGAGTATGCAGGCATGAACGGTTCCGTCCAAGTCAAGCAAGCGGATGTGGTTCTGGTCGACGACCTCTTGCACTATCCGAACCCCTACAGCCTGTCCAATCTCGATTACTACGCCGCAAAACAATCCCTCGATGGCCCAGCCATGACGTACTCGTCCTTCGCCGTGATAGCGAACGAGGTGTCGCCTTCAGGATGCTCCAGCTTCACATACAATCTATACTCAGCTTCGCCGTACGTGCGAGCTCCTTGGTACCAATACTCAGAGCAGTTGATCGACAATGTCGAAGAGAACGGCGGTACACATCCCGCCTTCCCCTTTTTGACTGGTATGGGTGGCACAAATCGTGTAGCGATCTTCGGATATCTTGGTCTTGGGCTGTACTACGACCGGCTGGATATCGATCCTTCTTTGCCTCCGCAAATCGAACGCTTGGACTACCGAACGTTCTACTGGATGGGTCACGGGGTCAACGCAACCTCCAACACTACGCACACCACTCTCGCACGCCTGCCTCGCGACAAGTACACGCTTCCAACAGCAAACGCGACCTACTTTGACAAGCCTATTCCAGTCACAGTTGGTACGCGCAGTGGTCGCAACAGCTCTTTCCTGGAGCTCGGCGATGTGCCTCTGGTCATTCGCAACCGACCCATGGGCGAGACCCTCACTGTCGCAGGTAACCTGTTACAATGCGGCACTCTGCTGTCTCCACCTCAAGCCAACAAGCCCGGACAGTTCCCCATCGCAGCGATCGACGGCGCTGCAAGCACAAAGTGGCAGCCTGAAGCGTCCAATGTAACCAGCTACCTCACCGTCGATCTTGGTGGCTCATCCTTCTACCCAGTCAACAAGATTGCCATGGACTGGGGTGAGCAGCCGCCGTCGCACTTTGCGATCTACTTCACGAACTCGTCGCTGCCGCCATTCTCGGCGCAGACGCTCGGTGAAGATGTGCGGAACGTGACGGCAGGCAAGGTGGAGATCAGCGCGCCATGGGACCCTGTCACAGTGTATGAGATCAAGACGTACGTTGGCAATCAAACGAACATCACGCTGAGCGAGTGCGTGTGGAGCGGCCGGTATGCACACCTGGGTGTCAAGGGCAATCAGTATAGCAGCAATGCGACTGTGGGAGGAACTGTCGCTGAGTGGAACATTATGCGCGAGATATAAGTAGAGCGCACTCGGAGTGGAGGGAATATACAGTAAAGTTCAATAATGCAATCTTGGTCTTGTGCTTCGCTTCTTACTCGCTTCGCGTTTGCCTTCATGGTTGCATCAAGCTTTCAGTGAAGAACTTCTGTAGGGGGCCATTCAGGCTTCCAGATAGTTGACAGTTCTACATACGCCGCGCCGGTCGGACTAATGCGGGAGATTCCAGGTCAAAGTCCTGGTATGTGCTATCGTTATGCTGTTCTTGCTGTTGTGGCCAAGGGAGGTGATGCACGTGCTGGCGGCGTGCAGTGCAGCTATTTGTTCTGCTTCTTGCGCATACTTGCGCTAATATCCCGAAGAGACTGCTAATAAACAACAAGCGACTGTGTTGCCTGCTTACATTGGCACCCTCGCTGCGACGCTGCGCCAAAAGTCGCACGATGCCAAAGTCATTTCTCAGGCCTGATCCAATGGACCACATAGCATCTATGTCCTTGAACGCTGCATTCAGCGTCTTGTTGATTAACTCAAGGGTCCCACCTGTCTGATTGACATTGAACATTGCTGGGTTGCTGAACGAGTACTCAGGCCAATCATCGAGGCCGAGAAACGTATCGAGAATGCTCGTCCCGGAGGCGTTACCGGTCTTGATGAAGTTGCCCCAGATTCTCTGCATGGCACAGATGTAGTCGGGTTCGTAGTCAGGAAGCGGTCTGTTACCGAACACTGCGAGGTCTTCGAGGCCATGCAGTGCAATTGGCGTCGATGTTTGGAACATGTAGCCGCCATCGCGATGGGTGGTGTATGCCTCAGCAAGCCAGTAGCTCGGGCAAACGAACGTCTACTCGCTGTAGATTGAGTTGGCTATCTGCTGGAAGCCAGATGCCGTCGCACTTCTGTCGAGCGCTGTAGGACCCGAGACGCCCGAGGTCGCATACTTAAGGGCTGTGCAATTTGACGACGGGTAATGAGAACGTAACCTTGCGGCGTCTTCGGTGGTGAATAGTGGAAAGATAAGCTTGATCCAGTCGCGCAGTTCATCTTCAATGCTGATGTTCTGTGGCACGAAGTTGAGGCCCTCCTCGGCTGCGTTGCTTGTGAGAAGACTGCGACCGTTGAGTTTGCCCGCACCAACAGCTTGGCTAGGAGTCGACTCGAGGAAGATACCGTCCGTGACAGGCATGAAGGCCCAGCTTCCGTGCCTTCCCGATGCAGAGGCGAGCGCAGAGGCTTCTTGCAAGATTGTGGTGTCCCTTGACACTAGGCACTCAAAAATTGGGCGAGCACCATTGCCGTATGCCCTGGGCGTGACGCAGCCAGCGCGCACAGCGAACGCATAGTATGCCAGCGAAGGGATCCATCCGGCGTAGTCATACTGCTGGGGCAAACATGGCGGGAAAGAAATGGACTAGTGACGGTCAGATCCCTTGAGGCCGACTGATCATCACCTCTGTACTGACATTCGTGAAGAGCGAAGTGCCCTGCGTGCCTCCATACGCGATGCTTTGTAGCATCACAGAACCATCTGCGAGCGTTCAGCAAATGGCCACGGCGCATGCACTTGATCGCAAGGATATCTCACCTTCTGCAGAAACGCCCCAAATTGTGACCCTTGTTGGGTCTCCACCAAATCGATGAACGTACCGCTATATCCATTGGAGTGCCGCCTGCTGGTCGAGAAGTCCCAAGTTAACAACACCATTGCGGAAGACTTCATCCCCCGCTAGGAAACCGAAAGCACCAAGCTACATCGTGCCTCAGCAATAACCGGCTGATCTGAGTCTGGACACACTCATTCGATACTGGATACCAACGCCAATGAAGCCATTATCGTTGGCATTGATGAATTTGCTCATGTCTTCGCGGCCATCGCCAACTCCGTACCCGCCACCGTGTAATCCATACGAGAACAGGCAGGCGAGTAGCATTGTGCGGCGCGTAGACGTTGAGGAATAGGCAGTCTTCATCAATCAGGGAGGGCGCCACCCGGGAGCCTTGTCCAGACCTTATGCTTTGTGGACATGCGGCGCCGTAATTATTTGCTGGAAAGATTGAGGTGCGGTTGATTGTAGGCAGCTGCGGCACTTGCCATCGCAGTGAACCTGTAGGAGGAGCTGCAAAGCGGATGCTAGAACTTTCAGAGCTGACAATGCATAAAGCACAAGGCTACCGACCCCTTGAAGACATCGAGACATGACGTCGCATCTGAGATGCCTGCGTACACGGCGTAGTCGAGGTCAACCTGTGGCGTATGTGCGATAGCGGCACTTGCAGCAGCTAGAGCTGCCAAAAGGATGGTCAACATCATGTCATTGTTTGTAGATGGTTGGCAGGAGCAATCGGAGTGGAGAGGGTGAGCTACATGGCGTCTCGCTGCAGCCTCACGCAGGTCCAACCATCCATCTGAGCACCTCACACCACATGAGGTGCATCGCACGGCATCGGCGCGTGGCCGCAAAGGGGTAAGTGCAACGTGCTGAGCTTCGTATACCTCGAAAGATGCAGCCACAGCCGTTGGAGCACTCTTTTGTTACGTTCTTGTCCTCATCTCGTTATCGGCAGAATTGCATGTAGACAGTTACGTGATCTTGTCACGAACTGGTGGTGTTTGGACCCTGAGATCGATGACGTAGCCAGAGTGGAGCACTTCGATACTAGTTCGCGGACGGCTCCCTGCGCCGATGAAGATCAGCGGTCTGGGGAAGTCCACCACACGTTCTTCGTCGCATTCTTCTAATATTTTGCGCCTTGTCTCCCTTTCTCCTTTGCCTACACTCTCATATGTGCACAAAGCTGCACTTACGCTCTTTCAACTCCCATCTCTCTGCGTGCGTCTTGACAACGCCGCGTGCACTTAATCCCGTTACCTCCGCAACCTAGCGAGCCCCTAATTGTCACAAGTAAACAGTTTTGCGATGCCGGTCAACACGCTCTCAGTAGGCGCTGCCGTCACGCCGACGGTGATTGAGACGTACATCCTCCACTACCTGAACCGCAGTCCCTTGCGCCAGAAGCCCACCGCGCACATCTCGTACCACGAAGGACTCGAGCTCATCCGCCGGTTCCTGCACTACGCGTCACTCCACCCAGTCGACGAGCTACAGGCCTTCACGGCGCAATGGGTGCCTGTGCCGACTTGGGTGCACCAATACAGGGTCGAGATACCCCAGGGGCAGCTGGCACGCTCTGCGCAGTACATCAATGCACAGCTGGGCCCCAAGGGCATCGAGGCTGTAGGCGGACTGACATGGTGGCAGTGGAGGCGTGAAGGGACGAAGCTGGAGGCCGAGTGGATCGAGATGAAGAAGGACCGCGACGCTCGGGAGAAGTCGAGCATGCCCAAGGGGCAGCGCATCATGCTTTATGTCCACGGAGGAGCATACTTTTTCGGCAGCGTAGACGAGCACCGCTACCAGTTGCAAAGACATGCGCGCAAGCTCCAGGCTCGTGTGCTGGCCCCTCGATACAGGCTTGCGCCTCAGTTTCCTTTCCCATGCGGTCTCATGGACTGTCTGGCAGCATACCTGTACCTGCTCGAGCAAGGTCATGATCCCAACACTATTGTCTTAGCTGGTGACTCCGCAGGTGGCGGCATGGTGCTGAGTATGCTTGTGACTCTGCGCGACCAGGGAGTGCCGCTGCCAGCAGGTGCCATTCTGATTAGTCCTTGGGTGGACCTTACGCACAGCTTTCCCAGTCTGAGCGGAGACGGCAAGATGGACTACATCCCTGCCCATGGCTTCCTACACAAGCCGAGTATCAGTTGGCGTAAGCAAATTCCCATAACTACAACTAGCATGCTGATCATCATAGCGCCTCCCAACGCCGACGACCTAATCGCAATCGAGAACGCCACCACGCTGACCGAAAATCAGAAAGTCAAGTCATCGCCGCGAGTATCGCTCTCTGGCAAGGATCAGGAAGACAAGGCGGCGCAGAAAGAAGCAAAGGCCGAGCGTGTACGAGGCTATTCGCTCACGAAAGAGAAGCCGAGTCCGGATGGCATCCTCAACTCTCCAGACACTTGGATCTCTCCAGACGGCAAATACGCCGTTGGTCCGAAGGGAACCCTGTCAGTGCAATTGGACAAGGAACGCATCGAGATCAAGGACCAGATCCAGCTATACGCCGCGAATCACCTCATCACACACCCTCTCGTGTCGCCTGCGCTGCAGCCCTCACTCGGGGGACTCCCACCTCTGCTCATCCAGACTGGCGGAGGCGAACTGCTTCGCGACGAGCAAATCTACCTTGCACACAAGGCTGCACACCCAGAAGCCTACCCGCCTCCTCCGTCGAATAACCAGACCGCCCAAGAGATATCGGAGCAAGCATCAAGATACAAGCCAACGAATGTGCAGCTGCAGGTTTGGGACGATCTTTGCCACGTTGCTCCTACCCTCAGTTTCACGCGGCCCGCGAAGCACATGTACCGTAGTGTTGCGCAATTCGGCGCTTGGGCACTGGCAAGAGCACAGAAGACGTCCATCGATATCCTCGATGATGACGACATTTCCTTTGTTAGTACTGACTCGGAGTCTGGTGAGAATGAGAAGAAAGAGAAGAAAAACAAGAAGTCCGATGGTCACGCGGAGCCTCACATGGGCACTGACGGAATCATCGACAGAGGCAACCACGAAGGCCGCGTTGGCAAGGCTGGTGACCCGCTGCCTCCATTCGAGCACCACATGATCCGCCAGCGGGTCGACCGACACGGTTACATCTACGCTCTGCCTGCAAAGGACAAGTTGATCGCACTGAACCTTCCAGTTTCAGAAGTTGGTGTGCCTAAGCCTGGACCCGTCAACAAGTGGATGAAAGCGTCGCAGCAGTGGAATGGCAAGTTCGCAAAGCAGAAAATCAAGATCCAGCAGCAACGCATGAAGGAGATGAAGGCAGGATTCGAGCGCTTTGAAGGCGAAACCCCACCACCGACTGCACTGGCTGGCAGAAGGATGAAAAACATGAAGAAGGAGAAAGCGGCGAAGAAGTCCTGGGGAATGGCACTCTGGTCGCTGTGGGGTAGCAAGCACGATGAGTCGACCGTAAGTGATATCACCCATGGCTTTCTGTCACAAACACTGACGATATGCAGATCGACCGCGAACAGAAAGCAGACCAGACACCACCGCCACCATCGAAGGCAGTTGTTACGAACTCGACCCAGGGCGCGAGCACTCAAGATGGTGCAGCAGACATCACAGATCGCAACGGAGATGCTGCTCTTGCTCCCACTAAGCTCTCATCCCGATTGCGCTCACGATCCAGACACTCGACCGTCACCGATCGCGGCCAGATAAACAAGTCGGAAGATGATCTGGAGAAGTTGTCTAGAGAGTTCTCCAGGGTCGCACCTCCTTCGTCTGGCTTGGCGGAAGCCACAATGATCGCGCCTGAGCGTTCACACTCTGGACTTCCTCCTCAGATGACCGCACCTGCCGAAATGCCTGGGGTCGAAACGCCAGGTATCATCGTCTCGGATGAGCCCAGCTCTCCACCTACGATCGTTCCTGATACAGACGGTACAAGCACACGCCCCTCGAAAGGTGGCATTGCGTACCCCTTCTCGCTGAAGGTCGATGGTCAAGGCCACCGTGCGAACGCAAGCACAGTCACACTACAGAGTGTACAGATCATGACCCCTCCAGCAGTGGAAGAAAACAAGCAGCTCTTCTTCGACGACACTATCCTGACGCCGGCAGCTGTACACGAGTCCAAGCAGCTCGGTGATGCTCTAGCCACACCACACGTTGCAGCAGACCCCATCCTGCCATCGAACAAGCAGTACTTCGATGCGCCTGGAGCCGGGCTTTTCAGCGGCCAATGGCAGCCGGCAACGCCTGCTCCTGAAGCGGAGACGCCCGCGCTCGAGAGACCTGGCGTCGAGAGATTTGAGACCGCGCAAGAAGACCTAAGCACTCTTGCCAACGCTGTCAGGAAGGCGTAGAGAGACCAACGTTGTACTTTTGATACCCTTTCCTTCGGTAACTTCCCTAGAGTAACATAGCCTTTGTACATTGTAAAACTAGACATAGAGGGGTTAGATTGGGAGATAATGCAGAAGATCGCGGGGCTCCATTGGGATATCGTCATCAGCCCCACCCTTCAGGTACTCATAACATGGGAGCTCCTCATAGCTTCAAGCTCTCGATTACATCCCGAGAATATATTTTACTCGACTGCTGTCCGAAGAGACTGTAGTCCTGAAGATCAATTGACCTCATAGCACCACTTCTTGATATACACAATGTCGGTCTTCCGCGCAAACTCCCGCGCCCTTATCACAGGCGGCGCATCTGGAATTGGCTATGCAGTCGCAGAGCTCTGCCTCAAAGCATCCATGAAAGTTACTGTCGTCGACTACAACCAGGAGACGCTCGACTACGCGAAGAAAAATCTCAAAGGCGACGTGGAGTGCGTCAAGTCAGACGTCAGTGATTTAAGAGCTTGGAAGAGCTTGAAGGAGAAAGTCGGCGATGTCGACTTCCTCATGCTGAACGCTGGACGCATGGTAAAGGGCAGCTGGGGCGAGAGCGACTATTTCAACCAGGTGGGCATGCCCAAACCGGGAGTCGTGATCAAGTCAGTATGAGCTTATGCTAATGACAGTTAGATCTTGAACACAAACCTCTACGGTGTGATCAACGGACTCAACACCTACGTTCCTTCCTTCCAATCGCGCTCTTCGAATACACCAAGCGCAATCGTCATCACAGGCAGCAAGCAGGGCATCACGAACCCGCCCGGCAACGCAGCGTACAACGCCAGCAAGGCAGCTGTCAAGGCACTGGCTGAGCACCTCTCCTACGACCTGAAAGATACGAACACCAACGTACACCTGCTGGTTCCAGGATGGACATTCACCGGTCTAGTAAGCTGCCCTTGGCCCTCCCCTCCACTCTGCTAACAATACTCTTCCAGTCCGGCAATCACCCCGGTCAAGAATCCAAGAAACCCGACGGCGCATGGTCGCCGGACCAAGTCGCAGACTTCATGGTTAAGAAGATGGAGCAGAACAAGTTCTATATCATCTGCCCGGACAACGATGTCAGCGAGGAGACAGACAAGAAGAGGATGCTGTGGAGTGTTGGGGATATCGTGAATGGACGGCCGCCGCTGACGAGGTGGAGGCCTGAGTTCAAGGAGGAGGCGGAGGAGTGGATGGCGAAACAGAAGGTATGATTGCTTGATTGTGAGAAATGGTGTTCATGTGAACGGGTATCTTTACAGTAATGGAAGGGTATCATGTAAAGCAAAACGCCGTGTATGCAGACATGTCAGTCGTGAATCGTCCACAAGGCTCTCAATCCGAGTCATAGCCCACCAGCGCTGCAAGGTCATGTGCTGACGACGTTGCGTCTTTCACAGGGCCAGAAGTTAGTAACGAAATCTGTGAGACAGGCGCAGCTGCCACTTCAGCATCACGCTTCCTCTTCAGCAGACCAAAGCTAGGCCTGGTCTTCGAGTTTACTTCTTTTGCAACGAATGGGTCCACAACAGCGCGGGTATTGCCCACAAGCTTCTGTCGGAAGTTTTTCCGGCTCTTCTCCGCAGCTATCTCTGCTTTGAGCTTCTTCGTCTTCGGTTTGGTGCTCGACTCGTCTGCGTCCTCAGTATGCGATTTGGCGAAGAGCGGCTTCCACGTCTGCGTCCCATCCTCGACACCACCGAATTCGATCAATCCAGCCTTCTGCCGATCTACCTCTGTCTCATCCAGGATATCGAGATGAAGACTGAACTTGTCCTGCATGCCTTCTCTGTGTTTCTCTTCCTTCTTCCACGCCCTTCTTTTCTCCCTCATGTCCTTCCTGAGCTTCGCATTCAAGTCGTACGGGTCCCTCCAGACCTCCGCCTTCTCGTACAGCTCCTCTACTCTCTCCTTGTGATCCTTATCCCTCGCCTTATCCTCAAGCTTCCCCTCAAGACCCGCAAACGCATCCTCCCTCCTCCTCTCCTTCTCCGCCTCACTCAAGAATTTGAGCTCGCCATCCTGCTCCGCACCATCTTCAGGCCCATAATCCCTCTTCCTACACCCCTCGACACAAACATACTGCGTGGTCTTAGGATCCGTCATAATCTCCCACTCGCCGCCACACGCCGTATGCTTCATTTTGAAGCTCCATATCGGCGTGCTGTAGTAATTCCCAATCTTCTTCTTGGCCGCGTTGAAGCGCACGCCCTGCCCGACGATGGCTTCGGGCTTGCAGTGCTGGCACCATACGGCGAATGGCAGCTCGAAGCGGACGATGAGGATGCCTTGCGAGACCTTGTTGGCGCGTGCGCCGAGGGGGTGTGATTTGTTGAAGGAGGGCGCGTTGGAGGCGTCGGGCGGATAGTACCGCCCCATGTTGAAGCCTTGCATTGCGGCAGTGGGGAGCGCGGTGCGCGGTGATCGTTTGAAGGAGCAGTGTGCGTCGTGGTCGAGTTGGGAGGTGGTGAGGATGTGGGCGCGGGCGCGGTCGCGGCGAAGGGACTTTGTGCTCTCTATATGCGGCGTGCACGCGAGTGGAAAGAATGCGTGAGACGGAGGTTGGCTGTCTGTGATGTTTGACTCGATCGTGGACCCTGGAATGAGTTGGCGACTTCATCATCCACGTGTTACGTCATCAATATCTTCGATTGCGCTGAGATACAGCCTGACGGTGCCTCCCCAAAGCGCCGGCATCACCAGCCACCTTCGACGCGTCAGGCATCACACGAGAAGGCCGTGCGACGGTCATGCAGACACAGAAGAATTGAAATAAGCGAGAACGCGACAATGACAGGTTCACATTGAAAACATCTTCAGCACGTGGCCTGCCTTGGCTGCATGCTTCACGTTCGTACGCGACTAACGACATGCAACCGCGACACAGCAGCAGCTATTACGTGTCCTTCGACTGCGGGTTTCATCTGCCTGGACCGACCGTTACAGCCAGAGGCCTGTCTACTGCTGTTCCCTTGACGACGGGGCAACACATCCTTTTCTCAGCCATGCGCTGTCAATCGGCAGCCACGAAACAGGCAGGCGCCCTTGAGCTCACGCATGGAGCCAAGTTGGCTGCCTTGAGACATTTGCACACGGCTGAAATATGTCTTTGAGAGCAGGCCACCGTGAGCTCATGGCTTTGTTGGACAAAATAGCATTGGCATGACCATGCAAGATGCAGCTTCGGGAAGCTGACAAGCAGCGTAGCGTTACTATCCACCGCGACCCATGTTCCAAAGTAAGCAGACACGACAGCAATGCGAAGCCGACAAGGACCACGCTCGCCTAATTAACCACCAATTAAGAACCTCACCATTAGGCACTTCAGATTGCAATAATTACCGCTGCCGTTAAGCTTTCAGATCAATCCGGCCCGCGCGGAGTGGGTGTCCTGCCTTGGACGGCCCTCGAAGCTTCGCGACCCACCTTACACATAACTGCCTTTAGTGGCTGCTGTATAGATTACTGCCGCCAATAGGCAGGCTTACCGGCTGCGGCAGAATGCCTCTTCAGACGCGACCTGCTTCTCACCCGCATCTGCATATGTGAGATATAGCCCGTCTCACTCTTCATTCCGGAGCGACCAGACTGGTTAACAAAGACGCGGCTTATGGGGTTCAGCCGGGCCGTCTTGGACCCAGCATGAACATCTGCGATCCGGCCGCCGATACTACTCGCTGAATGCTACAACTCTATGACCACTCGGTGCTGCGGTAAGTCCTGCATGGGACGAAGATATTGATTGTCAGCATCGTGCAGTGGTACGGCAGCCGCGTCCTAATGTAGCCTCCATCAAGCTGAGACCTGAAGGACGAGTCCGGCATCCATGGTCGGGAGAAGGGCAAAGTCTGAAAATGAAGGGCTCCATCAGCGTTGTTGGAGTCCCTGCCAGAGCTGGCGCCGATTATGATCCTGTCTGTCCAGAGTGGTTGCACTGACGTCTCAGCTCAGACTTATATTGCCATCATTACTGGATGTGGCTTGCACATGGTTCGGAAGCTGATGTGCGTGTCCTGCATTGGCGAACAAAAACTGTTGTACTCAAGCAACACAGAATGCCCACTTCGCCGTGAGTGCCGGTCGTTCCATGCGTCCATTACTCTCCAGAGAACATGGCGACACATCTGGATCAAGTCATTCTGTCGGACTCGAACCGAACACCCATCGTCCAGATCCTCATTTGGTTCTGCCTTGTAACTAGCTTTATAGCTTTCTTCACTCATGCTGGTATCAAGCTCTACGTTTTCCGGGCTTTGAAAGCGGAGTCGGGCTTCCTGCTGGCATCCTTGGTCAGCATACACTGGCTGCACTTCCTCGTCTATCACTGACAGCATCCATAGGTATTTTGTATCACGCAGTCGGCCGCTGCATTGGTTCAGTGTGCCTATGGGTTTGGAAAGGCGTCTGCAACTTTGAGCAGCGATAACGTTCAGTCAAGCCTCATGGTATAGTACATCAATCTTCCTTCTCACTCGATATCAGGTAAGCAGCACCGCAGGCTGAGTATGCGGCGACGATAATGCTCTTCATGTCACTCGGCCTCTCGGGCTGGCCATTGTGGCATTTGTGCACAATTTAACTCCATCCAAACTTCATCGCAAGATCAATTATGGTGTTGGAGCGCGTGCATGCTTATGGATTCTATGCGCAGTCCCTATCGCAGCCTTCCAGAGTGGAGTGCCTCGCACATGGGACAGAACTCAAGCTCAGTGCGGAGATCGAGTAGGTCAAGCTGTACTTGCTGTCCAACAGATGCTGACTGCCAGTAGTTCATCTGGTGGAATGTCGTATCAGTTTTCAACATCGTCTCAGAGGTCGCAATTGTTGCTATAGAGCTAGGCATAACCGCGCAGCTCCAGATCAATCGACAAACAAAGGCTTCTATCATGAGCCTCTTCGCTTGCCGGATCTTGTGAGTGTGCCATATTCGAAGGATAGACGCATCTGACTCGGGCAGGGTCTTGGTAGCAGCTATAATCCAGCTGGCCTATTTTCACCAAGAAAACAACAACCGTGCGACGAACGGCGACTTGATGATCGGCTACTGGCGATCAGCTCTCTGCGAACAGATAGTACAGTGTCTTGCCATCGTAACGACTTGTCTACCATACACGAAGATATTTATGGAGGGCTTCGAATCTGGGCTGTTCAGAGTTGACGAAAGTCGACGCAGAGGAGAATGCGCTTCGAAAGGCTACAGTGGGCGCGTGTACCAGCTCATGGATGTTACACGTTCGTTACGCGCTCAGCGATCTACACCTGAAAGGTCTATCAACGTGTCAAAATCCTGGGCTGTCTCGGTGGAACCCGCTGACCGCCTAACAAGCAATTGAGCTCTCGGTTGGTGACACACGTTTGCCTATGATCTAGGAAGAGATACAAAACGTAAGCAGTAATTGCACAACACGCGCACGCCACGGAGCATTCCCGAACCAAACGCTCCCAACTCTACGCTTTTCTCGAACCCAATACAGGGTCGCGACATTATATGCACATGCGCAAGCCGAACGGCTTTCCGGCCGACAACGAATTCGCCTCAGTTTCAGTGAGCCGGTACAATTCGGTAGAGTCGGATGTTTCCCTTGTAGTGCTTACCCCTGCCTAATCCTGTACCGTGTTACATGCAGCTAAGATTATCCGGCAAATCCTCCAGACGGGCGAGACGGGACGGACTGTTTCCCAATTGATCCAAATCGCGCTGTACAATTGAGGCGTGGCTTACAGGGCCCCATTCCTCGCTTGCAAACAGTTTACGCTCAAGCCACCGTTCATACGTGTGGTACTACTCTGCCATCTCACTCTTCCGCAACCTTTTGTTTTCCTCTGTACGCACTTCACTGGTCGTATCTCCTGCAGCTTTTCTGCTGCTTGGGTGACACAATGGCCTCCGTTCCCTCCGCAAAAGGCAATGACGTTGAGATGACTGTATCCCCCAGCTTCTCAACCACCGACCAGACGGATGAGCTTGCGCTTGCACGACTGGGCAAGAAGACTGTCTTGAAGGTGAGTCATCCAAACTCCATCCACTTACCAACTCACTGACAACTATCAGAGACGATTTGGTTTTCTCTCCATTTTGGGGCTCGCTTGTACTGTTTTGATCACCTGGGAAGGTTCTTTGGTGTACGATTCATCAATGCGGCGACACCGCACAGCGATTATTGACATGGAACAGACTATTCCTCGTCGGCTTCCAGAATGGCGGCCCCGCAGGTGTCATCTACGGCTACCTCGTTGTCTGGGTCGGTACTGTCTCTGTCTTCACGGTCCTTTCTGAACTGGTCTCCATCGCACCTACTTCCGGCGGTCAATATCATTGGGTGTCGATGCTAGCCCCTCGTGGATCGTCCAGGCTGCTCAGCTACATCTCAGGATGGCTTACTCTTGCCGGCTGGCTTGCCTCTTTCGGCTCAGGTTGCTTCCTCACTGGTGGACTGATCCAAGGCCTCCTGATCCTCTGCCAACCAGACACCTATGTCCCCCAGAACTGGCATGTCACCTTGCTCTACTGGGTGGTCATTTTGTTCTGCGTCTTCATCAATGTAGCAGCTGGATGGCTCCTGCCGAAGTTCGAAGGCGCTTTGCTGGTGTTGCACATCCTGGGCTTCTTCGCTGTTCTCATTCCGCTCCTGATTTTGGGTCCCAAAGGTGATGCTAAGGAAATCTTTACCACATTCCTCAACATGGGTGCATGGGACTCCCAGGGTCTGTCGTTCTGCGTCGGTATCATGGGCAGCGTATTTGCGTTCGTTGGTGGCGATGGCCCGATCCATGTGAGCTCTACAACATCTCGCGTGCACGATTGATCACTGACGCTGCCATAGCTGTCTGAAGAGATCCACAACGCACAGGTAGTTGTGCCCCGGTCGATCATGACAGGTATTGCGATCAACGGAACCCTGGGCTTTGTCATGGTACTTGCTGTACTGCTACGCATCGGCGATGTCGACGCGGTACTTGCAGAGAATCCCGCGTTCCCATTCATGGCGATCTTCCATCAAGCTGTGCAGTCTCGATCGGGCGCAGCCGTGATGGCCGCCATCGTCATGGTTCTCACTATCAGCGCGAATGTCGGATTCGCCGCATCGACTTCGCGCATCTGCTGGGCCTTTGCCAGAGACAGGGGCCTCCCAGGGTGGCGTTATTTGAGCAAGGTCAGACCTCCGAGCTTTCTGCAATTGAGCTGTGTTGACGTTGCTATAGATCAGTGACAGAACCTCGATTCCTGTCAACGCCGTCGCTGCCACTGCCTTCATTGCCGCCCTCCTGGCGCTCATCAATATCGGCTCGACAACTGCCTTCAATGGCGTCATCTCAGTGTCCATTGCTGGTCTCTTTGCTTCGTACCTCCTCACATCATGTCTGCTCCTCTACCGTCGCTGCACCGGTGCCATCTTACCCAGTAGTGCCGCATTCGACAACACCATGCATTCTGTAACTGATGATGGCATGATGCGCACTGTCTGGGGGCCTTGGAAGATCCCTGGTGTAATGGGCATCGCGAACAATGCCTTTGCCTGCACCTACCTTGCGTTTGTGTTCTTCTTCAGCTTCTGGCCGACCTTCAAAGACGTTACAGTCGCGACTATGAACTGGTCAATTCTGGTGACAGGTGGGATTGCGCTGTTGAGTGCGGTGTATTACGTGGTGTGGGCACGGAAGACGTACCACGGGCCGGTGGTCGAGATCAGTTTGTAAGGATTTCGCTGGGGAGAAAGGCGAGCGAAGGTGGGTGGCATTTGTCTGCATTAAACTGTAACACCATGCACCGAGGACAGAGATGTATCCAGGCAGATGCATCGACTCCAAGCCTCTTTCTGGTGGGATTTGGACGGTGATTCGAGCCTAGTATCTTGGTATACGGCCATCAGCGTCCAGCTATCTGCGAGCATGATCATCGAATTCCCCCAAACAATCAGTTTCATTCCAAGCCCTGTCAACTCCCTCTTCCTCGAAGGCACCCTTGGTTGCCCAATCATACTTAGGAAACAGTTCCAACATTTTCAGCAAGACCTTCCTCAGCTCGTCGATGTCCTTGCCTTGTTTCACGCGGAGCCTGTGCCATTCAGTTCCTTCGTCTACACGGACGTTAGCGGAGTATGTCCTAGGAGACGCTCACATACAATTGGGCGTGTTCCCGCCGTGCTTGATGAAGTTCCACTCCAACCACTTTCCAATTCTGCGGCTTATAGACTTTCCGTTATGATCATGGATTGGCATTGTCTCACTAGGCGAGAGAATGTTTTCTTCCCATCTGTGTCTCGTTTCAGGCTACATTCATACTACAGGTCGAACACACCTACCCGTAATTAGGATTGGCGCGCTTGTAGGTAGGCTCATTATTAGCCCCATCGCCGAACTTGACGTAGAAGTACTGGCCGTCTGGCTAAGGGTATGTATCAGTAAGACATCGGGTCCGCAGTCTTCGTTTCGTAACATACCTCTTTTATGAACTGCTTATGCCGTGGGTCAGGAGTGATGATCAGGTAAGCTGTGTGGGCCATTGCAAGGGCAGGTTTCGATTGTACCTGGAGCTCAATGCGCAGCTACGAAGCCTCTTAAATGTTGTTCAAAAATGGGAAGACAGATGATCAAAGTTCGAGTTGGCCTGATGTGTGAGCCCAACGTGCCGTGCGAGGCTGAGAGTAGCAAGCTGACCGCCTGGCAGGCAAGGCTACAGTCCAGTCGCCACTCCCAAAGTCAGCAAGAAGCCAGGAAGGGCCACACCATATCATATTGTGATGTATCTGGCCAGACAATAGTAAGTGAGTAAGCCGCTATGTAAGGTGCAGGATGACTAGAATCTTGCACGTGTCTCTCTCACTTTGACCATCCGCTCACCTGGTTGTCTGTGCCTTCTGTCAACCTGCACAGCTACTTCCACACCTTCGCACCCACACCTCGTGTCGACATCGAAACTATCAAACGTATCGTCAGCCATCCAAAGCGAGATCTTACTGTGTTTCAGAGCACCTCGGGACGAAAGCAGGACTCTTGACGAAGAAATTGGCGGCAGCGTCTATCGCGGCCGGTTGTGACACAGGCCGCCAGAGACTCAATCCATCAACATTGTGCGCAAGCCATTTGTTGGATGACGTTCATCATGATGTCATCGGAACACTATTGCACAGACGCAGCGCGAAAAATTTCTCTCCGGGATACCTTTGGAGGTGTGGTATTGTGGGATGCTTCTTGCCTTTGGAGGTGAAGATGTCCGAACGCGACTGAACGCTGAACCTTTGGAGGCAGGCGCAGGCGAGACGACACCGCGCTAGACTCCGAGGTCATGCCCGACCAATCACAAGACACACCCTATCGAGGACCACCGACATCGAAATGGCCTCGTATAAGTACTCTGAGGGCCTTCAAATTGGTTCGTTGAAATACTCAAGCTAATTCGTGTCATCTGGGCTCCACACTATTTGCAGTGTACAATGATGACAGCAACTCCTCACCCACTCGACCCTCTCACACCGGAGGAGATCACCAAGGTCACTCACACCTACACATCCTCATATCAGGGTGCTGATACACGAACAGGCATCCGATGTAGTCCGTCCGTTGTTCAATGGTCAGAAGCTGAACTTCAGGGTCATCACCTTGAGAGAGCCATCGAAAGATGAGCTCGTCAAGTACCTGGAGGCAGAGCATCAGAGAGGTCATGCACTGCCTAGTATAAGTCGATGCGCTCGCGTGGAGATAATCGTCATGGGAAGTAAAGAAAAGAATAGCTTGATGGAGTTGATTGTCGATCTCGGCAAGACGGCTGTGGTTAAGCAACAGCATCTTGAGGGCAAGCATTCGTACATCGACTCCGCGTACATGAACGACGTTGAAGAAGCCTGCTTAGCCAACTCAGAAGTGCAAGCGGAGATCCAAAAGCTTGATCTTCCGGCAGGCGCGACCGTCATTGTCGAACCATGGGCCTATGCGACCGATGGCTCGAATGATATGTCTTGCCGCATCTCAATGGTAACCCCGCACAAATCTCACATCAGGCTCGTTGAGACTGATTTGGGCTACAGTGTTGGTTTTACCTTCGTCTTCTGTCGCACCCAGATGCGAATTACTACGCTTACCCTTTAGACATCTGCGCCGAGGTCTCTGAAAACTTAGAAGTCACTAAAGTCTACCGGCTGCCTTCCTCGGCGAATGAGCAGATCCACAACGAAAGTCGTCCCTTCGATCGCCAGAAGATACACCCCAGCGAAGCAAGCGAGTACCATCCTGATTTACGACCAAAACCTCGGACTACTACAAAGCCATATCAGGTGTTACAGCCAGAAGGTCCCTCATTCCATATCGATGGTCAGAAGGTGGACTGGGAGAAGTGGACGTTCAGAGTGGGTTTTAACTACCGTGAAGGATTGACTTTGCATGACATCCGCTATGAGGGGCGCAGTTTGTTCTACCGTTTGTCGCTCGCTGAGATGTTCGTGCCTTACGGCGACCCACGGGCTCCGTATCCAAGGAAGGGGGCGTTCGACTTAGGTAATGACGGTGCAGGCATCAATGCCAATAACCTGAGGCTGGGTTGCGACTGTCTCGGTAAGCCCCGTCGCCTTGATAATTCTCTCCACACTACTGACGTTTGGTAGGCACAATCAAATACTTTGATGGTTGGCATAACACCGCTTCTGGTCTGCCACTTAAATTGCCCAACGTCGTATGTCTACACGAGCAAGACGACGGTATCCTCTGGAAGCACACCAACTTTCGCACCGGACACGCAGTGGTCGCTCGTTCGCGCATCCTCGTCCTTCAAACAATCATCACAGTCAGCAACTATGAGTACATCTTCGCCTTCCACTTTGGGCAGGATGCATCCATCAACTATGAGGTGCGCGCAACTGGTATCCTATCGACTGTGCCTATTGCTCTCGGCGAGCCAAAACCGCCTTTTGGTACCATGGTGGCTCCTGGTGTGCTCGCACCATACCATCAGCATCTCTTTTGCTTGCGCATCGACCCTGCTATCGACGGTCATAAGAACTCTGTAGTGGTCGAGGAGTCTCATGCGATGCCTATGGAAGACTCAAATGCTCACAACCCCTTCGGAGTTGGCTATGAGACTCGCTCCAGCTACATTGAGCGCGAAGGCGGCTTCGACCTTGACTTGTCCAAGAACCGTGTGTTCAAGATCGTCAATGAAGCAAAAATCAACGACATGACACAAACACATGTCGGCTTCAAGCTTTTGCCCTCGTATAGCCAGATGCTACTGGCGCACCCATCCTCTTTCCATGCCAGACGCTCCGAGTACGGCAAGCACGCTGTTTGGGTGACGAAGTATCGCGAAGACGAGATGTTCCCCTCGGGAAAGTACACAATGCAGTCTATGGGCGGCGAGGGAATTGCGAGCGCGATCGAGAAGAGGGCTGAGGATGTGAAAGAATCGAGTGTGAGGAACAAGGATGTCGTGGTATGGCACACATTTGGATCGACGCACAATCCGCGGATCGAGGATTGGCCAATCATGCCGTGCGAAAAGATGGTAGTGGGATTGGAGCCAGTCAATTTCTTCGAACGCAACCCTGGGTTGGATGTCGCCCCGAGCACACAGGAGGTGAACAAGAGTGTGCTGTACGATACGGTCGCGAACAACAGTCAAGACTGCTGCCAGACTTCGAGGCAGTAGGCCTGTGTATGTGTGCGAAAAGACAGATGCAGGAACAGATCTCAAACAAAGACGTGATGTAGCGGTGCCGCTACAATCGTGCCTTCTTATCTCGCCTTCACTTGCTTTCCAAAAGTGCAAAAACAGTGGACGCACCTGATGTGCTCGACTTGAGCTCCTGCAGTCTCTATGCAGCATGGACCAATATAGGATGGCCCATCAGGCACTGACCTTATGCGCTCGACATCCTGAAGCGAGCCAGGATCTGTGCAGCAGTCGGTCTCTTGAGCCTGTCGGGCTCGAGCAAAACATGGCGAACGAAGGAAGCCAGCCAAGGGTGCTTGTGAACTGGCGAGTCTACAGCGGTAAGATTCTGATCGTCTAATGTCAGTTGCTCAAACACCATCGCAACGGCGTCTGGATTCTCGGCATAGCTGTCGATCTTGGTGCCATGCGTTCGTCGGAAAGTTTTTAGCATGTCCGGTTTGTATCCGTACAGCCGTGCCACAATGTCAGCAAATACACAGCCTAGACTGAAAATATCAGTGAGGCGATTTCTGGGCATGTGGTCAAACACCTCGGGTGCAGAGTATCTTCTAGTGGAATGCGTTGGCGGACCCGCAGTAGTAGTAACTCCAGTGTCCGATGAGTCAAGACTGTGCATGAGAAATCAGTATTGACGGTATCCAGCAGTGTGTTTTACTTACCAGAAACCAAAATCAGTCAGCAAAATGTTTGAACCACGTACAAGGATATTCTGTGGCTTGAGATCATCGTGCCTGTGGTTGATGAGTTCCGGTTTCCAGGTGAACGTACAAAATATACTGACCTGATATGGAGGCTGTGCAGATATGAGAGGGCACATGTGATACATCCAATAGCTGTTTCCAGGAAACGATACTGACTATCATTGAGATCGAGTTCCATGAAAGCGGCAAGGTCCATGTCCGCGACCGGAGAGGAAATGATGGACACTGAATCCTGATCCGTACACGAGGCCACCAGGTTGACGCAGTGGCGATGGCGTACTCGACGCATTCCAGACACTTCCCTGTTGAAGTTCTGCATTAAGTCGTGATGGTCCTTATATCGTACTGGCCGTGCCATAGTTTTGCAGGCAAACACTTGATCACTGAGCTTGCTCCTGACTTTGTGGACTTCACCGAAGCCACCTGCCCCGAGAAAAGTCTCTTGTGAGAGTTCAAGGTCCTCCATACTATCCAGGCTATAGTGCCGTCCTTGCAAATCTCCTTGTAGATATGCAGGAAAGTCTTTGTCAAGAACGAGTTCTTGATACGATATGTAGGACTTCGTCTCCGCCTCGTCCAGCCACTTGCGGACGAGGCGCTTAGGAAGAGGCAGCCAAAGATCAGTAACACCGGCCTCCAAGATCATGCCTAGTAAATCCAGTCGATTGGTCTTGTAGAGAAGGAAGTAGAAGCGTGGGTTCGAACACCAGGCTTGCGGCTTTCCAAGGTTGTGTATGTATAATGCTATCTGATCGAAGCTTCCTCTCGTCATTTGCTGATCAGACACAGCATGCCGCAGACTTGATTCGTTCCACGTGTACTCTGCATCAATGATTGCGGTGTTGGCGAATTCGTGCTGGTCGTGCTGGTCGTGCTCGGCCCCATTAGATAGCATCGTGGCAAGCGACATGCGGCCGCGATCGTTGCTGCCGTTGTTCGGTCCGAGTTGCGGATAAGGGGTCTCAGTTGTCGATGCAACGAAGCCTATAGTATAGGTGGAGATCTCCTTGTCTCCCGTCAAGGTTCCACCCGATAATGAAGTCACACTGCTGGCCAGATCCAAAGAAGAGCGTTCCAACCCTATGTACCGGGAGCTATCATATCCCACACCATCCATGCGGTCATTGGAAGTGCATGTTGTCATGAAAGTGATGAAGGAAGTGAGAAGGAAGCAAGATGCCTTGCCAGGCTGGAGGTACCGGCTTGCTCAGCCTTCATGAGACGTGCATGCATAGTGGCGCCTACCTGACCAATTGGAACAGATCAGGCACGAACATCTTGAACTCCATGCGTTCATTCGTTGACTGATGTTGCAGCGTTACCGCTCTATAAGACTTCCTGGGGTGACCAAATCATGCGGACGATAGGATCGATGCTGAGAATCCGAGCGTTGATGATCGTGTGTGGAGGCCAATTCAAGTCGCGTCGACAGTCGCATCATTAGCGCGTCATCTTATCGATTACGGAACTCCGCCGCCCCTCCAGGGCTCCACGAACTTTTGTGACGCAAGGCGCTCATAATTTCTGACCCTGCGAAATCTCACGGCACACGCCACACACCATGTCTGCGCCCACAGCTACAGCCGCAATACCCGGTACGTCCACGCGACTACATCGGGTTCGATTTCACCCGCTAATAACGCTCCAGCCGAGCTGCAGGACAAATTCGATCTCGGAATCTGGCACTGCCTCTTCAACTGGCCCACGCTCACCGTCGCAGTTCAGAATCAATGGGGCGGTCCCGACAGCGCTGAAAAGCGCGACTGGCTCGCGGGCCAAATTAGCGAACAGTTCGAGCGAGAACCTGCGACCGACACTGAGGACGTCGAAGTCATGCTGCTCCAAGTGCTCGAAGACGAATACGGGTGCCGAGTCGAAGACGAGACCGAAGTTGGTGTTGCGCGGGAGATCATGAAGGTGCGCAAGGAGATTGGTGAGGGGAGTACGAGCATGGTCGACGCGATGCATAAGAAGTGGCAGGAGAGGAACGGCAAGGAGGTTGCGACGGGGAATGTGCAGGTCCGCGAGAGCAACCAGGAGGCTGAGTGGGATAGTGTGGACGAGGAGAGTGGTGAGGACGAGGATGTGGACATGGACGATGCGCCAGCGCTGGTGCCTGCGAAGCCGAAGGAGCCCAAGCCGGAGCCGGAGATTGACGAGGATGGATTTGAGAAGGTTGTGAGCAAGAAGAAGAGGTGAAGAGGTGGGAGCAAGAGCGGAAAGCCAGCTTGGAAGGGGGCAAGCATACGGCTTCGTCAGGCCGTAATGTTAGGCGCAAGGTTGTCAGGAACAGCCATTGAAGCTCGGCAGCAGCATGTAGCCGGGAGCAGCTCGACCGTTCGGCTTGGGCGGCCAACAGAGGTGCGCACCATAGTGTGAATCGTCAATATAAAAAAAATACAAAATGTACACTTGTTATTGTCGGACTGGTGCGTGACATGTAAGAGACGTCTCTCAGACGCTAACATGATGGTTGCGGAGGAACTCAATGCAGGGTCCACAATGCGGGCACTTACACCAGCGCGTTGGTAGCTCTCGCACCACCACTCCCACGACTTGACAAGCTTCGCACAGCATGGACTCCGCGTACGACCACATACAGGAGAAGACATACCCCGAGGACGACGAGAAGAAGCAGCCGGGCGAGAGCAGCGCCAACGCGCAGGCCAGCAACTTCAACGCCGAGGTGCAGGAAGCCTACAAGGCGATATCGAGCAGTCCGTGGGCCGCGAGACTCGGCGGGTTCTGGCAGACGGCGAAGAAGCAGGCGAGTGTGCAACGCGTCCGAGCGACAGCTGTGTTCTGACACGCTCCCAGGGCGAGCAGTACTACGAAACCGCGGCAGCCAGCAAGCAGTACAAGGAAGCCACGGCCGGCGTCTCGAACCTGATCAGCCATGCCCGCAACCTCTCTGTCCAGGCAAACGATGCCGCGGCCTCGACTGCTAAGGATCTCAAGGCCGAGCTGGACACAGACAAGGAGGACATGACACCGCACCCCGACCGCCCCGAGTCGCTCACCGCCGACATCGTCAAAGAAGCCCAGGGCATCGTCTCGCTGTTCCGCTCCAACGCCTCCAAGCGCCTCAAGGAGCTGCAGAAAGCCGAAGACGCCGCCGACGAAGCTCTGTTGAAGTTCGGCTCCAACGTGCGCAACTTCCTCGCCGAAGCCGTCACCATCGCCGCCCCTGCCTCCGGCTCGCAGGCCGAGAAGGACGGCGCAGTGCTCTTTGAGTCCAAGGACAGTAGTGGCAAGAAGGTCGTCCACGCGACGCGCTTCGATGCCCAGCTGCACGTCATCCATTCGACCCTCGACTCGTTTCTGAAGGACCCTGCGAGTCCGCAGTGGGACGCCTGGAAGAAGGACTTCGATGCCGAGAAGAAGACCGATGCGATCGCAAAGGACCTCGAGAAGCACGAGGAGCTGAGGAGTGCCATGGAGAAGGTTGTCCCCGAGAAGGCCGACTACGCAACCTTCTGGTGCAGATACTACTTCCTGCGCCATGTCATTGAGAGCGAGGAGCAGCGCAGGAGGGAGATGCTGAAGGGTGCGTCCTCGACCTCATCGTTGAACTCGTCTTGGCCTCAGTACTGACATGACACAGCATCCACGCCCGCCGACGAAGAGGAAGTAGACTGGTCCTCCGGCTCTGAGTCTGAAGACGACGAGAAACCCACACCGAAACCCGCCGCTGCACCCGTGCCCAAGTCGTCCACACCCGACCTCGCCAAGAGCCAAACAACAATCAAGCCAGAGACAGACACCGACACACTGAAGCCCGCACAGCCCCGCCGCTCCAACGACGAAAAGAGCGTAGCTGACAGCGACGCGAGCTACGATGTAGTCAGCGGAACCACAAGCCGTGCACCGAGCAGGGCCCCGGGGAGTCCGAAACCCAAGGTCGACGCAAAGAAGACGGTCGACGAGGAGAGCGATGACGATGATTGGGAGTGAACACCATGCAGTGGCTATCAGTACGAAGGCGCAGTGGCGTTATGAGAAGCGAAAATTGAAGCAATCATTCGTCTATGAATCTCACTCTAAGTTCATGCGCGCTTGCTATGCTATGTGAAAGAGGTTGCCACACATTCGCTCCGAAAATGCTCATCACCATAGTCTTCCTCCATACCTCACCCTTTGGCTTTGACCACCTTTCTTGGTCTGTCACTTCACTTGTGTACCCTTCAGCTGCCCGGCGGTGTTCTTGGCTGCGGCGGAGGAAACCTAGGCTGTCTGAACATCTTACCCTCACCCGTCTGCGTCGTCGCTCTCCTGAGCAACGGACTCGGGCTACTCATACCCATACTCATCGACTCATCACGCGGGCGACTCAGACTGGACACATCAACCGTGCTCTTACTCCTGCCCGTCGACGGTGGGATTGGCGTCCCACCCCTCGAATACGGCGTGCTCGCCCCACTCCTGCTATTCATCGGGTACCCCACATAATCATACTCCTGCCTCCCATCGCCTTGTTGGTGGCTGAGATGTCCATATTCGCGCTCCTCGTGCGCCCGCCGCGCCAACTCCTCTTCACCACGCCGCTTGATCGGACTCTCATCGTATGGATCGAAGCCGACGCGCTGCCGCGCCTCGCGCCGTACTTGACGTCGCAGTTCCGAGTCGCCACCGCTGCCGACCGTCGAGGATTCGGAGAGGAAGAAGGTTAGGAATTCATCGGGGATCGAAAGGTGCGATGATTGCTGGAATTGTTGGAGGGCGGTCAGGCGGATGAGCATTTCGAGCATGGAGAGGGACGTTTTGATCGGGGGGAGGGTGGTCGGTGGTGTTGAGGTATCGCGGGTGGGTATGGCGGATTTGTCTGGGGAAGGGATGAGCTGCTGGCTGGATTGCGGTGGTGGTGTTGATGGGTCCATGCTGAGGCTTGAGAGAGAGGAGAGCAGGCCAGGCGATTCTGCGCGGGAGCGACTTGCGGCGACGTCGGCGGCTGAGGGTGTGGAGGTGTTGATTGCCGTCTCCTCAGTGTCGTCGAAGTCAGAATCGGAATCAGACTCCTCTTGGTATACCTCGAAGGCCATCCATTCCAGGTCGAGTGTTGGGGGGAGACGCCACGGGTACGCGGGGGCTTCATTCTCTACTGCCTGTTCTGCTGCAAGGTCGGCAGTCGACTCGCGGCGAAATTGAGCGTCGAGTTCTGTTTGCTCATCTTCGTCCTCACCCACTGTGTGCGACTCGTCGGATTCATAACCCATATCTGTAGGCCCATGCTCCATCATTCGCCGTGGGGGAGGCGCGTTGACGTCCCTCTTCAGCAAGAGTATCGGGTTGTTAGATTCACCATCGCCGCCGATATTGAGAATCTTTCCTGTGTCGGCGTAGAATATCTTTGACATCTCGTGGATGGGTATGATCTCCCGGACACCTGCTTGATCGATGCTGTCGTAAGGCCCAGGCTGAGGCTCGTCGTCTTCGAAAGTGTGCAGGCGTCCGTCGTCCAGGTCTTCGACTATCAGAAGTTGATATGCGTACTCTTGCAGCGCACTGTCTGATGGGATATGGCGGTGGTTGCCTTCATCGCCCTTGCTGGACTTGGTATCGAAAGGTACTGGGAAGTCATAGACATTCTCTAGCGGTACTCTCAGTAGCGTCACTCTTGCTTTGTGCATGACTTCCTTCCACGTGGTCTCGCGCTGCCGCATCAGCTCTTCGTGAGTAGGCACCGCATAACCAGAGAAGAGCATGTACATTGAGAGCGTGAAAGTTGGTCCGATCTGCTGAGCTCTGGGTTTCGACATGCAGTAGTGTGAATCGCCGGCTGTGAGAAATGTGCTAGCTTGCAGCAGTCGAGAAGGAGATACGGTCGGGGGGAGGTTGGTAGACAAGCTGACACCAGATGTTGTAATTGCAAGGTTGATCAGAGGCACTGCGTCTTCAATGCGAGCCAGCAGCTGCTTCATCTCCGCGATAATCATCTTCAGCTCCATGTCGTTCTGCGCTCGTGACTTCGCCCTCGAGCTGCCCCTCCTAGAAAGCTGCTCTTCAACGACAGCCTTCTCTACACGGCTGCCAAGTGACTGGATATCCCATCGAAGAGACTTTGTCAATGTAACTGCAGATTCAAGTGTTGTGTTTCCGCGCGCCGAAATCAGTTCGATCATGTCAATAGCAGGGGAGATGATCTTGATCTTGGAGTCCAGGCGTAGTTGCAGTGCTGCGAGTTCCTGCTTTTCCTGGCCGTCGACCGTCTTCATCAAGCGGCCGCATTGTTTGATTGCATATGTACTGGTGATAGCAATGCCACTGCGAATGGCATAGCTCATCGCCTGCTGGGTGACCTGATCGGGCGTTAAACAGCATCTATGATTTGCTGAAGCAAGCAGTATGACAGCTCGTGACTGTGAGCAGAGTCAAGCGGACTCACCTTTGCTAGTAGCACCTCCATTTCGGGTATCAAGGTTGATCTGCTTTTACTCAAAGTTGGGCAACGCTCAAGTGGAAAGGACGATCGACGTCATTATACGAAAGGAATGTCGCGGAAAGGCAAACAGCCTTCAAATCAGGTAGCAGAGAAGGAGCAAAAGCGACGTTGGAACATCGCGGTGAGTCGCGTTGACTGTTTGTTTGCTGGGGTTTCCCTGGCCAATCGCCTTCAGGCAGCAAGTTTGGTGGGTGAAATGCGCCTGCCCCGCCACACGACGAATGGGCAGCAGCGGCCCGCACTTTTCTACTTTTACGTCGACGCCCCGAATACCTCCACGCCTCGACGTCCCACAGTCTTGCACATTGCGCCTTTGACGTGACCCAGGAGGTATTCAACACACTCACTACCTCGCACGTATCGAACTCGCCAGACGACCGCAACGCGACCCCGCATCATGGCCGAGAACTGGGAGGAAGAGGAGGAGAGGCTCGCCCAGCAAACCGGCGGTATCAACCTCAACCAACAACAGCAGGCCCAGGCGTTCGTCCCCGGCGCGACCTCTTTCACACCCGGCGCATCGTCCTTCGTCCCCGGACAGGGATACGGCCAGTACCAGCAAGGCTACGGGCAATACCAGCAGTACGGCGGATATAACCAGCAGTATGGCGGCCAATATGGAGGCTACCAGCAGCAGCAGCAGCAACAGCAGCAGCAGCAGGGTGGATATCCCAACTACGGCCAGGGTCAGGCACAGGGTGGCTACCCCAACTACGGCCAGCAGGGTGGCTACGGCCAGCAGTACGGTGGATACCAACAACAGAACTTCCAGCAGCAGCAGGCGCCTGTAAAGATCGCAAAGCGTGGCGAGGCCGATGCGGCTGCTGAACCCAAGAAGGACGCAGCGCCCAAGGCTAAGGTTCTCTCCATTGGTGGCGACGCGCCCAAGCCTAAGACCCTCACAATCGGCGCAGATGCTGTTGCACCAAAGACCGAGAAGGTTGGCGGTACCAAGGTCCTCTCTCTCGGCGGCGCGCCGCCTGCCGAGAAGTCGATCAAGGAGACCCAGGACAAGAGCGCCCCTGAGGCTGGCGCCAAGGTCGCTGCTAAGCAGGCCATCGAGAAGACTGGCGAGCCCACCAAGGCTACATCTGCTAGCTCTGGCCGCACATCTCCCACACCTGCCTCTGGGCGCAGCAGCCCTACGCCCACAGCGAAGGACAAGGCCATACAGAAGGCCGCCGATGTCGAGAAGGAGGTGGAGGAGGTTGTTGACGAGGCCACACTGGCTGAGATCTACGGCAAGGAGCACGTCAACATCATCTTCTTGGGCCACGTCGATGCTGGCAAGTCCACCCTCGGAGGTAGTATCCTCATCTCCACAGGCATGGTCGACGAGCGAACACTCGACAAGTACAAGCGTGAAGCCAAGGATGCCGGCCGTGAGACGTGGTACATCTCGTGGGCGCTCGACTTGAACAAGGAGGAGCGTCAGCAAGGAAAGACCATCGAAGTTGGCCGTGGGTTCTTCGAGACCGAGAAGCGCCGCTACTCTATCCTCGACGCACCCGGCCACAAGACATACGTGCCCAACATGATCGGAGGAGCTTCGCAAGCCGATGTCGGTCTTCTCGTCATCTCAGCCCGTAAGGGTGAGTACGAGACAGGTTTCGAGAAGGGTGGTCAGACACGAGAGCACGCTATGTTGGCCAAGACACAGGGTGTCAACAAGCTCGTTATCGTTGTCAACAAGATGGATGACCCCACAGTTGAGTGGTCCGAGGATCGCTTCAAGGAGTGCACAAGTAAGGTCGTCCTCTTCTTGAAGGGTCTCGGCTACAACCCCAAGACCGACATCTTCATGATGCCCGTCAGCGCGCAGACATTCACTGGTATCAAGGATCGCGTTCCCAAAGAGAAGGCACCCTGGTACGATGGCCCATCACTTCTGGAGTACCTCGACGACATGCAGGCATTGGAGCGCAAGATCAACGCTCCCTTCATGATGCCTATCGCTGCCAAGTACAAGGATATGGGTACCATGATTGAAGGCAAGATCGAGTCCGGTATCATCAAGAAGGAGCAGAAGTATCTCATGATGCCCAACAAGGAGATGATCCACATCTCCGCGCTGTACGGAGAGCAGGAAGACGAGATTCCCGGAGCCACATGCGGTGACCAGATTCGCGTCCGCCTCCGTGGTGTCGAGGAGGAGGATATTCTCCCTGGATACGTTCTGTGCTCGCCCAAACGCCCTGTTCACTGTGTCTCAACATTCGAGGCCCAGATCGTTCTGTTAGACATCAAGTCCATCTTCACAGCCGGTTTTAACTGTGTGCTGCACGTCCACGCCGCGCAGGAAGAGGTCACTATCTCCGCTCTGTTGCACAAGCTCGAAAAGGGCACCGGTCGTAAATCGAAGAAAGCTCCTGGTTTCGCCACCAAGGGTATGAGCATTATCGCGCGCGTGGAAGTCACAGGCACAGCTGGATCGATCTGCGTGGAGCGTTTCGAAGACTACCCCCAGCTGGGTCGTTTCACCCTGAGGTATGCCGTCGCTCGACAATGCTCTGACAGCCTCCAGGCTGAGTTTTCACGCGCACAATTGCTAACAACAGCACAGAGACCAGGGTCAAACGATTGCCATTGGAAAGATCACCAAACTCATCACAGCCGAGAACGCTGCTTAGGTTGCTGCAACAAAAACGATTGCCATCTGCACCGGTCAGGTTCCCGTGTAGAGAAAGCATGCATTGGTGTAGGATCGCAACATAGATCAAAAGTGAAATTGCACATGCTGACTACCTCCACTCTCTCACTTTCGTGTTCGTGACCTAGCTTCTCGTGTCGCAGAAAAATGACAGCAGGATTATATTGCAGCTAACACAGTCTAGTCCCTTCCCAAAAACACCCAAATAGACACTGACTACCTCCGAATTATGTGGAAAGTTAGCACCGGGTGATGTCAATTAAGCATTTAGGCATACCACTATTCCCGCGGCAATGCGATTCTGAGACAAGCCTTTTAGTGCTGTAATTCACGACAACCTTATTCAACCTGCCGTTTCGGGAAAGAGTAAGGGGTGCGGAACATGATGTGCTTCATCGCAGCTTTGATGGCGATACGACTGCGAGGCGGCAACGTCACTCGGGGGCTCGTACTGCTCGTAAGCCTACGCTCATCTCAAACTGCACGGGATGACGTCACACCGTTGCTCAGCTGCAATTCACCCTTGCGGCGCGACAACAAGACAGCATCGATATTCACTTCGACTCCCTCTTTGGACTTCCTGTAGGCTATAATAACTATGAGAGCCACCAGAGAATTTACCAGATTGCAAACACTCCTCAATAGCTGCTGACTACCTCCAATGGTTTTTAATCCCACATCTGTCGCACGTTCAAGTTCACCCTTTTCCCTGCCATCCAGCCTCTCCATGCCTCGAACTCGCCCTCCACGTCCCCGTTTCCAGGCCAGTCTGACAGGTACTCTGGACACGTGCCCTTGACAATCTGCGGTACGCCATGCCACGCAAAGCGACTCGCGCCAGACATGTACACCGCACTTCCACTCCGCAGTCTTAGCGTGACAATGCTTTCTCCTGCCGTTCCCGCTTCTTCACTTGTGGATGGAGGCGATGTCCCAATGACAAACACAGCATCACACCCCAGACTCACACTCACCAGCCCAGTACCACTCATCTCCGCGACATCTCTGTGAACAGATAGCGTATCACCTGGACTGTACAGGTTGACGATCGCGGCTTCGGCTTTTGTTGATGTCCATATCGACTCCAGGAGATTCTTGATGTCTGACGGGAAAGGTGGTGGCGTCGATGGCGGATATCGCTTTGCAGTCCAGTCGTACTGCCCGCCCAAGGTGGTCCAGCGCATCTTCTTGTTGAGGAGTTGTGGGACTGTAAGGGGCTTGTGGATTGATGGGTCGAGAGGAGTGGCGATAGGGGTGGTAGAGGCAGGTGCGTGTGTGAAGAGGGATGTTGATTCATCTGGGTATGACAGATTGTAGTGTGTGTGGATGTTTGTGAGATGCGCTGGATTGGACAGGTCGCGGTGCAGAAGACGGGAGAGTAGGAGGGTTTGGATCTCGGGAGGAAGAAGGTTGGGAACGATGTGAAGGCCTGCTTACCGTCAGGGCCGGAAAGCTGGATGAAGAAGCTTGGCGCTTGCAGAAGAGCATTTGCATGAGATGGACTGCGCCATATTGAAATGACTATGAAAGGTATCTCGCAAAGATGACACGCTCAGCAAGTGCAGTGTCTGCGCGTAATATATAATACTGTATATAATCGCGATGAGTGTAATGAAACAGTGTCCTACCTGGCATGTCTGCATGTTCGTACACCGGTGTCCTTGGTGGTAGGTCGGCGTATGTTTGCCCATCTTGACCGCTAAATGCCCGAAAAGCAGCGGTCAAGTCATGGCCATTCCATTCTCCGACTATGCGAACTTGGTCCTTGGCTGACGTATGAAGGCTGTCTGGAAGGTCTACAATGTCCAGATCCCGGTCTAGGTCCTTTGGCTTCATCTTCTGGTATTTCTTGTAGACTTCTTTGACGCTGTCTGGTGGTCGTTGGTGAGGGTCCAAGTGCTCCATCTCTTGCGAGCAATTTTGCCAATTCAGTAGAAGCGTCGCGCACTCCTGCTCTTTGTTCTATATCTATGTGCGATTGTTTGGGTCGTCGCGCTTTCGTGATGTAAAATGTCGAAGATGTGACGCGAAAGTGTCAGGGTTTGATTGCGGGCGCGTTCGTGGCTTGTGCCGCCTTCCCTCGCTAGGCCTAGTCTGTTTACACCCTTTCTTCCTTATGCATAACATCTGTACTCCCCGCCTTGTTAGCATCCACACACGACGACTACGACTCACTGACCTGCAGGTACGCCCGCTCTCACCCGGACCTCAACGCGGACTATTTTTGTCGCCTGCCTCGGCACCACAAGAATCGACACTCGAGCCTTTGCCGCGACACAAACAGGACCGCCTACCGTCTGAAAGCCTCTGCGCGTTACCGTTGCCATGGAGAACTACCAGAAGCTGGAGAAGGTGGGAGAGGGTAAGAGACGTCCCCCAGTAGCAACAGTCCCTGCGAGCGCTCCAAATTGGGAACTAACAGTGGCCAGGAACCTATGGAGTTGTCTACAAGGCCCGCGACCTCACAACAAAGGACCAGCGCATCGTCGCGCTCAAGAAGATCCGTCTCGAAGCCGAAGATGAGGGCGTCCCCTCGACCGCCATCCGCGAGATCTCGCTGCTCAAGGAGATGAACGACCCCAACATCGTCCGCCTGCTCAACATCGTACACGCCGACGGCCACAAGCTCTACCTTGTCTTCGAGTTCCTCGACCTGGATTTGAAGAAGTACATGGAGGCGCTGCCAGTCAGCGAGGGTGGGCGTGGAAAGGCGCTGCCAGAGGGCTCTGGTTTGGCGGGCCAGAAGCTGGGCATGGATTCGAACATGGTCAAGAAGTTCATGATGCAGCTCTGCCAGGGTGTGCGCTACTGTCACGCTCACCGCGTTCTGCACCGTGATCTGAAGCCTCAGAACTTGTTGATCGATAAGGACTGCAACCTCAAGTTGGCTGATTTCGGTCTTGCCCGCGCTTTCGGTGTGCCGCTGAGGACATATACCCACGAGGTGAGCATGTTGGGATTTGAGTAGGTCTTGGGCTGACGTATTGACAGGTTGTGACACTCTGGTACCGCGCACCTGAAATTTTGCTTGGTGGGCGACAGTACTCTACTGGCGTTGACATGTGGTCTGTTGGCTGCATCTTCGCGGAAATGTGCACACGCAAGCCTTTGTTCCCGGGTGACTCTGAGATCGACGAGATCTTCAAGATCTTCCGGTAGGTGCCAGCGCTCAACATTTGGGATCCTTTCTGACAGCTTATAGTATTCTCGGTACACCCAGCGAGCAGGACTGGCCCGGCGTCACATCATTCCCCGACTTCAAGCCCTCGTTCCCCAAGTGGAACCGCACAGACATCGCAGGCATTGTCACCACTCTCGACGACATTGGCCTTGACCTCCTCGACGCGCTTCTTGTCTACGACCCTGCTGGTCGTATCTCGGCCAAGCAGTGTGTGATTCACCCCTACTTCACAGGAGCAAACGGGTACAGCAACGGCTACCATTAAGCTGGCTGGCGTCCCTGGAGGATGTTACGACTGTTATGGATTTGATGGAAGCATATCTGGTGTCGATCGAGGGCAGAAAGCTCTGCGCACCAGTGTGTAGATACGACGTGTTTTGGATACGAAGGATAATGCTGCAGAGGACAGTGTAGGCGTTTGGGTCGTCACGTTTCACCAGACTGCATCGCAAAGTTGCGGATCATGAACAAATTACAATTAAACGTTTTCAGCACTGAAGTGCAATTACACAGCGGAATCATTGATCTTTGGACTTTGGACTTTGGACTGTGCACATGTGGAGACAGGTACCATGGAACTTCTTGGTGTTGATGTATAGGTATGACGTAGGGTCTCCACTTCAGCCCTGCGTTGAGGGGCTGCGGGACGGGCCTCCAGTGATACAACGCCGTCGTTGGAGTGCTCCATCTCACATAGTCCGATGCGGTCGAACCATGACTTCATCTTCTCCAAAGCTGCTCCCGCCAACGACCGGACCTCGACTAATCGTCTACCATCAGACAATCCATGACCCACAGGGCAACTGTAATTCGCTGTTGCCGTTGCTGACCAACAACACCGGTGTCACACATGTGATCGTTGCGGCAATACACCTCAACGATGGACCGGGCAACATAACACTTAACGACCACCGCCCCGATGATAAGCGGTTCGATCAGCTATGGGGTGAAGTAAGCTGGCTGCAAGGTAGTGGCGTGAAGGTGCTGGGTATGCTGGGCGGCGCAGCAAAGGGCACGTTCGAGCGCCTGGGTGGAGACGATGAGAGCGTGCGTACCTTGATGTTGTCTGACCTTCACGGCTGACCCGAGCCAGTTTGAAGCACACTACATCCCCCTTCACGCCATAATCACAATCTACAAGCTCGATGGCCTTGACCTCGACATCGAAGAGCAGATCCCTCTCGCAACAGCAACACGCCTCATCGCCCGTCTGCGCGCAGACTTCGGTCCTAACTTCCTCATCACCATGGCACCCGTTGCCACAGCTCTCATACCAGACCCTAATATCCCGCCGCATCTACGCCCACCGCGGCCTATGCTGGCCAGTGGCCCCAGCCCCAACCCTCTTCACCCAACGCTGCCACACTTGAGTGGCTTCTCGTATCCGGAACTCGAGTGCAGCGTATATGGGAAGGAGATAGCATGGTACAACACACAATTCTACTGCGGATGGGGCGACGCAGGCACAACAGCATGGTACGACGCCATCATCGCCGCAGGCTGGAAGCCCGAAAAGGTCGTTCTGGGTGTTGTCACGAACCCCGGAAATGGTGCAGGCCACGTGCCAGTCAGAAAGTTGCGCGATGTTTGCGCACTACTGAGAGAGAAGTACAAGAGCATCGGCACTGGTTTTGGTGGGGTCATGGGCTGGGAATACTTCAACTGCGGCGAGCATGAGGACGATCTTGTGCATGTGTCAGAACTTGAGTTAAACAATGAAACGGTGCAGGCTGGTTGGGTGTCGGCGCTAGGCAGGGTATTGAGGACTGAGGAACTACAGCATCCGCACACGAATAGACCGCCGTTGGGCATCACGGCAGAGCAGATCAGGCAGATGGTAACGAGATTGCCCGAAGCAAGAGCCAGTTGGCCAGAGGACGAGGTGCAGAAGTTGGTCGTGTTGGGATTCGCAAGGCAAGAGGCGCTTGCAGCGCTGAATGCAACAGATGGGAATGTGGAGATGGCTGCTGGATTCCTGTTCGAGCATTACCCGCAGTGATTGGGTGCGCACCGAGGGCCATGGGACTGCATTGGTATACTTTGAGCGTTTCCTATTTAACAATTTTTTTCCCCTTACGTGCTGACGAACTCAGCCAACTTCGTCTCATCGTTGACCTCATTCTCCACCAACTTTCCTGTCGCTCTGACCTCTCCATCAATCTTCTCATACCGCACCAACTGCGGGAGAGCTTTGACCTCCCACTTCGTCCTGTACACATTTCCCAGATCTTTCCACCTAGTTCACATGATCAGCACACTTTACATGCTCCTGGGTGATGCAAGTGCACTTACTCGGGTTTTTGTCCTACATGCACGTAAAGGAGCTGCGGTGCATCTTCGCTCGAGAAGGCTTTCTGAAGTTGCGGCAAAGCAGCTCTCACGTCGGGACACCATGGCTGGCTTGTGACTGGATCTGTGCTGGAGATAAATGCGATGTATAGTCTTCCATTAGGAGATTCGGAGACTGGCAGCTCTTGCGCCGAGGAAGGGATTTGGTAATGGTCCTGAACGGGCATGGTGATTGAACCGTTTGAATGGGGGCGAGCGCTGTTATATGAGTTGTCAATCGTATGAGTTGACGTGAGGCGCCGAGAGAGACTTTGCGCTGCGAGCGATTTGAATCGAATCAACAATGAGGCATTATGTTGCACATGGAAGGCGCCATTTTCGATTGTTCCTGCGCAAGCACGAATGTGGGGCTGATGCAACTTCCACTTTTCTCTTCACGTGCACACCTTCCTCATGGGCATAACGGGACATTAATCCTAGCGCGCGTCTCGCTTTATTACTTGTCCCAGGCTTTAGAGCCCCTGTGTGTTTGCGTGTCCATTCGCCTGCGGCTCTTCTTTTCCCTCTTCCGCAGATCGATCACTATTCCGCGTATAAGCTACCTTCTATGATGCAGAACAAGCCGGTCGCAACAGCAAGAGGGCGAATATACGTACGCAAGGATATGCAAGGACAAGCATCAACTGCGCCCTGTTGTTTCCTGATGTCAGCAGCTTTGCATCCGGCTTTTTGTTTCGACATGAGAGGCTACCCATACCCTGGTGACGCCCAAGACAGCCAAATTGCCAGATAATGATCAATACTTGGATCTCTCACTTGTGCTTCGGTACGTCAAGAATCGTGAGGGGAAACAGTGGCACCCATCTAAGCATTCAAGGCGACATCCGCGATTACCGTCTGAAGCTACCTCATACTCGCCTTTGCTTCAGGGGCGTAGCTTAACCGATCAGAATCGACACTGCTGCCGAGCCGCAGTGCAAACGGTGGTAAAAGAAGTTCAAAGCGTTCTTGGGCTGTGCCCGTCTGTCAAATGATATACACGGACGTCATGAAGAGCACGGTCTGTGCCAATCTGCGTTGCGGTTTCCTTAATGTTTAGCGTGAGCTGCTACTTCATCTCGTGTTTTGTGTTGAGTGGCAGATGCAAGAGGCAATCGCGAAGGATTTCTGAGCAGGGGTCTTCGGAGGCAGATTCAGGAGAGGTAACTGAGTTGCAGAAGGTGTGACAAGCAATAAGCTCATGTCGGTGACCCTTCTATCGCCTGTTCTCTTACCCCTTCGTCCGGGCCATCTACCCATTCAACGTTCCCATCAACGATTTCGACACCCCATCTCACAACACCTCTCTTGTCTCGGAACCAACCTAACCTGGTCTTGATGCCAACTCTTTCCATACCTTCCACTCCGACTTTGTTGACCCATCTGGCCAGCTCGTCACTGCCTGCGACCATAGCCAGCACATCTGCCAGACATTCCACATGGCGCAGCATGGATGTGCGAGGATAGACGACCTGGAGCGCAACAATGAGTATGACCAGGACAATCATGAGCAGAAACAGGATTGTCAGCGATAGCCACGTCGCTACTTTGTTCATACTCAGAACCTCGATACGCTCAGTGATGATACCGTCGAACTTCTCGCTTCGCATCCAATAGGCCTCGTGGTATTCGTACGCAGCTCTTGAGCCAGGACCTTCGGCGCCATGTGTCCAATTAGCGCTGGTTACGAAGTGCTTGAAGAAGGTCTGGAATGTCTTCTCGGAATGCTGTTGAAGCAGTGTGGAGTTCAGAAGTGCGGTTGGATCCTTGTTAGCCAAGACGAAGTTGGCATAGGACATGTAGTCCATGTTCGTCCCCTTGTCTGTGTCGCGTAGGGCGAAACGCTCGGCAGCGAGATTTTCGATTGTGTGATTAGCGACCATCATACTTGAATGCATCTGTGGTTCCGCCATATGCGGAGCCGTCAGTAGTTGCGACATGAAGAAAGCACCATAGCTTTCGGTTGTTAGTTCGACTCCAGTCGCTCAATGCGGGGGGGCTGCACTCACCTGACGTTCCCTTGCGACATATTGCCTCCTTGACGTTCATACACCACATCGTATGCATAATCCCAGGCGCCAATAGCTGGTTGTGGATCCTCCAACAGCTTGTACGTGAGAATCTGACTTGTGTCGCGAGCGAAAGTAATACTGGTGTTCACCTGTTCGATGATGGGGCTGCACTTCATGATCGACATCTGCGGTTTCTCGGTATAGTAGAGGACCGATTCATTGGCTAGGCCAATGTTGCTACTGATGAAGTTTGACTCGGTCCCGGGAACAGCAGTCGATGCTGTTGAGCCTATGATCCACTTGATTGCGAAGTCCTTTGTCCACCCGCTGGACACTATCATGTCTTCGGGCTCGTTTGAATCCACTGGGATGGCTGGACGTTGGTCGTATACTGCATTGTTGCTAGACCAGTAAGCTACGACTGATTGTTTGTTCTGGTCTGTACTGTTCGTGCAACAAGCCAGTCTTCGTGGCGCGCTGAATACAGGCGCAGTGAAATTATCGCTGGTATATATTGTCGTAGGAAGTACATGACCAGTTGCGGATTTATCGAACCGGTTCGGGTAGACACTGTCGACGTCGTCCAACCATTCCGTAGTCGATACTGCAGCCGCCTTACATTCGAGACGACCTCGCAATGCAGACGTAGTCAAAGAGATGTTGGAGGATGAGGTGAAGGAGGCTGCGTCATTGCGAGCCTCACTCTGGTCTTGACTTGCGACATACAGCACTTTCTGATCATCGCGGTTGGTCAAATTGACAGGGGTAAACGTCCATTCGTCTTTGGTCCAGGGGAGTGCGGGTGTCTGCAAGGTGATATCATCTAGTGCATTGTACAGCCAGTCTGTCTTAGATATTTCGAGAAGACTGTCGGTAAGATAAAGGGGACGCTGGCTCATATCGATCCCGAAGTGGAACGGCTCCTGCCTTGTAGTGAACGAGCGGATCGTTTCGAAATCTTTTCCGTATGTGTTTTGTGTATGGATGACCGTATGGCGCTCAAACATTGCTGCCATGGATATGATAACTAGTCAATTAGCGGATGCAGCAAAACTATTGTATAGATTGGCTTACGAATATGACTCAGAGTTGTCCCAACGGTCACCAAGCTGAGCAGCCAGTGCCGACACCTGGCTGACTTGATGGCTGCCCAAATCCAATAGGAGGACTCATAGCTTATCGAGATGCCACGAGAAGGCTCAGATGGCTCCTTCGACATAGCAAGGTAAGGCTGCAGGGTTCGCACCGCCTTATCAACATTGTCCCAGCAGAGCCCAATTAGGACGGCGATGAAAGTGGCGATGAGCGAGTGAGGTGAGAAATTAGTTTGGAAGAGACTTAAGTTGACTTGCTGGACGAATGCGGTTTGGAACAGAACTTCCTCGTCAGCAAACTTGCGCAGAACCAGCATTGCAATCGCCACAGCTACAAGAGCAAGCGAGTGGACAGAGAGCCATGTCTTATGAAGCATGTAATGGTCTCCAATCCGATTTCGATGGATACTTTTGTCTGGAGTTGCGACCGCGTATCCTGAACAATCCTTTAGCCTTGGGTATGACAGCCTCGCTGTGTTCTTTGTCTTCTCCCGAATCCACTTCGCTTAACTGACCCGAGCGCAGGCTGCACTGTTGATGTCCCATCCTCGCTTGAAACTGCGTTCGCTCGTGCTCCGTCCACGTCCTTAGTGCTGCAGCAATCGAAGATGTGGTCTTCATGAGCGGCACGACACCTGTCATGGCACTAGGATCTGACCTGAGGTTCAGAGGTCTGCGATGTTGTGAAGCGAAATGAAGGATAGCTACAGCGTAGCATGCTGCAAGAAGTAGCAGTATCGCAAGTGCAATTGCTACGCCCGGTATGACCACGATGTGGCTCTCGGTGTTCAAAAACGCACCGTGAACATCCTCGGTGGCCTTGGTTTTCGCTTCCAAGACGGACGAAGAGACTAGTTCACTGAAAAACCGAGACCGCAATCTGCTCGCCTCGGTAGCAAGTGTGTCATTTGATAGCAGGTTTTCGATCTTGAAAGCAAAGGCTTTCGCAAGAAGCATGGAAACACCCTCGAATCCTTCAACATCGGAATTCCCGGCCGGGGCAGGAAAGTACTTGAGCCACGCACTACCGAACGCGAATCCATTCAGAAGACTAATGTCCAGTAGATCGTCAGAGTTAGCTTTTGCGTTTTTGTCGAACTCCTTGTTATCGAAAAACACACGTGGAGTGGCACCCCCGATCACCGCTGTCACCGAGACGTCGGCTGAGGTGTATTTCGGAGTGCAGATCTCGGCTCTTGCTGTGAAATTCGCCCAATAGTCTTCCTGCCAGGATGGTGGCGAAGGCAAGATTCGCTCAGCAAACCACGGTGGGGAGATGAAGAGCAAATCCCTCTTCCTGCATTGATCTGAGAACCCATAAATAAAGGTCCATCTCCATTGGTCGAGGACGGCACTTCCACCAGAGTCGATTGGGGGATCTTTTCCGTGCTCCTCGATCAAACTTTGCCACGAAGCGTAGGCAGAGGATAGGTTCGTCCACATCATGCCGCCTTGCAGCGCCATGGTGTCCGCGAAAAAACCATCAACGAGATCCGATATGACAGAACCTCCGCCTTCTTCGACCGTTACTGCAATCGGAGTCTGCGATTGGACCTCGCAACTGTCCTCAGATCGAAGCTTGAGACCTCTTGACGACTTGTAACAGGTACCATTGCACAGAGAGCTGCCAGCCGACGTAAACATTATGTTGATGTCGGTCTTCTCGACAAGCTCCAATGAGGTACACATCGATTCCATCCTCAGCACCTTCGTCTTGGCCGCCCACGTTCCCTCCTCCAAAATAGGAGGGTTGGTGCCAGGTGTAGTGAACGGTAGCACGACGTGCGAGTCTGAAACCCATAGAGACGTGGTAGCATTGTAAACAAAGCCACTGCTAGCGCGAGTGTACGTGTCGCGCTTTGGGAGGAGAACGATAGATCCATTTTGCTGAGGCGTGTACCGCTGGAGCTGGGTCGCCGTCCGGATAACTACGTCGCGAGTGACGAACACTGAAGACGAAAAAGTAGAGATGACGAGAACGCTGATTCCTGCGACCAGAGAGGAAAGACTCAGTACCCAGCGTCGGTGACCCCCATTTCGTCTTGGAGACAATGCGATGAACACGCTCTTCCACCAAACCTTAGGGATATAGAATAAAGTGTGGTTTGCCGCTATCGGTTCAGGGCTGGTCATGCGCGCAAAAGCTTCTGTCCTCTTCACATCTTCGGCTATCATGGTGATGGACAGTGTGAACAAGACAGCTAGAACGGTCGGCACGTACCGTCTTGCGACCTGTTGGCCAACGGAGCCGTTGTCTGTTGCCAAGCCATAATGGTGTGTGGAGCGGTAACATAGTACCGTGAGGACGACAGCAATTGCAGGTGCACAGAAGGCTAAAAGTGCCAGATAGGGACGTCTCAGTGTGTACGGTAGCCAGTTGAATGGTCCACGGCTCCTGCTCTCTTCAATCTTGACTTTGCCGAGGTCAGCTTATACTAGAAGCTCACACTTGCTTACTTGTGGTCGAGACTCACATTCGCTAACTTCTGCTGGACCTGCCGCTTTGACCGCAGAATTCTGGCTCGACGTAGATGAGATCGATTTGCGCTGCGGCCCGACGGCTTCGACCTTCAGCAGACCTTCTCGTTCCTCTGCATCCTGTGATGATGCTCCGTGGCGGGTGCTGTGTGCTGTTGTTGCGGCTTCTCTGCGCAAGTCGGAGGGATCGTTTCCAGATACTGGCATCCATGAAGTCTGAGCGTCCAAACACTGTGACGGATCAGTAGCCGTGTGCGACATGCTGTCGGTTTTGGCGGTATTGTTGCGATGCCGGTAGTGTCGACTATGTCATATCACGGAGAGAGGTGTCGTGTACGTCCTTGGGGCATGACCGTCAGTCTTGGAAAAGACATCAGCCCCACATTCGATGTGAGGTTGAAGACATCCAAAGTCAGCGCTATGCAGCTGGAGTGTAAGCCGCGTGCGGGGGTGACACCGTCCCTTGGACCATGTAAACCTTGTCCAGAAGGCAGTGCGGCTCTCAGTCATTCGCGTAGATTGAATAAGTCTGCAGCCGGCGTATCAGCCTCGTTGAGCGTGCAGGGCGCCTTACCGTAGCAGCGCTGACCTATAGGCGCCATAGAGCTGCTGCCGAGCGTCTCGATCATGGTGTGAACGATCTAATTGCAGGCGGTATTTTGCAAGGAATATTCTCTCAATAGACGCCCTCGTCGATAATGAGACGATCAATGTTTATCGACGTCATGGTTGTCATGAGTGGAAAGCGCGTCGCGAAGCACACGCGTGTTCAGGGTCCAGTGCACAGGCCGCTTCTTTATGAGGGAGCAACCATCCTCTGGATTGTCTAGCGCAAGATGTCGAGTAGGATGTCAAAACCTCACGGGGGCCAAGAGGTGAATACCTGAACTGGGAAATATACTTAAACGGCCTCTGGCTAGCTCTAAGATATGTGTCTTGTATGCATCTATCTGAACTCGATCTCGAACTCATGCGCTACTGGATTGCCTTTTATACCATGTACTTGCTAAGGTCAAAGCATGGGAAAAGTTGTAGCAACCACAAATCCTTCCAACAGCGTCAAAAAAGGCGGAAGATGAGTGCTCAAATCACGTTCGATATTGCAATATAACATAAAGTCAAGGCAGATGTGTCGTGTGTTGCAAAGAGCAGAGTATGCCATTCCCATCCAATCCCACCCACCTATTCAACGCCGAAATCTAAGGATATCACTTCCCACCCAACCCATCATTATCTATCATGCCATATACGGCTCGCTCTAAACCATCTACGATGCCAACGATCAATTAACCTTAACGCCTTCTCCAGGCAAAAATCCGCAACTGCTTCCCGAGACCACTAGTGCTGGGCGACTTCGCCACTGCGCCTTGGAGATGCTCTTTGACTGTTCATCTGTGTGTTCCTGAATGTTTCTTCGCTCAGTGTGTCCAGACTGCGCGCAGGACTCGGTGTTGTGCCCCTGCTGCCGCGACTCCGGACCGGGCTACTAGGTCGTGATGTTGCGACATCGTAGCTGGGGAGCGAGACTTCCATCGGTGTGTATGCCGCGGGCGTGCGGACCGCAGTGTTGTAGCTGGGAGTCCGCGCAAGCGCAGACATGTCGTAATCGTAGTCGGTTGTGGGGATGTCGAAGTAAGATGGCTCGACGCCATTCTGTGGTGTTCGGTGGTGCGGTGTGCTCTGGCCGGAGGAGTGGTTCGAGGACTGCTGGCCCGAGTGATCGCCGTTCGACGATTCTTGACGCGAGGGGTGGAAGCGCGAGTGGCGCTGGTTGTCGGACATGTTGAGGTTCGCCAGACGGTGCTGCAGGGCGATTGTGGAAACTCCTGGCCCATCTTGCTGGTGCGCGACTGCGTCTAACGACAAGTCCTCTGCCGAACCACGTCGACTCTGCGCAAAGAAAGGTGTGTTTGCGCCACTATTCATTGTGCTGCGCCAGCCGCCGGGGGTCATGAAACCCGAAGGATCAATGTCATTGTACAACTCATCGAGCTGATGCAGGCCATATGTTGGCGGGGCGTTCTGGTTGACCTCGTCGGCGATCGCCTGCTGTGCCAGAATGCTGTTGTCGACGACCACGCTCTGGTCCTCGTTCGGTGGGAGATTCGGCGAAATGAACAAGTGTACATGGTTCTTGACCAGCAGCTGACTCGTATGCCCCTCGGGGTTCTTCAGGTTCACGTAAAGCCTCAGCTTGTGCGACAAACGAATGTTCTCCGTGTCCACAGACTGCCTGCAGTGCTTGAGGGACTTCGGGAGATCCAGCGACATCGAAAAACGATGGGACTCGTCGAAAAGCGCGTCTGTGTCTTCGATACCGTCGGGTACGAGTTGTGCAGAGTTGGCGGGCATGTCCGCCTCCTTGACAGCGACCTGAACGTCTGTCTGGTGACTTATTCTCCTGCCAGCGTAGTCTGCAAAGAGTTGTCTAGACTCGATCAACTCCATCTTGATGGTCGTGATCTCGACGCCCTTTCTGAGCGGTATTAATACGAAGTCGGCGGTGATTTGCGTGCCGATGATGTAGTTCTTCTGGGGAACGGTAATCTTGTAGGCAACCTTGTTTGCCCAGATATCCTCGTTGATCTGTATTGCTAGTCAGTCTAGCTCAACTATGCAAGTCTGTTGCAAAACTCACCTGCTCCATCGGCATAGTTTCGAGCATGTCGCGACCCAGAGTGCGAATGACGCGGATATGCGACGAGGCAGAGAGCTGCTTGCTCATGTACCCGCGATCCACGGTCGCCTTGAGGTTGTAGACAACCCAGTTTGTCGGCAGCCCCTCCACGCTCTGGTCGAGGTTGCTCGGCATCTTGAACTTGAAGTCCCACTCATGGTAGCCGGCGTTGATCTTGTGCGCTTTCGAGCTTGCCTTGTCTGAGCAGGAAACGGGGAAGAGCGTGAGGGTGTCGACGAGGAAGTTGGTCTTTTGCGTGATCGGCTGCGGGCTCACGGTGTTGGTCAAGTGCCATCTGCCGCGGGGTGTCAGTCTGCGCTCTGCAGTCGCTCCAAGGGGTGGGGGCTGCCATACAAGACTTTGCGTGTCGCCGTCAGCGTAATGCGAACGCTGCGCACCGAGATTGACTCGGGGTTGTTCAGGATCAGCTTGCCCTTGAGCTCTGCGTCGTGCGACTCTGAAGGCTCGCCGTAGAACACTACGAACGGCGAATCAGGCCTGTGCAACGTTAGCAGACGTTCCTCCCTTGCTTGTCCGCGCGTTGCGACCGCAATTGCACGTACTTGATCTCCAGCGCAGGTGTGTGATCCCGCCCACCAAAGAGTCCGGCGCCGGGACGAGGCATGATGTAACGAGGGACAAGATCCGGAAAATCACCAGGCGTCCAATCTCATAACACTCGCCTCTCCAGATCTGAGTGCTATGAATATGCGCAGAAAATTGTTTCGACTTCTGCAGGTAAGCCGTATGGCGCAACGAGCGAGCTGGCGTAAGAATGACTGGTATGGTACTCCACGATCGGTGGTGGTAGTGGTAGTAGTAGTGCTGAATGGTGGCTGAGCGTTTGCGTCTTGCGTGCGACTCAGGCGGGTTTCTACACAATCAAGCAACAACGCCTCGTGATGACGATCGATCCGACTTTGAACGCCAGCCGCGTCTAAGCTGCCTTCTTCTACATATACAGCACCCAGCGTGGGATGCTCGCCGCCGCTGCGGGCAAGGGCGGCCTGCATGGGCCTCACCACCACCCCTGCGCGTCCTCTCTCAGCGCGCCGCTATCCACTGCGCAGGGTAGACTACCAGAGTGGGTACTGTTGTTCGCATCATTGTCTTCGCTAGTGCCGTCTGCAATCTGCGCTCTGCGCGTCTTGCTTGTCTTGGGATCTTGAATTTTTCTGGCGCGCCGGATCCACCGAAAAGAAGGTGGGCCGATAGCCTCCCGCGAACGGCGTGATACCTGACACATGCCTGCTGCAGTGCTGCTGAGCGAGACGAGGAAGCCAGCGCGGCCACTGAGCATGAGTCTTGAGACGTCGCGCCTTGCTGCGGTTCGCCGAGCAGATGTTTGGGCTTGGAGCAGTTTGACGCTCATGACAGCTGAGGCGTGCTGGGCATCGAGGTACTCAGTCAGGAGTCAGTACACCATACTCAACACTGCCTGTGCAGACAGCATTCTGCTAGACCATTCAACACCTGAGGCAGTTTCACGATGCTCCGGTAATGGTGGATCTACCCGACTATCTTCTACAAGGGAAGTTGGCGAATCAAGGAAATTGCCCTCAGCCTTCCTTTGTGCATGTTCATCAGCCACAGACGCAGTGATACCCGTATCGTTATCACATATCAGCAGAGCAAGACGTCAAGAAGCGTTCCAGATCGCACCATCCGTCCCTGATTCACATGCCATTCAAGATACGGTGAGCATCTCGTGTGACGGCAGTCCTTCGTTAAATGTAGTGAAACATGCACCTTCACAATCTGCATCTGTTTCCGCCTTTGTACACTCACGATATCCACGCTCAACGTCTCTACGGCCGCGGTACGGAAAATCTCTCGCTTGTTCGGGCAAGGAGCCGCACTGATCGACATGCGCGACGCGCTGGTATCAGTCCAGCCTCACATCACGCACGGCAGCGGAATGGCGCAGTGGATACCTTTTCCACTGCGGTGCCTAAAAGGATGGCGCAATCAGATATCACAGCAATCGGGCTTCCCGCCGAGGAGCACCATCGCGGCGATGCGTGTAACACAGTCATCGAGAGATCAGTCGAGCATCAGGCTTTGGCCGTGTGTGACGCCATGTGATTGTGAGAGATAGAGATAAGATTGATGTACAGCATGCGCATGCTGCATGCGCCATCGCCCCTGCATATGCTGGACTTTTGTACAGCCAAACGCCTGAGAGGGTGCCACGCGCATGCGACGCGTGTGGCGCGGTGAATCTTGGTCGTGGGTGACGTGCGGTTCCAGAACGTGAAACTCGGGCCTTCCCGGAGAGAACTTTAAACGGCCACCCCTGCGAAAACGCATGCAGGTGCTCGCAGAGCCTCATCGTAGCGCTCCAACGTCGCCAATGGTCCGCCAATGAGGAACAGCTCTCTACACGTGTTGTATCTCTATGAAATGCCACCGCTCGAAGCTGTCTGCGAGCGCGCTCTCAAGCTGTCGTCTGTCGACGAGCCCTCCTTTGGTCGGTCCCAAGTTCTGATGTGCCCTGCGAAACATTCTCGTCAGCACAGTCCTGTATTTGATCCACATCGAGGATCCTTATCAGTTCGTATGAAGTTTTGCAGCTCCCAACAGAAACACAGCGCCCTCGGCGAGCGGGTCCTGCACGGCGGCGGGTGTTCCTGCCCTAGCGCGACGGCTGCGACAAAAACAAGCTTATCGCGTAATTATAGGTAGAAACGTGCTTAAGAGGTTGGGAGAGAAAATTTCAGGATGTCAAGACGATGAGCGGCGATTGACGAAACCAAGACGTACCGTTCTTGCACGATGTTATTATGCAATCTTCCTCGAAGGCCAACCATGTGAGAGGGTGTTCGTCGACCGACTTGGTCTGCGCAGGCTGTTAGCACTAGTCCTTCGTGACGTTGCCAAAATTCAGCGACTCACCAACACCGGAGGCAGCATCGCGGTGCGTGCGCGGGGCTCGACTGGATGCACAACCTCTTCGTCATCAAGCGCACTTCCTGATGTCAGATTAGAGTTCGATCGCATGCGACCGGCCGAGCTCTCCGTTCGTGTGCGCTGGATGCTCGCTGACGCCATGCTATTCCGTGGCCGCAGCGAAGCAGCCCGTGGTCGATGCAGCATTCCTACACTAAAGTCCCACAGCAACAATCGGGTGTCTTCTCCAACACTCCCTATCCGGTAACTGCGCTCGTCACATCTCCATGGATCAAATTGTACGCCCGTTACCCAGGAGTTGTGCCCTTGGCAGCGCGCTACCAGCATGCGGTCCTCGAGAGACCAAATCGAAACAAGGTCGTCTTGCCCTCCAGTAACGATGTATCTCCCGTCAGGAGACCAGCACACGCACATCATGCCGCCATAATAGCTCATGTAGTGGTGCAGCAGCTTTTCTCGTAGGAAGTCAATGATCCTGAACGAGCCGTCTTCTGAGACAACCGCGAAATGACGTCGATCCGGCGAGAACTCGAAGGCGTTGATCTTGGAGCTGGACACCTGCCAGTACGAGACTGGGTTCGCCTTTTGATTCTTCGACTGAACAGACTTCTTCACTGTCAGCCTAGTCTTCCGCTCCATGTCGGACATGCCCTCATCAGGTGTCTGGTCCTCAGGAACAAAAGCCACATCCTCCTTCTCCTTGTCATATACAACGAGACTGCCATCCATATGCGCCGCCATGAATAACGTCTCACTGTTTGGTATCCACCGGATATCGGACACTGCTGTTGGATTGATGATGCCGTTCTTGTTCAGACGGGAGTACTTTTGCGACATGGGCTCGTACCAGATGATGTCACCTGTCGAAAACCCCATGACAATGTCGAGGTGGTTTGGCCCTTTGGTGACCTGGTTGATGTCGTGGCATAGCGCATGTGCCTTGGTAAACAGGATCTTGGTCAGATGCTCCTCTTTTGTCGGTGATGTCAGGTCCAGCCATTGCAGTGCGCGGTTGATGTTGGCGAACGCATAGAGACCGTTGACGTTGTGCTCTTGGAGGCGCTTTGTCAGGGCTTCGTGAGGGATCACTCTGGACACAAACGACGAGTTGCTCTTAACGATGTTGTTCTTTGGCTTGTTTCTCTTGCTGGGGTCCTTCGAGACCTTTCCGTTCACGACTGTCAGGGCTGCATTGTCGGCGCCGAACACCGGGGTCCGCAGACCGTCCAACGGGGCTGAAGTGAATCCATTGACACCCTGCGAATCCGTCTCACTTGTGTGGCTTCCTTCGTGTTCGGCGATGGGCGGGACCTGCGACCGTGTGCTGTTCTTGGTGTCGAGTCTCTGGAGCAGTGTCGAGGACGGCTGGCGCGGCGCAAGGGCGACGAGGGACAGCTTGGTGCCCTGGGTGGGCGGCGTTACGTTCGTCGCGAGCGGGTTGGGATTGTGGACGGGAGCTTCAGACGGGTGCGGCGGCGGGGTGGCTAGATGGAGGTCGTCGCGGAGCACGTAGGTGCCTGTCATGACGGCTGTCAGCAGAGGCCCCGACGTGTATCGCGCACATTTGCCGGCTTCACATACCCTCTCCCACGACCAATTGATACTCGGGCCCCGTCGGGTGGGCGATGCTGTTGTTGGTCTCGATAAGCTGGCCTGGCGGCGCGCCGGGATATCCGCCAACAGGGTACCGCGGTGGTGGAGGCAGCACGCTGGGATAGGCGGTCAGTCAAGCTTCGAGCGTGCAGGTGGTGGCATGATAGCGAGGGTGCCGCGATTGGTGGGCGGGCCTGGGCTACTTACAACATGGCTGCTGCGGTGCAAGGTGCTATTAGTTAATCACTATACAGCGCGCGCAGACACAGGCATGACCGGGCGGGTGGGGCGATTATGTGTATGTCGGGATATGAGGCCCCGTGTGCGCTCAGGACCGGACGGACGATCGAGTCGCGGCGCAGACGACCAAGCGTGGAGAATGCGGAGAAGGGACGGCCTAGCATCGCATTTGGATGTGGCTTGCGCTGGATTCTTGGGAGCGTCGACCGTGCGCGACTTGCTGCGCTGCGCTGCTCGGTGCTCACATGTGCGTGGAGGCAGTCAACGTGTCGATCGCAGCTGCGGCAAGGCTGCGTCTTAGCAACGGCGAAGCTTGTCATCCCAATTCACCGTCCCAGGCGCCTGGCGCAATGTGGGGAGCTTAAGGTTGTGATCGGCCAACAGCCCAAGACACGTGGACGAGCGCTCGGAGCTCAGCTGGTGATCGAATCATTGCCCAAAGCTTCACCGAGCGCAGTTTCACTGCGTACCTGCATCTGCCAAACTTCGCTTGAAACATATCTCCCTTCTCTGTATACTCCTTTTCCCAACGCCATTGAATATGCGCTGAGCAGCGAACATGCTGAGATATGGCTACCGGTATGTGGAGCGCCCCTGCCCGACCAGGACTGTGATGTTTGTTGATGCTGGTTGCTTGCTGCGACCATCGACTAATGCGGTACCCCAGTCCGAATCTGTGTCTGTGGTGACGAGGGAGTCGGCAAGAGCTCCATCATCACCTCGCTCGTCAAGGATGTCTTCGTCACCGCCAAAATCCAACCTGTGCTTCCTCAAGTAACGCTGCCACCGACGCTCGGGACGCCGGACAATGTCACCACCACCATCGTCGACACCTCCGCCCTGCCCCACGAACGCCATGCGCTACGCAAAGAGCTGCGCAAATCGAACGTCATACTTCTGGTGTACTCGGACCACTACAGCTATGAGAGAGTCGCCCTGTTCTGGATGCCGTACTTTCGCTCGCTGGGCGTGAACGTGCCGGTCGTGCTGTGTGCGAACAAGGCCGACCTTGCTTCGAATGGGACAACATCACAAGTGGTGGCAGAGGAGATGCTGCCGGTGATGAACGAGTTCAAAGAGATTGACTCGTGCATACGGACAAGTGCAAAAGAGCATGCAAACATCAACGAGGTCTTCTTCCTCTGCCAGAAAGCCGTCACACACCCAATAGCGCCGCTTTACGATTCGAAAGAGAACGCGCTCAAGCCTGCAGCCGTCTCTGCACTGCAAAGGGTGTTCCACCTCTGCGACACAGACAAGGATGGGTTCTGGAACGATCAGGAGATACACGACTTCCAGATCAAGTGCTTCGAGAAGCCGTTGGGCGAAGACGACCTGGCGAACATCAAGAAGTCGATGGAGAGGTTTGCGCCTCGCGCTACCGGAGAGAAGGGCATGGACGAGAGAGGCTTTTTGTTGCTAAACAAGATCTTTGCAGAGAAAGGCCGCCACGAAACCATCTGGATCATCTTGCGGAAGTTTCACTACACTGATAGTCTCAGTCTACAAGACGCATACCTGCGGCCAAAGTTCGAGGTTGCGCAATTCTCGTCCGCAGAGCTCAGTCCAGCTGGATATCGATTCTTTGTCGACCTGTTTCTTAAGTTCGACAAAGACAACGATGGTGGGCTGAACGACCGCGAACTTGCAAACCTGTTCGCGACCACACCTGGTATCCCCACATCTTGGACCGACTCGGCATTTCCATCATGCACGGTACGCAACGAGGCTGGCCACATCACACTACAGGGATGGCTTGCGCAGTGGAGCATGACTACTTTTGAAGAGCCAAAGACGACACTCGAATATCTAGCGTATCTTGGGTTCGAGAGTCACGACCGCAGCGGCACAACAAGTGCTTTGAAGCAGACAAAAGCCAGGAAGAGGAGGAACAGGCCTGCGCGAGTAGAGCGCAACGTCTTCCTATGCTACGTGCTGGGTTCCAGTGGCAGTGGCAAAAGCGCACTGCTGTCCTCGTTTCTGCAGCGGCCATTCACGCAAACATATCATCCCACCATCAAACCTCGGTCAGCAGTCAACAGCGTGGAGCTCAAAGGCGGCAAACAATGCTACCTCATCCTCGAAGAACTCGGCGAGCTGGAGCCTGCGATCCTCGAAAACCAAGCCAAGCTCGACGCTTGTGACTTGCTGTGCTACACATACGACTCTTCTGACCCGGACAGCTTTGCGCATATTGTCGAGTTGCGGAAGAAGTACCCTCACCTGGACGCGCTGCCTGCAGTATACACAGCCCTGAAGGCCGACGAAGACAAGACGATGCAGCGATGTGAGCTGCAGCCTGATGAATACACGAGCGCGTTGCGCATGCCACCGCCCCTGCATGTCAGTGCGACGTGGAGCAGCATATCGGAGCTCTTCGTTCACGTAAGTCACCACCTGCACCCACGTGATGTTACGAGCTGACCACGAGTAGCTGGCCGAGTGTGCGACACATCCGTCGACCGCGTTCCCGAAGAACGAGGACGAGGGTGGCTACGATAACATGAACCTGTATCTGGCGCTGGGCGCTGCTACGTGCGTTGTTGCGTCGGCCGTATTCATCTGGAAGAGAAACAGCGCGTCCGCATGATGATGATGATGACGCTGCATACGACCACGTTCGTTGTATAGCCTTGCAGCATCCACTCAATCGGTAGCGGTAGTATATAATCAATAATCCACTCCTCATCGACGAAAACATTCACGACAATGATGTGGTGTCTGTACTACGTGCTCCTGAACTGCACGAGCAAGTAGTCCAGCTGCAGGGGTGCGCCCGCGCTACGGCTACTCACATTGATGGCGGAGGCGCTAAAGCCATCAATCAGTTTGCAGGCAGCGTGTGAACAGGCCGCACATGGGCGAGAAGGGGACTCGGAATTGTGATGTGCAGACTCGTGCTGCATGTTATACACAGGTGGAGCTGTGTCTCACGGCTCGACGGGTGCTGCAGCGAAACAGCAGCGTGTAGCGAAAGTCGATGGCACCGGTGGATGCTGTGTAGTCGGGCGTGAGAGAGGTTAGGCGCTCCGGGGCGGCCACCATTCTGGCTTAGGTAGAGGGCGCTGGGACCTTTCAACATGAGGGCTGGCGACCACATTGTTGCGCTCACGCACGCTCTGCACCGCCAGCAATGGTGCCCCCTATCAGCCTATTCCTCACCCTCCTGCACGCCGCCTAGCACTGCCACGGCCCTCGCCCCGTCGCTCGCTCGCTGATGCCCTCGCTGTGCGCGCGCAGCTCCCCCCAGGCACCGCCGGCACCCCCCGTGGCAGTCGGAGCGCATCTCCGCATTCTTCGCAGCCAAAATGGTGAGTGCACGAACGAGCGCCCTCACGTACGCCGCGCAGCCAGCGGGCGTGCAGCCAGTGGGCGTGCGGCCAGCCGGGCGGTGAAACAGACGTCGGCGCTGCTGCTGTCGCGGCTTCACACCCCCCTTGCCGCTGCATCTCCCCGGCCCCCGGGCGCACTCTTGTCGTGGGCCACCTCGCTGACCTCCCCTCCGCCCTCCTCGCAGGCAGCCGACCGAGCACGAGAGCTCGAGCGAAAGTACCAGATGCGCCGCGGCCATGTCCCGCACATCTCCATCAGCGATGACAACCACCACGTCACCGAGGCCATAGGCGACCTGTACGGCAACGACAGCGACACCGAGTCGCCCAACCGCAGCTCGCGCCCGCTCAGCTTCCTGCCCGACTCCCTGAGCGAGAGCATCCACACCCCCTTCAATCCCTTCCCCGACATGGCCCCGCCCGCAAAGTCTCCCCTACGTCCGCAGATGCAGCTCGACGCCAAGCCCCAGCTGTCCACGAGCCCCAATGGCCCCGGCAGCATGCGCCCCAACGGCCAGCTCTCGCCGCCGCTGTCACGCACCTCCTCCGACACCGCCTCGCAGCAGTTCCCGCTCAACGACCTCGACTACGAGTCGAGCCCGGCCGGCCTCGCCCAGGAGCTCAGCAACCTGCAGGCCATCCGCCGCATGTCTATGGATGTCCACAACGCCGACCCCGACCTGCCCTCGTTCCAGTCCTACAGCTCCGGCCCTGTCTCTCCGCCCGCATTGTCTGACGACGACAGCCAGCAGCTGTTCTGGGTGCCCGCGCGCCTGCACCCCGAGCTGGCCCCCAAGGAGTTCAAGACGTTCATCGAAGAAAAGGTCCACACCATAAGACGTCGCTCGGGCGACCTGGGCTCGTCGTTGTCTCCGGATGGCGCTATGGCACGGCAGGATTCCGGGGGTAGTCTCCGCAGGAAGAAGTCTATGCTCTCACGTCAGATCGACACAGGCTCGGGCTACAAGGATGGCGCCGAGCGTCTGGAGAGGAAACGGTCCGGCCATCAACCGAACGGGGGGCTGTCAAATCTGCAAGAGTTGGAGCACATAGTGGAAGACCCAGCGGCCATCGTCAGACGAATGAGCATGACCCGGAGTCCAACGCCAGAGTCGGCAGATGGAGACGCACCCATTATTCCCGGTGGCATGGGAGGCGGCATGGGCACCCTGAAACGATCTACACGTACCACATATAGACGGGGCAGCTTGAGGAGTGCAGGTCGCTCTGTACCGCTCTCGAGACGACTCGTCAGTCGCAACGCCGAGACCGATACCGAGGAGTCCCCCGCTACTTCGCCCGACCGTCCAGATGTGCCTGAGCTGCCGAAGATGCCTGGGATCATCAGAGTACAGTCAGAGCCAATCAATGGTACCTTCGAGCCTTCCAACTTCTCACGTCCAAGGAGGCAGTCGCCCTCCGAGGACGAGCAGCAACGGCCTGGCTCCGCGGAACCTCAAGGAAGGCCTGGCTCCACGGAACCCGAGCAAGAGCAGCGTACGAGCCAGAAGCCGAAAGCCTTCCACTCGAGGATAGCATCCAACGGTCGGACCAGTGCTCACTTACCCGGCTATAACGCACCTGCACCCACACTAGCCTCACCTGTCCCGCAAATCATCGAAACGCCTCCACCTCCGGAGCCAGAGCGTAGACAACAATACCAGCTCCCTGAGCGTACGACATCACGACAGCCACCCCCGCAGCAGCAGCAACAACAACAACAACAACAACAACAACAGCAGCACAGGCCTCAACAATATCAACAACATCCACAGCAACCCAACGGGCCTCGTGCTCAGGCTCAGGCTCCGCCCCAACAGCAACGACAGTCGCCTGGAAGCAGACAGAACAAGCATGCTCAAGCTGCTCAGAACTCACCGATCAAGCCTCAGCAGTCGCTCGATGACCTGACGCAACATCCTTCTGCCATCCCTGGCAACCACAGCACGCGAGTCGACAACCTTTCCATCATTCCCAACCTCCCGGACGAGAAGAAGGACAAGAAGTCAAAGGACAAAAAGGAAGATGGGCCTCGCAAGACTAGCTGGGGCTGGTTAGTCGGCAACGACAAGAAGGAGAAAGAGAAAGAGGAGCGCGAAAAAGAAGCGGCCAAGAAAGTCAAGAACAAGCTCAGCAAGCCCCAGGAGAAGCCTGACGACACTCGTCTTGATCTGCTGCAGTCTGCGAGCGGCAACCGTGGAAGAGAGAGCGTTGTTCTGGACCGAGAGAGCGTCAAGCTGGAAGAAGAGAGGAAGAAAGAGAGCAACAGGAAAGCATCAGGTGACAAGAAAGAGAAGGAGCCCGGTCTCCTCTCCTCGATCTTCGGCGGTAAGAAGAAGAATGAGAAGGAGTCGAGCCACAAAAAGAACGCTTCACGTGGCCTGTCTCCCGAGCCTCCACCACGCATCCTCAAGCCCGACATCGACTACAACTGGACTCGATTCTCCATCCTCGAAGAGCGTGCTATCTATCGTATGGCTCACATTAAGCTCGCGAACCCGCGCCGAGAGCTCTACTCCCAAGTTCTGCTGAGTAACTTCATGTACTCATACCTCGCCAAGGTACAGCAAATGCATCCGCAGATACAAATCGGCAACTCGAAACAGGCCAAACTAGCTGTGGCTCAGCAGAAAAAGGAGCAACAACAGCAACAACAACAGCAGCAGCAACAGCAACAGCAGCAACCGCAACAGCAGCAACCGCAACAGCAGCAACCGCAAGCCCAACATCGGCAACCGCAACAGCAGTCGCAGCAGCCTGAAGAGTTCTCGCAATATCAGCGGTACCAGCAGCAGGTAAACCAGGAATCAGACACGTGATCTGTGAACTAGGCTGACTAACCCAGCAGCAACAGCAGCAGCAACAAGCACAGCAGCAAGAGCAGCCTCAGAACTCGAGTGAATGGCCCAGCACCTACGGTCAGCAAGAACAAAGCCAGCAGCAGAACGGGTATCAGCAACAGCAGAAATATGGCCAAAGTCCACGTGACAGCCACCATTCGCAGCACAGCATGAACGGCGGAGGCTACAGTGTCTCGAACAGCTCAAACTATCTCGGCCAGCCTGTGCGACAGGGACAGCAGGTCCATTCGGACTCGGATAAGAGCGGAGACGATGACATGTGGTAGATACTCTGGAGCAGGACGTCTTCACCAACTCACCACAATTGCTGAGCATCATCCTACTTTCTCAGCGGAGCAGACAGCATGGACATCTCGTCTGCAGATCGCACATTTCCCTTTTCTGTATTATATCGATCCTCTTCTATTTGGTGCGCTAATCTTTATTATCACACCTCGATCTACTTCTGCTTTTGTACCAGGAGTATAGTAGGGATATGCAGCGGGGCGCACACGGATGTATAGAGAGGGTTACTGGGGGACATGAACTGTACGGTCGTTGATGTAGGACGCATGTACCGTCGGAATGGGCATATTTGTAGGAAGGTGCATGCTTAGCCGAGTGCACCTGCACACGAATGTAGTACCGAATCCTGCGACTGCCTCACAAACAAACTTTTTTCGGTACGAAACGAACGTTCTTGAAACACTGGGTCGCTAGGCACTCGATAAGAGCTTATCGGCCAGCTTTACCCCACATCATGCAGGTGACGATGACCAGCTTACACCGACATTTCCAATTCGATCAAATCTGCGTCTGACGCACGTGCTCTATCCACCTCACTCTCACTCTGTCTACAAAAACTTCTGTTGACAAAATCTCTAGAAAACCTCCAAACACCACCACAGCACCACCAGAATGACCTCATCAATCGACCCAGGCCAGCCCCCACTCTCACCCACCTTCGAAGCCAACACCATCCCGCACGAAACAATATCAACCCAAACGCTCATCGACTCGCTCAAAATGACAAAACACCCCGAGGGCGGCTACTTCAAAGAACTCGACCGCGACCCCCGCACAGTCCCCAACCCCTTCGTCTCCCACCCCTACGCCACAACCGCCGAGGCGCCTTTCTCGGGCGACAACTCTATCCGCAATGCGAGTACCAGTATCTTGTATTTGCTCACGCCGCACTCGCCTCAGGGTCATTTTCATAGGAATGCGGGACGCACGGTGCACACGCTTGTTCAGGGTAGGGGGAGGTATGTACTTGTGCATGATGATGAAGGGGAGGATGGGGAGAAGAAGAGGGTGGAGAGTTTCGTTGTCGGGAAAGATGTTGAGGCGGGGGAGAGGGTGGTGTGGATTGTGGAAGGGGGGAAGTATAAGGCGAGTTTCTTAGAGGCGGAGGAGGGGGTTGATGAGTGGGAGAGTAGGCTGTTGATCAGTGAGGTAAGTTGTCCTGATCACATGTCGGGATACGATTCTGTCGCGACATTGAAGGCGATTGAGAAGATTGAGCTGACGGAAACTGCAGACGGTTGTGCCTGGGTTCGAGTATGCGGATCATGACTTCTTGACGGAGCAGACATACGAGCAGATCTTGACGCCGGAGCAGGCTGACGAGCTGAGATGGCTAGTCAGAAAAGAATGATAGCAAAGTGCAAGTCACATTGCGAGTTGACCATACGGATTTAATGAGAATCGATTCCAGAACCATCTGTCTTGTGACGCCTCAGCCACGGAAACATCGCTTCTATATTCCATTTTCTTTGTGTTGCAGTCTGGGCCATGTGCTATACTGGCTCAGTCGTAGGGGCGATACTTCGCTACTGTAATCGAGATCCCGGTGGTCTGTCCAAGTGTTACGATGAGTCAAAGTCGTACCGATGTCTTCGGGTCGCTGTCGAGGCTGGACTGTGCCAGTCGACGAGGCGTCAGGATCTTCTGCGGAATTGAATAAGAATTTACGGGTGTGTCCATCTGTTGAAGTGCTAAGATGTACGGAACAGCGGCCATCGGTGCAACTTTCGCGAAGCTGTGCCCCGGTGTGTGGGATAGTATTCGATGCTTGCACATCGCTCAATCGAGGTCCACTTCCAAGCCTTGGCAGGAGTCGTTCGAGCGAACATGGTAATAAGGTGTGGTGAACCAAGCAACGCAGAAACGTTTGTTCGCCGAGGCGCGCATTATCGTGGTGATAGCGTCTGGCGAAAGATAGTCAAGGAGTATGCTCTGATTGAGCGGCCGGGTCTCCTTCAATCCGCGAATAGGTTTGCTTGAACGAGCATCGACCAGCTGCAGTGAAACCCCACTGGAAAACCCTGAGAAACAGCACAAGGAAGAAGATGGTTTCTGTCTTCCGTCCTTGATCGGTACCCCAAGCCTCTGGCATGGGCGACAACTGGATGTGGTCGTCAAAGTTGTAGTGAAACATGACATAGACCCCAAAAGCAACCCAACCATTTGCGGCCAGTTCCATGACAAGGATACAAGGGTCAACCAGAGGTGCTGGTTGATCTCCGAACATCGTGGAAGGCGCGTCGCGCACGACGCATCTTTCGTCGTCTAGGGGAGCTTTTGAGAGTTCAGTCAGCGTCTGTGATCTGAGGCAATGAGGTTGAACTTACCTTGCACGCTATGATGAGACTCTTGCGTCGAGATTTCTCAATGCCGAATGACAGGCTGGCATTCCGCCAGGCGCTTTCTGTCCGCTCATGATAGGCACGTTGAGCGTTGACAGCGAAAGGCTTCAATGCCTGGATCGAAATATGATCCAAATTCGCGTCGGCTGATAGATCGGTCCTCTCTAGGTCCATGTCATGCAGCATCATACGTATGCCGTATACAACATAGCCGGATGTTGTGTGCTTCCAGTATCCTAGACGGAATATGCCATGGCGGGCTAGCTGGTCTTTCTTCAGATGGAGTTTAAATCCAATGCTTTGTGCTACATGTGCCGCCACAGCTGGAGGACTCTCAGCCTAGCGCGATGCCGTGCATGTGGTCGGATGCGCTCAGTCAAGACTGACGAACCAACGACGGCCTGGTCATGATACATAGAAGGAGGGTCAGCTTGGCCAATCGACTCCTGAGCTGACCTAGATGTGAGGCTCTCAGCCTGGTCGATACCGAAGCCTTGCTTCATGGAGAATGTTGGTCTCTGTCCTCTTCTCATAATCGGCCGACCACATCGAGATGATCGCTATGAAAACACAATTGTTAGACTTGAAGCTGCTCGAACGTTAATTTCTTGCAGAATAAAAGATGAGGTGTCGACCTCCGCGTGGCGCAAGGCTGAGATGTGGACTCATCGTGCGTGCCGCCGCAGGAAGGTGCAGACTCGTGTCATATGTTCGCGTATTGAAAAATGTTTATCGCTTGAGAGACAACGCATACTTGTACTGGCAAGGCACATATGTCATCGCCAGTACAGATGCAAGGTACCGTACCAACGAGTTGAGCCTGGGATGTGGCAACCGGTCGCTGAGTGTAAACATTGTCAGCGATTGCAACAGATTGGTCCAGGAGTGGGGCCGAGGGGATAGTGTTGCCCTGAGCAGATGAATGTGCGTTGCATCGCATGTTGCGGATATTGCGGAAGAGCTGTGCGCGAAAAGATCATGACAGCTTATCTACTTGATTGATAAAGCTCAGGATAAAGCTCAGGATAAAGAAGACCAGTGGGGTACGATCAAGCAAGTAGATAAGCTGTCATGAAGTCAGCAAGAGTGAGTGCATTCGATATGGCTGCGAAGGTACGCGTCTTCATCACCATAATGGTCGTGATGGCAAAGTCGTGTTTTCGATAGGCTTTCGAGCTTTCCCCACAAACCGGCATACCGCATTGGGATAGCGCGACCTGTCAGTCCAGCCGAGGTGCGGATGATACACGCCAGGGCCGCTTCTCCGCATCATAGCCAAGTTGTGCTCCCTTGCACTCCGCACATCTCTCCGGAAGAGGACCTCTACACTCTGCAAAGCTCGGAAACCGCAGACTATTCGAGAGTATAAGTCGAATATCGTCAATTGAGCTTCTACTGAGCTCCTACATAGCACAACTCCCGCACAGACACCCCGCAGCCGATTGAGCTCTAGTAGCCCACAATGACGATCTCGACCGCCGTCCGCATTGCGCCCTCCCGCGCCGCAAGAGCTGTGAACCTCCTTCGGACTGTCCAATTCACGCATCCTTCCTCGTGCCCCTGTCACGCCAATCCTAACTACCACAACCAAACACCGTCCACGATCCACCAAGCTCGCCGACACCTCGCAACACCTGTCGATTTCTCGCAGCAGAAGGAATATGCTTTCGAAATGGCAGCGTCGAGCATTCGCTTCGGCCCAGGGTGCACAAAAGAAGTAGGCATGGACTTCAAGAACATGGGGTCGAAGCGTGTCATGGTAGTCACAGACCAGAACGTAAGAAAGCTGGACGCAATGAAGCAGGTCGTTGAGGGACTGTCGCGGGAAGGTGTCACGTTTGAAATCTACGACAAAGTCCGGGTCGAGCCAAAGGACAGCAGTATCAAGGAGGCCATCGACTTCGCGAAGCCTTGGAAGCCAGATGCGTTTTTGGCAGTGGGAGGCGGTAGTGTGATCGATACTGCGAAGTTGATGAACCTGTACACCACATTCCCTGGTATGACCTCTGGTCGGCATGATCTCAGGTTCAGCGAGCTGACAGACCTCAGAGGCCGACTTCCTCGACTTCGTCAACGCACCCCTCGGCAAGGGCCTACCTATTCCCGGAAAGCTCTTCCCTCTCGTCGCCGTGCCCACGACAGCAGGAACAGGGTCTGAGACGACCGGTACCGCCATCTTCGATCTGGTGTCGAAGCGTGCAAAGACGGGAATCGCGCACCGCAATCTCAAACCCACACTCGGCATAGTCGATCCCCTCAACACTCGTACAATGCCCAGCGCAGTCCACGCCTCTTCGGGCCTCGACGTGCTTTGTCACTCCCTCGAATCTTGGACAGCTATTCCATACTACGAGCGCACGCCGCGCCCCACGAATCCAATCCTGCGCCCTGCCTACCAAGGCGCGAACCCCATCTCCGACATTTTCTCCCTTCAAGCTCTTCGCGACACAGTCAAATACCTGCCTCGTGCGGTCAAGGACCCTGAAGACCATGAGGCGCAAAGTCAGATGCTGCTGGCTGCGACACTTGCTGGAGTAGGATTCGGCAATGCAGGTGTGCACTTGTGCCACGGCATGTCATACCCCATCTCCGGTCAAAATCCCGGGTACAAGCACGCTGGCTACGAGGTCGACCACACCATCATTCCTCACGGTGTCTCAGTCGCCGTCACCGCACCAGCGGTCTTCAAGTTCACAGGCGCATCGAACCCCGAGAGGCATTTGGCGGCTGCCGAGGCCTTTGGTGTTGACATTTCGAACGTAAAGAGGGAAAGTGCTGGTGAGGTTTTGGGTGAGGCGCTGGCAGAGTTCTTGGTCAAGTTGGGTGATCAGCCACGAGGTTTGAAGGCGCTAGGATTTGGGAAGGAGCACGTTGATGGTTTAGTGGAAGGCACAATCCCTCAACAGAGAGTGCTGATGTTGGCGCCGCATCTCGAGACTGAACTCGATCAGCAAAGAGAGCAGTTGAGAGGGTTGTTCGAAGAGGCACTTGAGTACTAGCCAGGGTGGACCGTGGATAGTACCACGATGGACAGACTGTACATATCGTCATTAAAAGCTCCTTCATACCTACCACACCTGAGCTCATTAGATCACTGTGATTCGCGTGGTCGCAAATTGGAAGTTGGCAGCCGCTGACTGGTTGTTTAGCCGCGCTCGGCGCTTAGCTTCGTCAAGCTTTGTGCTCAAGGTGGCCTTTTCCAACCGTCACACTGCGTTTGCACCTTCTGTGCCGTATCCTACCGTGTCTGTCTGCCTCAGCGCATCCTTCTGCTCCGCTTTGAACTTCTTCCCAGCCACGCCAACCTATGGACGCATCTTTAGGCATCGAAAAATTGGATGCTACTCCACTCCCCACTGCAGCGATGCGGCGCAGTTCGCCAATCAAAGTCGAGGACATTGACAGCACGACTCTAGAGGATGTGCGCTGCCTCATCGATCACGTTCTCACTTACTCAGTTGTAGATGATCCGTCCCGCCCGCAGAGTAAAATGGGCGGGCCGTTCGATGGCGCTCCCCAACCAACAATAGCACTTACATAGTGACGAGCAGTGCATACGCGCCAAAGTCGATTACGGACCAATCTGTTCACGGAAGAGTGCTATCAGCTCTTGGTCCCTCGTCCATCAGCCTGGGGATATCGTGGTGGCATTGGTCCTTACCCTGCAGTTCGCACCGACCAGGAACGCCTCGACTGATAAGCACCAATCAGATCCCGTGTGTACGCGCTGGGCGCTCTTCGAGATGACAATGCGCGTGCAATATCTCAAATGTAAGGACGAAAACACGTCAAGCAAGGAAACAGGCGCGCTGACAGCCCCTGGCAGCTGTTCAGCCATGACTGCTTTTTGACTGGCGGATCAGTTCTCTTCATGATCTTCATCGTTCGACAGCTACCCGCGGGCCCTCACTCCATCATCCGACCCCACAATACAAGTCACGTTCAGGCCGTCATGCAATACCGTGATTGGTCGTCTGCCGCGCCTCTTGACCCTGCAGGTAGACCCGAATTGGGTTGCGCGGGTTATGGAAAGCGTGCGGAGAACCAAGGCAACGGTAGCGACACTACGACAATACGGCATGCCCAGCCTGGTTCAGGAGGCAGCTTCGCCTCCGGTTGCTGTCTAACGCTGTTAGTTCGCGACATGCTGTGAGGCGAAAACAGATCGAAGGGATTTTTGTATAGCTATTGAGCGATCACAAGCGCCTCGGTCGGACCATGTTCTCGCGTCTAAGCGCCGCGGCTATGGAGCGGCCTGCACTTCAGCACTGACAACCGCGGCTGAATAGCGTTTAGACTGGTCACCCGCGTGTGGCTACGCCGCTAGTAGTATCGTAGGGGTGTTTCGGCAGAAGCAGCCCCTCCATTGACTGAAGACGGGCCTGCTCCCGCTTGTCCATTCTTCCCTCTAACCTCTCAGCCTTGTCAACTGGAATGCTTTGACACTGTCAAACTTCGCGTGTTCGGAACCTGGCATCTCGCTGTTTGTGTCCCTTTCTTGTCTCTTTCTTTCCGTCTCTTTGTGATCGTCTGAGTCGCAAACATGAGTATCCATCTTCGCATCCCGTCGTTATAGGAACGTCGACCAACCTTCCAAAGCAAGTCGCGTAGCTTGATTCGATCTTCCTCTCCACCAAGGTCGCCCGCTTTGCATAAAGACATCTGCGAGGCTTTCGAATCAGACGGGCGACCATGTCACCAGCCACTACCGTCTGAAGATGATTTGTGGTGTACACGACACGCGCAGGACCTGAAGGACATGAACATGGCCTGGGACAAGTTCCAAACAGAGGCAGAGAAGATAGAGGTCAGGAATCCGACCACGGCGAAACAGAAAATGCAGAAGCTACAGTTGGCAATGAACCTGCGTCGCCGCTTGCGTGAGCGATTCCACACTCGCGGCGTAGACACGCCGGACTACACGAAGTGGATCGCAAAGGTTGAAGCAGACACTAGACAACTCGCTGATGCATTGTTGAGTATGCCGCCCAACTTCCATCTACCATGCGCGATGCGCGCCCTATCTTCGCGACGAATACTGTAGATTCGTTCACAGGAGCGACCTTCGGCATTCAACGCCTGTGAAGTGAACTTCAAAGAACTACATGGCTAACGTCTCTTAGTGTCAAACATGAAGAACCGGCGCCCCACGCCCGAGACACCTAGAGAGGCCACGCCATACCCAGGTGCTGCGGAGCAATTCGAGAAGATCTTGGTCCTCCAGTCGCCGCTCAGTCCTAGGATTCCCATAAGCTCTCTTGAGAGTATGCCTGATGACGGCAGCATCAGAGTGTTAAAACAATTCCAGACTGATCTCTGCAACGATGCCATCAATCGACTCTACAGCATCGTACCTGATCTGGACGATAGGCCTTTAAGGAGAGATTCACCCAATGGTGACTCAGTCGATCTGGGCGTGGAGATTGTGCGAGCCTGGTTTCGCATCATGATCCTGAACGATAGTGAAGCGGAAGTTCTGGAGCACGCGAGCAGATCAAGATGCATCGACGAATTTCTTGCTGGCTGCCAGGCCAGCCAGCTTGAGATGTATTGTGACTACTTCGAGAATGCGTGGCGACCCCAGGCAGTACAGTACCTCCGCGTTGCTATCTGCGCGCAAACACTGGCTGGTGGCGACATCAAATCAATCCGCTTGCTTGGTGGTGTCATTCCCAGTTCAACGGAGGGTCTGCGCATGACCAAGCCCGCGTGGGACATACTGTGGGTTCGTCTTCAGATGACGTCGTACATTCGCTGACTCAGCCACAGCTACCGTTGGTTTCCTACACTGCTGACCCCGTGGACTGTCGCTAGTATCTGCTCGAACTTCGAGGACTACACCACAATTTGCAAGCTTCTGATGTTGGGCATGTACAATGAGCATTGGTTCGACCCTACAAGCATCTTGAGCGAGTGCACCACTGGCGTGTACCTGGGCTTCGTCCCAACGAGCAAAGGCGACTATACTTCGAGTCTAAGATTGAAGGAAGAGACGAAAGCCTACGTGCACGTGGAGTCCCGCAACTACCTTTGCGGGCAAATGGCCATGGGTGACGGTTTCACCCGCGACTTCTTGGAGGAGCTGCGCAAACGAACAAATCGACTGCACCTCGTCGTCTACGAAGGCACAAATGCGGAAGCCACCGTTCATCCGACAGAACCGGAGCTCTTTATCAATCGTTATCGATCTGCATCGACGCGTGAGGGTCTGCATGATGCCCCTTGGACGACAACCATGACCCTGGAGGACATCAAGAATCAGCTGCGGCTGCGGAAGACATCTATGTATGACCCTATTGTGGTCGACTCGTGGCAGTTCATCATCATCGATCGTGAAGTCGGACAACCGTTCGAACTCCTGGATATCGTACAAGATGCCCTGCTTATACTGACTGGTGATCCTTCTCCACGCTCAGTTGCAAAGCGAGTCATCCGCAGCGTCATACCGCCTTCCATTCAGGAAATCTTCTTGGAAGAAATGATCATTGAATGCTCGCGAGATCTTCGTTACGCCCCACCCCATGACGTTCAATACGATGGCAACCGCTTCAGATGTCACAACCCTGACCCGACCATGATTGCAGGCGTGCAAAGAGCGTCAGCAGGCGAGACGCTCACCCGCAACGAGAACCGCTTTATACGAAGGGTAGTCGAAGATATGGAGCGATTGGGCATCATCACTCTGCTACCACAATGGGAAGAGCCACAATCTCAGCCTATAATCATGCACGGCTCAGACGGTGCACTCGACTTGTATTTTCCATACGAGCACACTGAGTTGACATCCGATGGCCAACGTGTACCATCCCTGCCGTTCCCACCAACGAACTCTTTGGAAGACTTTGCGAGGTCGTGGAAGCAGCAGTATCCCAACGGCATAATGGCCAAAGGCTCCATCCAAACGCACTACTGCGCTTGGCCGATGCCAACGATGAAAAGTTTGGGAAGCACGGGATCGAACTTTGCCACACCGGAGGGGCATGTATACCACTGGAATGCTATGCGTAAGTTCAACTTGGAGAATCTGGATACAACGTACTAACAGAAGCATCAGCCTTCGATCGTCCCTGGTCCTCCCACGCCTGGCAGTACTACATCCAACATCATATCAACAACAAACACCCTTTCGTCTACTTCTACCTTTCGACATTCATCATTTGCGCTATGGATGAGCAAGATGCGGAGCTCAAGTCCGCCGAACTTCTCGAAGAAACAGAAGATCGCGGATGGCGAATAACGATCCCCAAGATCAGAAACTGGAAGTCCAAGGTTGAGGACTTGAAGCTCGATGCATTATACAGCGGAATTCGAGCTGCCGACGACTATTGAATTAGCACATTTGACGTTTCTTTTTGGTCTTAGCGTAGCATGCAGCGTCTGCTTTCAATTCGATACCCCTATTGCATCACGACACGATCTTCGTTAGTTTCAATATACGATGCTCCTTCCCTGTACAACGCAGATTTCCTCTCTCCCTAAAGAATAGGCAAAACTAGTCTATGTTTAGCCAGACTGTGCGGGCCCTTACCAGTCCTGATTTAGCGAAGTCCAAAACGAGCCAAATGTCTGGTGAGTAAGCCTTGGAAACGAAAATTGGCGACCTCTTAGTACAGGAACTGATAGAACTCTGATGAGGATAAGAAACCGAATCTAAACTTCTCGTAATCGTGCCTGATAATCCTGACGGTGTCTCAGCATGGATAAACTGAAAGCAGCGAACAAAAAGTCTCAACATAGTTGTCGCCAGAAGATGACGAACTCGATGGACCATGGACGCAAGTCAAGCCCAGTATCACGACCTCCGTCCCTATGGCCGTCTATTGGCTCGCTTGGTTCACAACCATCGCCCTCAACATCCTCAGAGGAGTACCAAGGCAGTTTTGGTCTGGTCAGCTGTTCATCAAAAGCCCAATCATCTGGCACGTATATACGAACCGCATGGATCGTTCGCCAGCAGGTAGCGTATCCTATGCTGTGAGTTTTGATCTCCTTCAATATCGACTACGCGGGGGCACTTACCGACACCCGTAGTTCGAGCCATTCTTCGCCAAGTGGGATGAAACCATTGTCACCACTTTCCTCATCAGTTCAACTATCTACGTCTTACTTCAGTTCACTCTAGTGGGTCGACTGGTGCCGTTCAGGAGCCATTTTTCCAAGGCCGTAGTCACGATGTGGATGGTTGCTTGCATGATCATAGGGTCCCAAATTGGCCTTACGAAACACAAAAATGGTATCATGGCGCCTCCATTCGATTGGTTGAGTGCGCGAGCGATGCAGCTTGTATTACTCCATCTAGGGTACAAACCGGAGAAAGCCAGCAACGGCAAGAGCAAGGCGGCTTGGGCCGCATCGAGGTTTGTGTTCTAGGTGGTATACACAGGAGTCTTCGGTGTCATATCTCATCTCGTCGCAGCCTTCTTAATTATAGAGAGTGCAAGGCTGGTGTGGGACTCCGCTCCCACGGTATGAAGTGGAAGTGGATATTAAGCATGTTTGTCAAACCCTTGAACATTTGGTACTAAGGAAAAGGCCATCTAGGCGGTATGTGAGGCTAGAGAACGCCAGGAAATGCACAGACGACGACGAAATCTCAATCATGAGCTCATGGTATGCTCAGTGAGCCTTGCCACACCCGCACCCACCCCTCTTCAAGCCAACTCTCTTGTTCCAGCTCCAAGTCAGCTCTGGCTCTTTCGCCATCTTCACCATCTCCTTGACATCGCGGTCGTTGAAGCCCTTGTCCAGTATGGAAAACTCAGCAGCAAGTCTCGCGTACTTGATGGCCTCATACTTCTTGCCAAAGCTGCTGTAAGCCTCTGCGGCGTGCTTATAAGCGGTGGCCTGGTATGCCCATAAGCGCTCCTGATCGTACATGCTGATGACGGCTTCGGCCATCTCGGGTGTCGCAGAAGAGCTCGGTGTCCAGTCATTGAGATTCGCGATGAGCTCCTGGATTTGGTGCAACCTTGCATCAGACTCGGCAATAAGACTCGGGTGTGCCGTGCATGCAGAACAGTCGCACTTGAAACCCCAATTCCTCTTGAGACGCCTCAGGCGATGTGCGCTGTCCTTCTCGCTGTCGATGTAGGAGATCGTGATCTCCTCGCCGGGCACAATGGTGCGCATAGCATGCACGTGGTGTGTCAATGTCTCCTCATCGAAAAAGTAGGCTGCGTTTGCTCTACAGTCGTGGTTGAGCATGGCAATCTCAGGGAACAGAGCACCCTGAGAGATATCGTCGATGGCAACCTCGAAATTGTTGGTGTTGAATCTGTCGTCAACAGCATCGCCGTTGAAGTGGCCGAGGAGTTCCCAATACAGCTTGCGAGATGCCTCTGGTAAAGACTCCACCCCGCGGTACATGAGTTCAAGGCGTTCAGATTCGGGCAGCTTGTATGCATCAGGGTCGGCGATCACAAGCGGGGTGGAAGCGAAGATCTGGTCGCCGCGGAACAGCGTCTTGTTTGCAACGAGACCGCGCCCCTTAATCGGAAATTCGTGCTGCACGAAGGGTGGATTCGCGTGCTTATTCGAACGATACAAGGATCCCGGGTTCTTGAAGGCTTGCTTCTGGAGCATGCCATATGCCAGTGGCTCCGTAGTGACGATGACGATTCCGCGCCCGTTTGCGAAGCTTTGGTCGCTAAAGACGCAGTATGGTTCAGGCGTCTGATCACTTGAGAAGCACTCGGGCCAGAATGTCCACGGAAACCCCGACTGCTGCGACGCCGTGAGTCGCGCTTCGTCAAGCGAGGTTGTGATGTTGGATCTGAAGGTGATATCTGAGGGTGCTGTGGTAGCAACATGGCATTCACCATCGCGCAATATCGAGTCCGACGGACATGCGTCTTGCAGCAGTGCTTGTTGGGGGATGTGGTTGAGTTTGTCCTGGTTTAGCGCTACTGCTGTGCCAAAGAGGCCAAAGCTGACGGCGCCTTTCATGTTGGAAATCATCACGATGATGCTATAGGCGATGAGTATGTAAAGAGGTACGAGGGAGGTCATTTCTGCTGCAAAAGGATCAAGGGTTCGAGGTCATTAAGAAGTCAACGTCGACGTGCGATGTGAGAATCTGGGTGGTGGATGTGAAACACGAGGTCGTGGTGCAGCGAGGGGTGAAACGCATCTGCGCGGGCAGCCGTCTCTTGTCTGCAGAACAGGAGAAGAATCTGGGGCTTAGATGAGAAACATGCCTGCTGAGTGTATCAGGCTGACAAGTAAACAAAAGTTCGTCGGCACAAGCCCGCGGGGATGCACCAGGACCGCCACCTGGCTCCATGCGCGAGAGACCAAGCGCACGTCTTGAGCGCCGCAGTTCTGGCTGAACGAACGCGTTCCGACGCGTTTGTGCATACCCGGAAGCTCGTCGAGGGCCATAAAGATTGTAACGCAGCTTTGGGAGCGGCAACGCAAGAGATGGTGTGGCTGATGTGAGGTGTAAGAGGTGTGAAGATCAAACGTGCAGTGCCTGGCGCCTTCCCAAAGTTTTCGGCCGCCGAAGCCGGATCCCGCGGCGACCCAGACGACCACACAACTCCAGCAACTCTAACCGACAGAACACAAAACGCAAAGTGATTGTTTGCAGCGTTATATCCTCCGTTTGGGCAGAGAGTATTGGTACGACAAGAATCAAGTCATCGGTTGGGAAGAAGACTGTCAACATTGCAGAACGCTACATATGCGAATTACGACTAGCTATTGGCTCAAGAAACAACAGCGTTATACGGGCCTTTGAAGTTCAAAACGTTATTACACTGACTTGCAGCGCTGCTGGCCGAGATAGCACCTGAGCCAGCATTGCAGTTGCCTTTTGAGAGTTTGCTACCACAGATACCCTGGGACGCTGATGTTATGGACTGCTGACTCTGGAGGACGTCCGGTGCCTCGACAATTGTGGCAGCCATACCACCAACGAGGTGCAGATCGATATGACAATGGAAGAACCACACTCCCGGGTTGTTGGCCTGGAAGCGGAGGACGATATAACCGTTGGCGGGGACCACGAAGCCGTCGCGCTTCAGAGGCACAGAAGGCAAAGAACTTTCGTCTCCATTCCAAGTTCCTGTACCGCGAGCTACAGCCTGGAAGACGTGACCGTGCAGATGCATAGGATGTGGGTAAGGGGTCGGGTTCTGGAGGTGGATCTGAACGACTTGGCCAGATTTGACGACCCATGGATTGACACCTGGGCCATACGTGGCGGGGTCCATGGCAGCGTCTCCAGTTGATAGAGCAGTAAAAAGCGAAGGAACCTTGGCAGGTACCCAAGGTTGTGGGCCAAGACCAATGCGAGTGCCAATACCTGAGTAATAGGTCTGGTTCGTGCTGAGCTCGATCTTGTTATCGACGGGCGAGAGCAGCTTCTGGCCATCGAGCGGCTTGAGATTGAAGTCGTCGAATGTAGCTGCTGGGACCCAACTCAGTGACAGCAGGTTGGTGATGATGCTGAGCAGGCTGCCTAGAAGGCTTTGCACGACGTTACCAATGATTGTGATCTGGCTTGCTGGAGGAATGCCTTGCGTGAACATGTCTGTTGAGAGCTTGACGATGTAATTCGCGTTTGCTGAGGAGCCCAGCGAAGAGGACTTTCCTTGCACAACAACACCATAGCTCTGGCCCGCACAGATGACGATGGTATCAGCGTTTTGAGGCTGAACTTGTACGCCATCCACTTCGACAACACTGAGCGTATAACCTTCAATATGGAATTGACCACAGGCCAGGCCGCCGACATTGACGATGCGAAGAAGGTATCGCTTTCCGGCAGCAATCTGTATGTCCTGCGCCTGCTTCTTGTCGTTCCAGAGGATCGAGTCGGGAGAAGCAAAGCTACCGTCCGTGTTGCCAGGGCTCACATAATCGTTGATGATGTCGGACATCTGTCTGTGATACCTGGTCGCAGAGTTAGCATGGTCCTAAGAAAGAGACATAAATAAGCAACATACCAGTCAGACATGGTGTAGGTCATCTGACTATCGATGTTCAAACTTGACTCCCATGCCTTGTCGTGAATGACCATCTTGCCGCGCAGACCATCAGGATACTGCCCCTTGTTGTGCGAGTGGTACCAATGCGTGCCGGCTGGGTTGGCGATGAAAGTGTACGTGTACGAATCTCCTGGCTGGATGGCGCACTGAGTGAGGGAGACAGGGCCATCGGACTGTGCTGTGCCTTGCTGGAACATGCCATGGAAATGGAGCGACGTAGCTTGGTTCCCGAGAGAGTTTTTGGCAGTGACGACAATGGTGTCGCCTAAATCAGCTTCGATCATGGGTACACTGCAAGATGTTAAGAGGTGATGAAGCATGCAACCTGAACAACTTACGGCCATTGACCATTGATACCAATGACCTGTCTGGAGTAGCCATCTGGAGCTGCTGTAACCCAGCCGATGTCGAAATTGTAAGTCACCGTCTTCGCACAAGCCAGTGTGGCGTACGCTGCCAGTAGGGATACCAAAAGATTGAACATTGTGCTCTGTAGTGATCCAAGTTTGCTGAGTCCACAGGAGGGCCTCTGCAAAGTATAATATACTGTTGAGTACCGGAGCAGAAGGAAGTTCAGCTGCCACCTAGCCGGACGCCCCATAACCCTACTGTCTGCCATGATGCTGTCTGTCAGACAAGCTTTTGGGAGTTCGGATCTCCATTGCTTAATTGCTGCTGATCTATGCCTGAACAGCATGCCTTTACGAGAATAGTCCAGGATCTAGCTACAAGGAGTAATTCGCCTTGAGCCTCAATTGTAACCTGCATACAGTGGCGTGGAAAGACATGGTCCCGACGACGTCCTGTTGGTGCAAAGTACACTGGAAATAACGGTACCTAGATTGACGATGATGATCTACATCCGAAGGTTGAGGGACCGAACCGTGGCGCTATAGCTGTCCGTCCGAACAGGAACCCGGTTCAACGATTCGCAGCTCATGCTTGGTGGCATACACATACCACAAAGTCGAAATTGTCGCATGCTTCGTATGACAGCGACTCCAATCTTCATTTCGAGCCTCAAGTAGCTGAGGACAAGGCTGGTGGTGAAGCTGTGCCTGGCAGGAAGGCACTAGTGAGGGGTACAGGGGATGCGGGAAAGTGCAGATCATCGCCACTCGGGGACCTCTGGCTGCCAACACCAGGCCTGAACTTCAAATCAATACCGGACTTCGCGTGGAGAGCCGACATGTCGTTGATGGCGCATTGCAGTCGAGCCACAAGCGAGCTGAACAACGCGCTGGTGCACACAACGGTCCCTTACATGCGTCTCGGAGCCTTTTCAACCGGCGCCTCGCGAGCCCGCCTGCAGAATGTCGTCGTTTTGCCCTGCACCTCATCGTTCAGCTACACGCCTTTAAGTCTACTCGACAACGAGCATAAGCATCGCAACGTCGCCACTCTACCGAATCTCGCGCTTCTTCTTCGGCATTTCCTTCGCCTCATCAATGAACTCAGGTGGTGCCTGACGTCATCTGCAGCGACCTTTGATATCCTATTCGGGTCTTTCAGTCTTTACGTTCATCTGGTTATTCTGGTATACTGCAACAGCTGCCATGGGTACCGCGCAGAAGGTCCTCTGCAACTTATGAAGCGGTCATTGGTATGTCGATACCACGGGAAGGAAAGACGCCGAAGGTTGTCGCGAGAACAAGCAGCAAGCGGGTACTTGTGCGTAAGCTTTGATGCTGGCATATGTTCTCCTCCTCCCTTCTGTCAAACGCAATGATGTTGCACCGTCGACGAAGAAGAGTGGAGAGCGGACTCTGTATTAGACCAGCAAGTCTTCGAAAGCTTCTTGCTGAAGGACGGACTAAGCTCGACCTGTTACTGGCCTATCTCACCTAACCTAAAGCCTGCTGCTGGAGGACCATACAAGCAAGTACACATTGCATTTGTCGTATTTGTACAGGGAGGTCACGTGGGCCGTACGAGGTCTAAGATTGGGTTGTGGGTGAACGAGAACGAGAACGACATTGGGATCGTAGGGCTGAAGAGCGGATGTCGGCGGATCTGACAGCCCGCCCAGAGCGCTGCTCTTCAAACCATCAACACCAATACCAGTGTTGGCGCCAAGATTATGGTAAAATCGACATGGCGGTAATACGGTGAGTAGAACCGCAGGTGAGGTCGGCTCATTAGGCGTCTCTCGTCGCTTGACGTCCTCTTGCCCGTTCAGGCGGTCATTATGGCGAGGCGTTGGCGAGGCACCGAATTCCCCGACTCCTCCGACCGTTCAGGCACCCAAGGCAGTGCACTCCAGCCTCAGGACACGTCAAGGTAAGCAAGCCAAAGCCACGCCTGAAACTGCCAACCACGCGAGTCTCACCCTTACGCGACTGGTTGACTTCCGTATGCAGCGTGTACATGTATGCCTCATTGGCCTGTAGCTGACGATCCGGTGAAGCTAAGCTACGATGCACGGCCGTAACAGTCTCCCCGGTCGAAATCCGCTCCGACACAGCATTCCCATCCATCACTTGTTCCCGTCCTTCGATACTTGCTGACAACCGATTTTCTTGAGAGTTGCTTCGCCGCTCCACCATGACGCATTGAGGTCGAATGCGAACGAGCCAATAGCTGGAGGCCCTGAACGCCACCACGTCTCTCCGAGGAAGCTGCTAGACCTGTTCCAGTCCATCATGCGAGAAGTTGGGGGAAGCGCTCTCCCGCCAAACAGCTAAGCCGTCCGACAAGGAGTGCGAACGTGCGAATCGCATCGCATTTTGAGCTCTTTCGGGATAGTAGAGGTACAGTCGTCACCCTGTACGGAGTCTCCACAATGTGGTCGCAGTGCATCGAAATTAGCATCGCATGCAGTGCTTTGACTGCACTGCCGAACAACATCTCGTCGATATAAGGCATCTAGATTTCCTCGTGTAGATTTCCTGCTCATCACACACACGATCTGTCGATCTCACATCCAGAGTCAAGGCCTATCTCAGCAGCCTCTTCACTTCCTCATCATCATTGTTGACCGTCCTAGACATCCTTCGACATGACTGTTCCACCTCCCAACCCAGACACATGTACTGAGATTGGCCAATTCGTCGAATGGAACGGGATACATGTGGAGTGTACTATCGAAGGTACTCTTTACGGTTACTACCCTTCGCTCGGCGCCAACGCCTTCTTTGCTGCCTTCTTTGCGCTCTGCTTCGTTGTCCAGCTCGTCCAAGGTATACGCTACAAGACATGGACGTTTATGATTGCCTTGTGCCTGGGCTGTCTCGGTGAGGCCGTCGGCTATGGTGGTAGAATCATGATGTAAGCAGCTTCACCCTCCATCCCCAATACAGACAAAACAGTGGCTGACTGTATTACACAGGTACAACGACCCCTTCGCGGACGCTGGATTTATGAGTCAGATCTGCTGCCTGATCATCAGTCCCGCATTCATCGCTGCCGGTATCTACATTACACTCAAGCACGTCGTCATCACCTTCGGAGAGTCATGGTCTCGTCTACGACCTGCGTGGTACACCTACATCTTCATCTGTGGTGACCTGATCTCGCTTGTCCTTCAGGGCGCTGGAGGTGGCCTCGCATCAGCCGGTGACCCAGGATCTACTGCCCAGGATATCGGTACCGACCTTATGATTGCCGGTGTCATCTTCCAAGTTGTCATCCTCGCATTCTTCGGGTACTTCCTCGTCGAATACGCTCTCCGCACACACCGCCGTCGCAACCAGCTATCAGCCGAGTCGGTCAGGCTATTCAACTCCACACCGTTTCGCTGCTTCATGGCGGCTGTTGGTGTTGCATACCTGGGTATCTTCATCCGATGTGTCTACCGTATCCCTGAGCTCACTGGTGGTTGGAGGAGCGAGCTGATGCGTAATGAGGTTGAGTTCATTGTACTTGAGGGTTTGATGATCGTTCTCAGTGTCGGTTTCCTTACTGTGTTCCATCCCGGTTACTGCTTCCCTGCGCTCGGCAATACAATTGGCAAGAACAAGAAGGCGTCTCGTGGTAAGAGCCTCGATGAAAGCTCAGACATGGAGATGGTCGCTGGTCGTTGAGGACTAAGCAGCAGTGTCTGAGTTTCCTTTGTACATGGACGTCACTGTAAACTGATCTTAGATGGGTGGAATCAGGTGACATATAATGTGGGACAGTTCATCCGATATTCGGTGAGGGTTTTGCTTAGCCTTTAGCGGGCAGAATACCAGATTATGTCAACGACGATCGAAGCGTAGTCGCTCTCTCGAGACTTTGGTTTCACCTAGTGGGATTTGGTCAACATACAATCTTATTGGCGATCAATGCTATCTATTTCCATGTGTTGAGCTATGTGACTGCAGCTCTGGCCTGCAGCGAGCATATCGAACGATATCAACGTACTACCTTCCGCAAGGACCAACAAATGTCCCCAGACGGACGTAAATACCGGAAATGATTTACTTATGCCTATTGTCTTGCACGGAGACCAAGTACTTTGAGTGTACATTCAGTAAGAGGCAGCGCAGAAGATCAAAGGCAAGAACCGCTGGCATGTATGTATACCATATTTTGCAGGCGAGGGAAAACCTTAGATCTGATTGCGAACCCAATCAGGAATACTGAGAGACATGGTAGAGTCAGAAGGTGCTCAGCGCTCAATGTGTTCAAAATGATTACAAAGATTTCTTGGGCAAAGTACGACTCCTTCGTGATGGCATTGTATTCTGCCGCTAGGTGGCTGAAACTATCACGCTGTTGAAGGCAAGGAACTGAGGACTTATAGGTCGCTATATCATAACAAGTAGGTGCTGGACGGCCGCCGACTGAGAGTGACCTAAAAATCTGTTTGTTGTGATGACGTAGTCTGTCCTGGACGGAAAAGAGCGCCCATAATGACAACAACAAACCTACGTGACGACTTGCTCCATGCGCTCCGGCGTCCTCGCCAGAACCTCGCGTCTCACTCTGGAACTGCGTCTATCTCGAAATACCGCACGTCTCAACAAGAGCGCCTACACAACGGTCACGCCCAGGTCTTCTTCCAGCATGGCCTGAAAGCATGTCGTGTCCCTGACTGCCAGAAGTACCAGTAAGAGACGATTTTGCCTTGTGAGTTTACCCTTCTGCATGTCCAAGAGTCTGACTATCAGCTCGGCTCCGTCAGAGTTCTACCTCGAAGTTTATCACCCGCGATCGCAGTTGCCAACACGACTAGGCTCCGTACTTACCTCAGGCTTCACCGTCTCAACAGACGACAAGGACATCGTTTATCTCCGATCTATCTTGCTTACGAACGAGAAATCCGCATCATTCTCAGGCGTATCAGCTTCAATTTACGCGTCCAGGCGAGACTCGCAGAGTTCTGCTCCGATCTTTGCAGCACACAATACCTGGACATGGGGACAGTTGGTGCGCGCACATACAACTGCAAAAACGAATTTGTTGCCACAGACTGCGGGCCGCCTCCAGACTCACCAGTCAAGTCACCTTCACGCAGCAGCTAGATCGGTGGCTCCTCGAAGGGTTGGATTCCTAGCGCTCCGTAATAGACTGTACCAAATCTGGTGAGTGGATGACTCCTTGCGTCACCTCGCGAAGCGTGCAATGCCAAGATGGACGTCGCAAAAAAGCTTCGTAACGCTGTCAGGAGTTGGATGGTCGAATGGCGCCGAACGAGCGCGAGTCCTGACCCCTCGGTGGCGGTCTTATAGCCGAAAGGCTCTGCGCTCGCTCAGCCAAAAGCAATTCAATTGGCAACAACAAACGACAAGCGGAAAGACGTTAAAGTCGCGCACACTTCGGTCAAATACCCATAACTTCCATTTTGAGATATTGCGGCGGTCGAGATCGTTGAGGAATGGTTCGAAAATTTCGAGGGTTCTCTGGAGTCCTGCTGTTTTGGCATCTTCCGCGATGGCTGGAAACATCGAAGCATCTTCTAACATAGACCAGCGCCGCCGGCATCTTGACTGTCAGTCATGGCAGTAGGTACAGTCGATGCACACAAAGAGTCTGAGCTTTCGAACATCACCTGCGTAATGACTCAATCGTTCAACAGCCGGCGAAGATGAAGGCTGAACAGAAGCTGTTGCACATACCGTTTTCCTGCAACCCTGCATGGTCTGGATCCACCAACGACTGTCGGACGTCAGCGACGAGCACAACAACAAATGCAGCAACCATCTATCGTCTCATTCGGCCAAAATCGCATGGTGATTTTCGATAGAGCTCTGGGGCGAAGATAATCTTAAGACACATGTCGAAGTGCCGATGCGATTTGTTGTGATTGACGGCCGCTGCTGGACTCGCAACCAGCCAACACGGCACCTCTGCAACAGAGAGGCTGACGTTTACCAGCGACCTGCTACCCGGACTACTCGCGCCCGGATTATTTGATTGTATCTGTTTTCCGTACCACTTTTGACAAGACGTCAACGACAACCCTCCTGAATCGTCATCGAGCCTCGTCGCGCGCGATGCATCAGTACTGCTCGACGTGATCGGAGGTCAAGACCACAGATGCGTGGGGCCCTGCAGTCTGGACGAGACCTCGGCGGCCAAAAGACGGGATTTGAAGATCGAAGTGGTCTGTGAAGGGTGAATGACGTCAGAGCTTGACGCATTATATCTTGAGGCCATGTCCGAGGACTCGCATCTGCTGACGTTTCCTCCAAATCAAGTCCAGCTCTTGTTTCTAAGCAGCCTTGCAAAGCGCTCGAGGATAGCTCTTGTTGTATACCCATGCTCGCCTACTCTGGTGGGGTCGAGCATCACCAACCTTAGCAACGCAACATGGGAAGCTACCCCAGACTATCTGAGGTGCCGCGGAAAGAGACAGGGAAATCGGGGTCCGATGGCGGCAGCACTTGTCCCATGCGTCAAGTTGGTTAAGCCACGCTATGGAGGCTCCACGGAGCATTTGCCACACCACAACAACAGAGAGCGAAGCGTGAAGTTCTACAGAACATCTGACCCAGTCCTTGAGACTATCCAAACCCACGCGCAGTACTTGCCAGAATGTCTCTGGGCGACGCCTTCGCAAATCAGGCCACAGGGCTATTTCAGTCCGAGAGCTGGCAGGAGACTGCCCAGGGCTTTTGGGGGAAGTATTCTCGTAAGTTCTAGCTCCTGACGAGCTTCCAGCCCTCCTGCTCTTATATTGACAGGCGCATCCACCCACGCTACGTGTATTTAACAAAATATGTATTGAAAGCTGACAAAGCTTCCTATTGGCTAGGACGAGTTCTCCGGAAAGCCAGCTTCGTCGGTTTTTCTTACCGAGCAATCTCTCAAAATTCTCTACCGAGATCTCTCAATCCCATCGATCCACTATCTCATAAGTGACATAACCTGCCATAAACGAAGACTCAAGAGTGCAGGAGATGGGTACAGCCTTCCTTTGACCACCCAGCGCCGAGCCCAAACCGCCCAGATCACCTTCAAGTTATTACAACCCATGACGACTCCATCGCCGATCCACATATGCGGGGATAATTGTCCTTAAAAACCACAACACAATCGATGGACCATCCAGAGAGATGGCAAGCTATTGCCCCAGCCTCAGATGAGCCAGGCGAGCAGCGATCAGCACCTGGAAGTAGAAAAAGGCGGCAAGCAGTTTCGGTCGCGTGCGTGCCATGTCGTAGCGGCAAGGCTAAAGTAAGTCGGAGAGTTGATTCAGGTACGAGAGTTTGTGTAGATGCTTATTCGTCGCCAGTGTGATGCCATACGGCCAAGATGCACACGCTGTAGAGACAATGATTTAGCCTGTCAATACGACGTTGCGGAGGGCGTCTCTCGTGCTGAGCGCATGAAGCTCCTGAAGCGGGAAAGCATGTCCAACAGAGTTGAGGAGTTAGAACGTGTCATGAACGTTCTGCGATCCGGAAGCGACATCGAAGCTTCAACTTTGCTCGCGCGACTCCGACTTGGAGAGCGCATGGGCATGATTGCAAAGTCTTTACCGCCAACGACTTCGTTCATGCTTGTGAGTAACCCACCAAGGTACGCAGAGGGCCTATTTCCTACACCCATCTAGGTGGCGCAGCTTAATGACCATGCTCCTTAGCTTACAGGCTCAGGATTCCACAGGTACTTCAGCCAGCGGCGTAAGTCAAGACTCGATGTACGCACTGAGTGATACTGTTGGAATTCCAACGTCGCGACACGATTCCAGCACATCTCATGCTTCGTCTTCAGAGCATCGACCCAGCTGGCCCACAATTCCAGGCTCTACTGCAACTTCTTCACGGTCGGCTGGCAATAGAAGGAGGTCCCCTGTCCCTAGCAGTGATATGGTTGATGGCCACCAGTTCCTTTCACTTCTGTTCGACCGACAAGATTACCTCCTCGCTATCAGCAGTGAAGACGAAGACGAAGACGACGCCGACGAAGACGAACTTGACAAGACACTTGACCCAAGATTGCTCCTTGAGGGCGGAAAGTTGCCCATGGGCTCGCCAATGGATACTTCTGCAAGCCGCATGCCATCGCCCGACAAAGCGGAGAGACTGGAGAAAGGGGAGACCGTCAGATCTATACATGCCACCCATCTTCGCAGTCGCCAGCCAATTGTCAACACGATACGAATACATCCCAACCTCAATCTGCGCAATCTGTTCGGCAACCTCCCTTTCTCTAGCAGCGTGAGAGCCAACAATTATCCAGAAGACGTCCAGGACACACAACTTAACAACTTGTTCCTACCAACCTGGGCAATGATGACTGTTAGTACGAGGCCAGATCCGGGCACTATCAAGCTCGCCTTCCCGACTATTCTTCAGCAGGCCACCGCCATGTTGGACTCTGGTACCCCGGTAGAATTTGTCATTGAAACTCATGCCAACGTTGCAGCTCTCTTCGACGAGGAGGAGTTCAATAATGCTGGGATACTGTCAAAGTGGGCAGTCGGAATGGTGCACAGTGTGATGCTCAAAGGTAAGCCTCATCCACAGTCACTGGCTAGCTAAGTGATCCGCGATTTCTCTTGTCTTGAGTCGGTCTAACGGTACCACAGGAAACGATTTTACCTGCTTCGCATACATGTATGTGTTCTGGTATCTCATGCGCTGGATGATATCGCCTTCGCCGGAGACATACGAGATGATTCCAGAGTGGCTGCGACCGACGTAAGACAATCTCGACCAGTTCCTAACAGATTCCGCTCACAATCGACGATGCAGACCAAATCAGCTGTTCATGCCGCATATCAACATGCTCGATTACGTACCTTGGCCTGCTTTTCGCGAGCTTGCTGTGCAGATTCCGGCGATGCAAGAGCGTATGGAATGGTTGATGGACATGAGCAACACTCTGCGGTGCGACTGGTCTTTTCCAATTGGCGATCCTATCCACAGAGCCGAAGAGACAGGTCTCACAGATCTTTGCCCATCTGCAAAGGTATGTTACTTTTACAGACGTTCGTGCGGGGTCATAGTGTCGCATCGAGATTCCGAGATCTCATCACGATCCCATCGGCTGTTGCGAGATCTATCACGCTGACGTTCTGCAGAAATCCCTGCGTGACCTGTCCAATTGGTCTGTCGGGCCCTCATTCAGAGGCTACGTAAGTAACGCGGATTCTTACGTTCGGATTCGAGTGGAGGAATTTTGAGCGTGGTGCACTATCTCAAGGTGACGAGAGTAATGTCTTCAACGTGGAGCCTGGAAATGAGGAGAATAGAGGCCCAAAGAGTCTACATTTGAGGGCAGCGCGCAGACGACCTCAGGTCGCTTAGACATGGCATAGCTGATTGAGGAAGAGGAGCTCCGTGCACGCGACTACGGGATATGAATTTGGCAGCGAGCGCGAAGCCAAGTCGATTTCAAGCTGCCAACACGATCACGAAGCAATGGATTCTGCATAGAGAAGCGAGCGTGAATAAGCATTTGAAAACAGCGTTTGGGACACATAGATACAATACCACATGGAAGCTTACAGACCGACACGGCATCGATGGCATATCAGATACAGGATAGATGACACACGCACTGCAACGACAAGGGCTTTTACATGCAACATAAACATCATGACGAAGATACCTCGCATTCGCTGTCTCTACGCATCACACCAGTGCCATCTAGATCCCTCGGCCGCCCTTGATCACGACAGGCTCGCCACCACAGTTTTGCGGCCAGATCCTGCATCTACCCGGCCACGCAGAGCCCTAGATTCTACGAAATGTGAATCGGCTTTCGAGACCGCCATAGTGTGTCGAAAAGGCAGACGCATCCGGAGCAACTGAACAAAACACACCCATCTTCGATGCTTCGAGCGCAAACCGTGCAACACGGGCCCCTAAGACCACGTGTCAACTCCGCGCGATGCACATATTCATCACGACAGCCTCCACGGATCGCAGTTCTCGACGTGACATCGAGAAAGCCCAACGTTCCTTTACAGCCCATGACCTGCCCGACCCTAGCGCGCGGAAAATGTTCCATTCGACGCTGTGGTTGGGGGAAGTTATTCCGTGCGCGCTATGTGTTGTACGATTGGCCATGGCGTTTTCCCCCGAGCCCGCTAGTGCCCACTCAGCCCTTGAGTAGGGCAGGTATCGGCGATGGTCGATGCTGCGAGGCTCCATTCGGATGTTTGCTGCCGTCAGCGTAACAAATATCGGTCCTCAAGACCGAAGTGGCGAACATCGTGATCACTTCACACCTGGTGACGCTGTGTGTTGTGGTACAATACCCATGAACCGGAAGCACCACTCCAATTAGAAAGCGATCCACTGTGCGATGATGACGCTCTGTTCTTCGCATCGAAGCTATACAGGCTCTGCGAGCTAGGTACTGAATCATTACCCATTCCGGCAACATGGATGAACAGCGACAATCGAATCCAACATACTTGCTTCTATGCCACAAAATGAAAAACGCGATTTGAGCTGAAACGGATCGAATTTGAGTATATACAAGAAGATCTACAATGGCTTTTCTACGTCATCATGCCCTTGACTAAACCAGTTTTTAGTACATGTCGAGGAAGGTCGCCCTCTGTGCGACCCGGTTGAGCTTCTTGATGTCACGGCGGACAACAGGAGCGCTCTCGCGGCGGGAAATACCCTGGAGGCACTGGCTGTAGTAGTCGTTCTGCTTCTTGCAGGTCCAGCCCTGAGTGCAGGTTGTGGGACCGGTGAAGCCAATACCACCGCAGCGTTCGTAGGCTCCAGCGACGGACGACGCAGGGGACGACTCAGTGGGAGCAGTTGCGGGGCTGGACTCGACAGGTGTGGCAGGGGCGGACTCTGCAGGAGCAGAAGGAGCAGCAGACGCAGCAGGCGAGGAAGCAGCGGGGGCTGAGGTGGCAACAGGTGCAGTGCTGACAGGAGCTGCGGAAGAAATCACGGGAGAACCGGTGCTGCTGGGAATGGCAGCAGCGCTGGTGGCCTCAGCAGCAGCAGAGGTGGCGGGAGTGGAAGGTGCAGTTGCGTTGCTGCCACCAAGAGCAAGGATCTTAGCAGCGGCGGCTTCAGCAGCGACCATGATGATAGCCTGGGTGTTACCGGTAGGCAGGTCAGGGTGAATGGAAGCGTCAACAACGAAGAGGTTGTCAGTGCCATAGACCTTGGTGTTGGTGTCAACAACAACACCAGCGTCACCCTTGGTACCGATCTTGGCGGTTCCAACGTAGTGGCTGCCAGTCTTGAAAGTCTTGATCAGATCAGCAGCTGTAACGTTGGAAACGCCAGCAGGAGCAACAACGCTGAGTGTGGAGTTTGAGCCGCTGGTCATCTGGAGAAGACGGTCCATCATCATGGTAATGGCCTCGGTATCCTCCTCAGAGGTCATGTGGGGGTTAGTGATGAACTCAGTGGCGCCCTCAGCAGTGATACCGAGCTCACCGACGGACTGAGCACCGTGGGTGAGGTAGACTTTCATCTGAATGGTGTTGTCCTTGGGTCCGTTGCAGGTGCCCTGGAAGAACATCTCGTTACCCTTGGAGGTCTTGACAGACGACCACCAGTTAAGACGCTGACCGGACTGAGCCAGGATACCGGAGCCCTTGGCGAAAAGGTCGATGTTGGTCTGATCAGGCTGAGTGAGAACAGACTCGGGGGTAGAGGACATGTTGGTGCTGGTTGTGAACTGGACGGTGAAGATGGGGTGGTCCTTGATCTCAGCACCAACGGGAAGGTCGATCCAGTCAGCCTCGGCGGGAAGAGTGACACCGCCGCTGCTGGACTGGACAATCTTGAGCTGCTTGGCAGGGCCGATACCAGAGTTGAAGAGGATGCGGGGAGTGGACATGGAACCAGCGGCGAGGATGACGCTACCGCCAGCCTTGACATTGTAGATGACACGCTGCTTGTCGGTGGTCTCGATCTCGATACCAGACACAGATGACCCGTCGCGGACGGCACGAATAACCTTGGTGTTCATCATGAGCTTGAACTTGTCAAGCTTCTGGGCAAGGGGAAGGTAGGTCCTGACGGGTCCAGAGCGGAGACCGTTGGCGACGTTCCAGGGAGGGTGACCGAATACATCAGTCTTGGAGTTGGGGTCCTTGATAAAGTCGGTCTCGGCCCAGCCCTGAGCGGCGAAAAACTTGGAAAGGACCTCATACGACTCGTCGTTGTAGCGCTTGCCGTCCTCACTGCCGTAGGTCTGTCCAGGGTTGCGCTCCCAGACACGGTCAGCAGCAGCAGAGACGTCAGCAGACTTCCAGCCTTTAGGCCACTTGTCGTCCCAGTCACGATCCTGGGGCCTGACGAACATCATGGCGTTGACACTGGTACCACCACCGAGCAGGCAGCCAGCTATGTCGGCAGTGTCATCGCAGTAAGCAGGTGTGCCAACATCGCTGAGGTAGTAGCCGTAACCGGGAACATCGTACATCGAGACAGTATCGTTCCAGGACAGGTTCTTAGTGTAGCCAGTGAAGCCGTATGAAGGACCACCACGCTCGATCAGGAGGACGGAGGCGCCGCTCTCAGCAATCCTCTCGGCAGCGATGATACCAGCAGGGCCGGCACCGGCAACGATGTAGTCGTACGTAGCGTTAGCAACAGTAGCTGTGGAGTTACCAGTGACAGGTGTGGTCGAGTTCCCACCACCAATGGGCGTGGTTGAGTTGCCAGATCCAGAACCTGAGCCGGAGCTTCCCTCGACAGCCATGGCTGCCCAAGTGTCGTACTTAGCGCTGGTAGCGTTGGACATGGGCAGACCGAATGCACCGAAACCAGCAGAATGGTAGGTCAGGGTGGAGCCAGCAGTGGCAGGATCGGTAAGAGGATCGTTAGACATAGCCCAGCCAACGATGTTGGTGCTGGAAGAGTCGTAGATGACAAGACCAGAGGCAACATTGTCGCTGATACAGTTTTGGCACAGGAAAGTGTATGAGAAAGCAGTGTCGTTGACATATGTACCGTCAGGGATGGGCATCATGGTGAAGTCGCCCTTAGCGACTGCTGGGTTTGTGTAGCCAGTTGCCATCCTAAAGGAAGAGACGACCTCGCCGTCATTGGGCCATGCGACGACGAGCGGGTTGCCAGTCATAGACTGACCCATGCTAAAACCAGCCCAACCGCCGCCATTGGTGATCGGGGCCTGGATCTGAGCAATGAAGTCGGTGGTAGGTTTCTCAGGGAGAGCGATACCGAAAGTGAAGCCGGTCAATGCGTTCGTGTATCCACGGAAGTCGATGCCTGTCTTGGCGTCCGTGTAGGAGGAAGATGTTTGCGCAACAGCTTGAAGCGCAAAGAGCGCTGTAGAAAGGGTGAAGGATCGTGCCATTTCGGCGATTCCGATGCTGTTCGAAGGAAGGAGTGTGATATGCAGGCACGGCCCACGAAAAGAATGGCAAAGCCGTCAAGGCTGTAAAGAACGAATGAACAAAAGAATGAACGAAGTGCAAGCAAGTTGATGGGCATCTCGAAGGGGTGCGACGAGCTATTATGTATGGCGACTGATTCTTCGTCAGAGCGGGCCCAAGCAATCCTCAATCTATCGGACCCAGGATTGAATCCTTCCGCAACCCATGATCCAGCAAACGGGCTCACGATGCTGCCTCGCGAAGACGGTAGTCCGACTTCTAGACAATGCAATCCAGGAACGCGGTTTTCCAACGACGCTAAAGTTGTCAAAACCGTTCAACGGAGCCGAGCCCAGCGCCGGGAGTTAATTAAGAACCACGCAAGCGGCTGAAACTTTTGTGGAGATCGGAAATGCTTGGCTCCATAAAGCTCATCATAGGGTCTGTGATTCGTGAACGGGACTTTATCGGTTCGGCAAAGGTTGTCTCGGGTGTCAGTGCGGATCCTTGTCGTTTGACCCGTTTTGTTTGAAACGCACGGCCGACTCACCTACCGCAGGAGACGTTCACCCTCGCAATCTCGTGAACTGTTGACACTGATCAGAACCCTGTATGACCTCACTGCGTTCTGTTCGACTGAAGCTGTTCGGCATCTGGTTTGGATGGTGCTCGAGGCGCTTTGTGAAACAACGCGACCGGTGGACGTCGTGCGTTGCAAAGGAAGACGACACCGTCGAAGGGTGCATATAGGAGATAGATGAACGGCGAAATGGAGAGAAACGGAAACGGAAGAGACCATGCAGATGCGCAGTAAGTGGATAATGTCAAACCCGGTCGCCCGGGCTGGCATTCGACAACAGCGCAACGCAACGCGCGCGGCTACAGCAATTCTCCTGCTATTGATAATTGACAGCGGGTCGAAAGAAATGAACGAGAGGAGAAGCGATGCGAACGGGCTGCTCGCAGTCCACATCGGCGGACCTTGCACGCAACTGTCACAGTGTTGCCAACATTGAAAGTGGACTCTGAAGATACTTGGATGACCTGGGCTGTCTCTTGAGTCAGCAATGAAAGAGATGAGGCCAAGAGATGGGGACAATGGATGATGAACCAGGCCGCCAGAGTGCCTGGTGGGTGACGAGCTCGCTTCATTCGCCCCTGGCCCATGCGCACGCTAAGTTATGTCATCCACAATTTCTGTGGCATACTGTTTTGGAGATGAAGCAGCACAAAGCTGTTGTGAAGACGCCAGTCGCGTAGTGTATGTGATGGTAGTCGACCGAACGAGTCGCAACTTCGGCTGCGAGAAGCCAGGCGAGAAGCCAAAAGGTGGGGAAAGTGCCAACCTCGGCCCATCGCGCTGACCTACCTGAAGCTCACCTCCACCATGAGGCGTGCATCACGCTCAGGTCTGCTACATGCGTTTACCCTGATCAAACTGCTTAACGAAAAGATCTATATTACGTGACAATGGCACCGAAGAACGAGGTCCCGGCGTACGTACTTGGTGTGGGCATCACCAAGTTTATCAAACCGCGCCAGCAGCGTGCTTACCCAGAGATGGGCTACGAAGCTGGCGTAAAGGCGATGCTGGATGCCCAGATCAACTACGACGATGTGGAAACCGGGGTAGCGTGCTACTGTTACGGCGATACCACGAGTGGGCAAAGGATCTTCTATCAGTTCGGCATGAGCACGTATGTTTTGATGAGTTGCAATCTGATCTTTACTGACAACGCATAGTATTCCAATCTACAACACCAACAACGCCTGCGCTACGGGCTCTACTGGCCTGCATCTTGCTCGTACCCTGATCAAGAATGGCGCCATCGACTGTGCACTTGTGATTGGCTTCGAGCAGATGCAACCCGGCTCCATCAAGTCAACTTGGAGCGACCGTCCTTCGCCAATGGGTCTTTCGATGCGGATGATGGCTGACACACGAGGTGTCGACAAGACTCCACCAAACGCTCAGTACTTTGCCAATGCTGGGAAAGAGTACATGGAAAAGTATGGCGCCGAAGCGCGCGACTTTGCCGAGATTGCTAGGATCTCGCATTTACACAGCCAGAAGAACCCCTATGCGCAATTTAGAGATGTCTACACCCTGGAGCAGATCGAGAAATCGCCCATGATCCACTACCCACTCACTAAGCTGCAATGCAGCCCAACGAGCGATGGCGCAGGGGCAGCAGTCATTGTCAGCCAGAAATTCTTGGATGCACGACCACATCTGAAGAGCCAAGCTATTCTAATGGCTGGCCAAAGTCTGCTCACAGACTCTCCACAACTCTACTCGAAATCTTCGATGGATCTTGTTGGCTACGACATGACCAAGCGTGCTGCACAAGCAGCATTCAAGGAAGCTGGAGTCAGTCCAAAAGACGTCAAGGTCACCGAACTGCACGACTGTTTCTCGGCGAATGAGCTTATCCTCCTTGAAGGTCTGGGCTTCAGCGAGCCTGGAAAAGCACATATGATGGTGCGCAGTGGCGACATCACGTACGGTGGCAAAGGACCCATCGTGAACCCCTCTGGCGGTCTTATCAGCAAAGGACACCCTCTTGGCGCGACTGGCCTTGCGCAGTGCGCCGAGCTGACATGGCAGCTTCGTGGCTGGGCAAACAATCGACTGGCTGACTCTCCAGACGTCGCGCTACAGCACAACCTCGGCCTGGGTGGAGCTGTGGTCATTACGGTATACAAGCGTGCTGACGGGCAGAAAGCTGTCAAATTGAGCGACGAGGATGTTAGGAAGGCTAGTCAGTTCGACTACAATCCAGCTGTAGAAGCTCGGTATGTGACGAAGGAAGATGGAGACAAGGTCCGGTCCAAGACTGTGCGCAATGAATACGCCCTAGGCGATACTCTTGAGAAGATCCAGAGTCGGTTGTAGACGAAGGCCTTAATCAATAAGGTGCTACACTCAGTCGCACTGCTTTCTTGAAGATGTCTTGCGTAAGTCGGAGAGGCTGTACAAGCAAGCGAAGAGTGAACAATGCTTCAATCTGAGAACCTCAAAACTTGCGCAAACAATTACGAACATCTCTCTACTTTGTTTCAAGGCCGTGACGCACGATATTGCAACCACCCTCGTTGTCTCAACCTCGCCGAAACGAGTATTACAGATCTCTGTAACATAGAAACTGGGTGAGTAGATCTAACGACTTCAAGTGCCGCACCACTGACGCCGCGCAGATATGTTCCAGGTACTCAGGCTGTTGGAGCAGTAGCAGTCCTGACCGCACAAACATCCAATGGAGAAGCCTACCTAGACCACGCTCGTGTGAGAGGGTAGTCAGATCTCTTTCCGATGCACAGCCCGAGACTGACGCTACACAGAATGCTTGACGAGATCGCTCGCACCACTAAAGCCCTCCATGGACAATGAGGACGTTCCGGCCGAGGAAGCACGGACGAGCACGATCTGCGCTGCATGGAAGAGTGCCTCGATAGCTACATTCTGACAATCTCGGGTCCAGAATGCGTCAAGCTGTTCGAACAAATACTGCAAGAGGTTCGAGATATCATCTACATTGTATTCTTCCACGATGCAGTGTCCGAGGTCAGAATTTTCCGTACCAGTAGCCCTCCGGACGGCTCAAGAGTTTCCTTCGCCTCCAAAACCTTCGATGTCTGTCGCAGACCTGGGACAGACAACCACAAATGGCTGTTTAGTATATCCTCTGCAAACGACATGATCATTCTGATCTGACGAGCGCATGGGCACGACATAACAAGTTTGACTTCTCTCATGTCAGCGAATTGTCGAGAGTCTTCGATAAAGATTATTGGCATGGAGATACTGATCCTTACGTCATTGTCTATGGAGTGAGCATGCCATTGTCCTGTTACCAAGGCTATGGACTCCGTTTCGGACGTGGACTTTCAACCCCACACAAATTTCGAATTCTACAAAACGATATTTCATCGACCGAACCACTCGCGGCGTTATCTACATGCATTCGAGGCTTACAGCAAAGGTATTATGCTTTCTGAAAATCCGGAGAAAGGCTTCTGTGTGCTCAGTCAGCTGTGCAGTCGGGGGCACAAGGTGACGATGGAGACCACCGAGTGCTCTTGTGAGACTGAAACAGAACAGTACACGAGGCTCTCGTTCCAGGACTGGGTTAAGAACCTTGGGCAGATGGTGTGGTCATAGAGCTGTGTATGTCTTGAGGACATTTGCTAATGATCATTTAGGTAGCAGGATAGCAGTCCTCACTATAGGCAACGGGTTGCCGTATGAACCACAAAACTGGACGGATAGCCGCTTCTGTTGAACGAAGTTCACAAGTGTACAGAACATTTGTAAACACATCGATCGATGATTGAATGCAAATGTAGAGCAATACCTTGCGGGAGTGAGCGGGCTTCGATGACGAGCAAGATTCGTAAAAGGACAACAAACCCACAACACTCATGTTGAGAAACGATCACTGATAGGGGAAGAAGCCATTATATTCTGACTCCCTGTATCTGTGTCGTTGCACTATCCTACTGGCTAGGCACAGTAGCAAAAAGAGATCCCTCAGAGCCTCGCCCCCTCGCTTTCAACAACAGCAGCGAGCCACCCAACATCCACATCCCCGCCGTCTTCAACTTCAAACACCCACCCCACCCTTCCACTCCTGCTGCTCCTGACCTCAAGTTCCATTTTCATCTGCTGCACCACACAAACCACATCTCCCTCTTTCACAATATCGCCCTCGTCGACTAGCACTTCGACTAACTTCCCCGGGAACGGGATGCCGATGTGACTTGGGTTGGAAGGGTTAGCGCGTGGATGTTGACTGGTAGACGCAGATGCACTGGCAGACGTGGATTTCAGGGCGAGAGTATACGGCGTCGAGCCGGTGGGGCATGTGAAGAGAATGTCCGCGCTGAGCGAGGTTGGGAAATCATTGCGCAGGAGCTTTGTCAACTCGAGATGGTGCGTTGGGTGGGCTGCGAGTTGGCCCTGGGGCGAGAGGGTGAGGGACCAGGCATCGCCTTTGCGGAAGAGGGTGTTTGAATTGCTGAGCGTCATGCCTGAAGTTGAAGATGTGGGGTCCTGGAGAAGCGAATTTGATGGAGCGGCGAGCTGTTGGCTTGCTCGGAGTAGGTCTGCTTGGTTTCGTTCAAGCCATTGAGTGTCGCACCTGCCATTTAGGAAATCGGGATGAGCCACGATCGCACGCAGAACCAAGATGTTCGTTTTCACGCCCGTGATTGACGTGTCTTCTAGTGCGCGCTGAGCTTTCCGCACGCAGCCCTCCCAAGAAGAAGCGGTGATGATGAGTTTTGCGATCAGACTGTCGAAGTCGGCAGAAATGACGGCTGCGTGCCCACTAATGAGATGCGTGTCGACTCGTATACCGTTTCCAGTCGGGAAGCGGCAGTTGCTGATTTTGCCGATGGACAAGGACCAGTCGCTCTCGACGTTTTCGGCGGTGATGCGGAGCTGGATTGAGTGTACTGGTGGAGGCATCTCTGGATCTCGAGCTGATATTGGTAGACCGCAGGCATCCAGTGATGTACCTTGGGCAAGCAGAAGCTGGGTTTTGACGATGTCGGTCATTGATATCGACTCTGTGATTGTGTGCTCAACTTGTAACCGCGGATTGACTTCCAGGAAGTAACGCTCTGCCGTAACCGTATTGACAAGAAACTCGAAAGTTCCAAGGGAGAAGTATTGAACCTTTTCGCTGTCAGTATCTCCAATTTGAGTTTTTGGCTGACAACTCACATGTCTTGCCATCTTCAAGGCATCCTCGATCACTCTCGCAATCACTTCTCGATCTTTGACAACACTCGGTGCAATCTCAACGACTTTCTGATATCGCCGCTGGATACTGCACTCTCTTTCCCACAGATGAGTCACGTTGCCAGTCCCGTCACCGATGATCTGGACCTCAACGTGTCGAAATCCGTCCACAGCTGCCTTTTCGGCAAACACTTGCTTCGAAGGGCTCTCTTCCACGGCTCTTTTAACCGATGACTCGAGTTGCTCCTCACTCCGAATCAACCTGATCCCACGACCGCCACCGCCATCGACGGCTTTGACCATGATCGGGTACCCAATCTGGGCAGCGAATTTGCGAACATCTTCCACATTGCTCGTGGGATCTTGCAGTGCCGGGGAAACCGGAACGTTGCCTGGCACAGTGAGCATTGTATCATTCAAACATGAGCGATGAGATTACATCGTTCAGCAAGCTGCCTCGCCATCAGCTTATTACCGGTTTTCGCTAGGATGCTCCACCCAGGACCAACCACCACGGCGCTAGCCTCCATCCACATCCTTTCTGCAAAAGTATCGGACTCAGACAAGAACCCATAACCTGGATGGACAGCATCGATTTGGTGTTGCTTGACAATGGTGATCAACGCGTCGATGTCCATGAAAGCTGTAGCTGACTCGAGCTTGACTGCGTGCGTAGCTCGCGCGGCATGTGAGGTGTCGTTAGAAACGTAGATGCCGTAAGTCTCGATGCCAAGTTCGCGAGCTGACGATATTATCCGTGTCGCGATCTCCCCTCTTTTGCAATTGCGTCAGCATCGTCATGAGATGCGAGTTGTATGTTGTACCTGTTGGCAATGAGGAGACGCTTTATCGGTCTTGATGGTGGCCTCGACATCTTAACTTGACTTTGCGTCTCCGGCTATTTTTTCCGCAAAGTGCTCTGCTGCGGCTCGGGTTCGAGCCGTGGTCTTCGAATTCCACAGTCGTAAGTAGCTGCACGGACTTGTCAAGAAAGAGGCAACGGGATTTCATACAGGTCAATTTGGAGGATGGCAGGATACTCTTTAGTTTGCCGATCGTGCAGCTCTGAGTCGTGCAGTCGCAATGGGATGGATTCGGTTAGAGCAACGCGGGGAGCTTCACTGAGCCTCGGTTCCCCAGCTTTCCACTGAGTCCTCCACGAACCGCGCTTTGCATCGATCATCGCAATGTGAGCGATTCGATCGCTCCGCTACTGGAGCACCACTATTCTCACAGCTGCTGACTCGGATTCGGCGCAAACATGGCTGACGACGACGACACACCAAAGGCGCCCCCGCCGACTCCCGCAGACGCGTCCAAGGACACGTCCAACGATGCATCGACCGCAACTGAACGCCTCGCTCAGGTCAGCGCGCATCTTGCACCAAACCCCACTACGTCCAAGCGACGTCGCCGAAGGAGCGCAAACTCAGGCCTCCCTGCCGACTACTCGGACGTCCTTGGCCAGATCAATACCCTTCAGAAGATCGCATCCACACCAGACCCCAAGAACAGAGGCTACGTGCGGCAAAAGGCTGCAGGCAAGCTTTGGGTGCGCGAGAGGGTTCAACAGTTGCTTGATCCTGGGAGCTTCCAAGAAGTCGGTAGCGTCAGTGGCACAGTCAAGTGGAAGCAGACGGGGCCACGGAGCGAGGAGCCGCTTGAATACGTACCGTCGAACAACGTACAAGGATTTGGACGGCTGAGGGGTCGAAAGATCGTGTTCACCGCGGACGACTTTTCGATCCGAGCGGGTCATGCGGACGGTGCGCTAATGGAGAAGACAGTACGTCCATTCTGCGGCAGCTGATGACCCGAGGGATTGTCGTGGGCTAACGGTGCTGGCAGATATACATGGAGAAGCTCGCAATCGCACTCAAGCTGCCCATCGTTAAGCTTGTCGACGGCTCGAGCGGAGGCGGTTCGGTCACCACAATACGGTCGACAGGCTTCTCCTACGTCCCACCACTTCCCTCATTTGCCCAGGTCGTCACACAGCTCAATCTGGGTATACCCAATCTCGGTGCTGTCGTTGGTCCCGCCATCGGCCTTGGTGCTGCGCGCGTAGTAGCATGTCACTTCAGCGTAATGGCTGAAGACATTGGCTCCTTGTTCAACGCTGGCCCTAATGTCGTCGCGAACGCCACGTTCGAAGAGGGCCTGTCGTTCACAGATCTTGGAGGGCCGAGCATGCACTGCACGAATGGCACCATCGACAATCTCGCGCCTGATGAGGCGGGATGCTTCGAGCAGCTGAGGACGGTATTGAGCTACCTGCCGAATGTCGGAACTCAGATGCCACCAGTCATCGAATGCGGAGACCCGATCGATCGTATAGACGAGGGACTGCGGACTATCATTCCGCGGGCCAAAAACAGGATGTACAATCCGCGCGCCATTATCAGTTCTGTGGTTGACAAAGCCTCCTTCTTCGAGATCGGAGCTCTGTGGGGCACGACCGCCATCGTAGGCCTCGCGCGCTTGGCTGGTAAGCCGGTAGGCATCGTCTCCCTGAACTGTGAAGTCAATGCCGGCGCGCTTGACGCACTCGGCAGTCAGAAGATAACGCGTATGCTTAAGTTCTGCGACATCTTCAATATACCGCTGCTGCAGTTTGTGGACATTCCTGGGTATGCAATCGGCACTGTGGCTGAGCGGACTGCAACGATGCGCCACGGCGTGACCCTCGCAGCAACATACTACGCGACCACAATGCCCATCTTCAGCGTCATCGTGCGCCGCGTGTATGGTGTTGCGGGCGGTATCATGCTTGATTGTCGAGACCCAAGAATGCGCATCGCCTGGCCGTCTGGATTATGGGGATCGCTTCCTCTTGAGGGAGGTATCGAAGTTGGACACTCCTTTGAGCTGAAAGAGATCCAGAGAAAAGAAGGCGAGGAGGCAAGAGACAGGCGTTACAAAGAGCTTGACGATGAGTACAATAGGCTCATGAATCCAGTGAGAACAGCGAATGCGTTTGGCATCGAAGAGGTTATCGATCCAGCATACACGAGACGCGTGTGCTGTGAGTGGGTCGATCATGTGTATGAAAGCCTGCTGCCGCACAGAGTGATGGAAAGGGTCGCTGGGAAGCTGAATCCTGTCTTTACGTAGAAACTGAACAACCACGACGGTCGATGGGTACGTGACGCGAAGGCCCGAAACCTGTGTTGTATGGTGTGTTTTCAAGAATTACTCTTGATGTTAGCGACGTGTAATGAACGACATCCGGCTGTCTGGAGTCATGAGCTGGTGGTTGTAAGGTTGACACAGTGGGTGAACAAGGGTGTTGTTGACAGAGTGGCACTGGCTGAGCCTCAAGAACGGGAAGATCCTCCACCACTATCATCGTTCTCTATTCATATTTTGTGCTTAGTCGTCCGGACAATTCTTGTTACACCGTGTTGACGCACCCCAGATCTCGGAATCCTCCGATCAAGATGGCGCGGGAGATCCGCGTTCACACCAACCGCATACCGTTAGGCGCTCCACCATCCAGGTACACACGTCATTGACTTCCAAACGTCACAAGCTGTCAGCGACGCGATGTATCATTTAGGAAAGGAGCTCAAAGCTGCTCCCTCCGACTCTCCATTAGCTTCAACTTCTCCCATTTCCATACTCATCCTTCACAGCACTTTTTCCAACCTTCAGACCATCCATTGAACACATCCACAGCGACTGCAATGGCTTCAAGAACATTCACACCAATGCTGCGTAGCGCTATGCGCGTCTCGCCCAGGACTGTATCCTCAGTTCCCCGCCGCTTTCTTAACACAGAGACAGCACCCAGTCTGTACTCCGCACATGCTAAGGTCGTAGGAGCACGCGTTGGGTATGTGGATCAACTGTGTTCAATGGATATAGGGCTAATTAGTGGTTAGTCATGTTGATGGTGAAAACCTCAAGGTCGACCTGACCATGGCAAAGGCGCTTGGCGGCAAGGGCGATGCAGGCAAGACCAACCCTGAGGAGCTGTTCGCTGCTGGCTATGGTATGTTCCGTCCATTCTCAGTTCCTATCGAGCTGGCTTAACAGCAAACAGGTGCTTGCTTCCAGTCCGCTATGAACGCCGTCGCTCCCTCCATCAACGTCAAGATGCCCACGACTCCTGAGGATTCCATCGTTGAGACCAAGGTACATCTTGTTGGCAGCATGAAGGATCTCGATATGGGGCTGAGAGTGGAGATGCACGTCAAGGTCAAGGGCCTCTCTAAGGAGGAGCTCGAGAAGGTTGTCTACAAGGCGAGGCAGGTCTGCCCTTACAGCAGGGCGACAAAGGACAATGTGTATACCACGGTCACATGTGACACCATGTAAGAGTTGAACTGTGCTCCTACTTGCTCTACGAGAAGTCGTAAGAATCAAAATGTTGAGGATGTTTCTGATTGCACAGTTCTCCGACCATCTACGATCTTGTGCGATAAGGAAAACACAACTGTACTGGATTATACCCTTCCAACACATGCACCGTTCACGGAATCACTTTCAACCCCTTTCATCGAACCTTCTCTCCTTGTCCAATCTTTGTTGTAGCATGAAAGATTGATTCTGAGTAGCAAACCCCGTCGCCACATGAGTACCATGGGTGCTCGCTTTAGAGCCACATCAAAAACTCGCATTGCACCCGCACCAGACCACAATGGCACTTACTCTTGCAAAGCTTTTTGCCTTGGCTTTCCGCACCAGCTGCGCTGCAGAGACACTCTTCGTTCTCTGTGGGTTCGGGTACACAAGCCCCTCTGCAACGTTCGAGTTTTACATACATGGAAGTCTCAACCATTCCAGTATGGCTCGTCTATGGCCGGTGTTTCTCGGCGTCATTCTTCTCCTTATCAGCTCCGTAACGATGTTCCAGGCATGGCTGTCATTGACCGTCCAGGCGCAAATCGCGGCCGTCAAAGTAAATCTTATCACCAGGGACGTCCTAGACGCGAGACTCATCGAACATCTCAGGAAGGAACAGTTGTGAGATGAGATCGACCAGAGCCTAGATGCACGACTCCACGGGTATGTCAGTAAGGAACAACTGCAACAAGAGAACTTTGTGATGAACAGGGACATAAGCAACAAAGAGTCCAGCATTCGGAAGACATTGAAGCAATCAAGCGAGGATACGATTGCCGCAAAACTAGCACAGCACACCAACAGGATGTTCACGAAGGAGGAGGTTAAGCAAAGACTGAAAAGACTTCACGTTCGCATCAATGATGTTCAGCAGCAGCTGGCAACAAAGATCACAGCAGAAGAGGCCAAGGTACAGTTTGTTACCAACGAAGAGCTATCCGAGACACTCTATCAGCAGTACGACGCCGCTCTCCAGGGTGCTGAGGCGAACTCTCAATATGTCACTAACGAGGAACATGCTGAATCCCTATCTCAAGAGCACAAAGCAATCATCGGTGGAGCGAAGGAAGCTCTGGCTGATATCGATAAGCTCATACAGGAACATCATACGAAGCATACTCAGCTGAATGAAGCAATAAGTCAAATACTACAAGAGGCGCACGACAAAATGAACAGTCAGCAGAACGAAGCAAATACAAGCAAGGTCGCCATTTGCAGCCGTATTCGCAGTCACACTGGCACGAGCACATTTTCGAACAGTATTTTGCAGAGTCGCTGCGCTAAACTGCCAGATAACGATGTTGGAGGCCATGTAGATGCACTTCTGGATCATATGCGACGCACATACAAGTGTCTAGATACACGCTCCAGATAGATCTCTATTCACCAACCAGATCCGCAATCGTCAGCCCAGCAGACAGCGAATGGACCAGCAGCTGCCCAACTCTCAATAAGTCACCGATCACAACATCATCGTGGAGCATTTCACCCAATGCATACATATCTCCGGTGGACCAGCAACGAAACACCTTGGCCACCGCTGGGTCTACTACCGTACCCCGCATTAACTATCGTGTACCACAGCATGCTAAGAGCTTGGCCTTTCCTGGGTATGTTATTCAAGAAGTCTGGCTCAATGAGCAAGGATATGAGCAGCCAACCAGGTATGGCGATTAGTAAGATAAGCATGTGTCAGAGCGATGCAGGAAGTTGACAGAAGTGGGACCTTGTAAATATACAGCTCTATGTCTAAGTACTTCGAATGCTATTGGTACTAGGTGTCAACCCTCTCCTTCATCCTGGTGATCTGTCTTGCCAGCTCAGAACCAGCCCAAGCCCTGCTTCCTGCGCACAGCAACGTGCATAAAGACATACACGAAAGTTCCGAAGCCAAGCATGCCAGAAATGACACCAAAGCCCATGAGGTACTTTGGCTTATCATGCGCAGGGAACAGGTACGCGCCATAGATCTGCGCAAGGTTGCCCATGGCATTGACAAGTGCCAACGCAATAGCACGAACCTCGGGCTCCATGTCACCAAAGGTCGCACTCGCAAAACTAAGTGCCAGCGCATTCGATGACCACAGACCAGCGGCCATGAGCACCAGTAAGGCGTATCGTGCGGTGAAGTCGAAGATTACGCACACGCAGATGGCTGTGACGAGCGCAAACGCAAGCCATGAGGAGATCAGCAGACCGCGGTGATTAGACACGCGATCCGCAAAGTATGTTGTGATGGCTGTGCATACGAAGGCAACAGCGTAGATGGGCGCGGTCATGTACTGCGCTTGCACACGGTCGGTGTATCCGAGGCCAGAGACCAGAGTGGGATAGAAGTACGAGAGCGTGCTGGAACCGACGATGACCTATCTCTATATTAGTGCATGAAGCTTCGAAGCTGGCAGAACAGGACTTACCATGTACCCGAGCACAAAGCCAATTGTGCGCCAGTCGCAGATAGCGAGCCTGAAGGACTTGAGCTTACCCATGCGCTCGTCACCTTCGCTGTAAGACTTGACGCCTCCTTCGCGCAGACGGGCAACAGCAATGGCGCGTTCACGCTCGGTGAGGCGCGAGCTAGTAGCAGGGAAGTCGAGGAGAATGAAAGAGGCGACGCCGGCCCAGACGATTGTCGCAACGCCTTCAATGATGAAGAGCCATCGCCATCCGCGCAAGCCGCCTGTGCCCTCCATACCACCAGTGATGGCACCCGCAAGAAGACCTCCGAAGCATCCGGACAAAATAGCAGCGGACATGTACACACCGAAACGCTTGGACTGCTCGTCGCGCTTGTACCAAGACGAGATGATCAGTAGGATTCCGGGGGCGAAACCAGCTTCGAAAACACCAACGAATATGCGGAGAACAACGAGGTGGTGGAAGTGGTTGATGGCGGCCATGACGCATGTCAATGAACCCCAGATGGCCATGATGGTGGGAAGGTACAGCGAAGGCTTCCACCTGACGAGGATCATGTTGGAACCGGGCTCGAATACGACGTATGTGACGAAGAAGACTACCAACGAGATGGAGTACTCATTCGAGGTCAGCTTAAGATCGTCGGCCATGCCGGCAATCTTTGCATTGCCAATACTGTTGATGACGGGTCAGCGGTAGCCCAATAGACTCGGAATGATGAAACGTACTTCGTCCGGTCCATGTAACTTAGCAGGTACATGAGCCAGATAGTTGGAAGGAGGTACAGGTCGATCTTCCTGACCAGCTTCTTTTCCTCCTCGGGTGTCCATGTTAGCTCCTCCGAGACTTCGACGTGGTCCTTGGAGTTGTCCATCACTTTCAGGTCGGCAGCTTCGTAGGATCGTGGTGTCTCCATGGTTCGCTAAGATAGGAGTGGCAAAGAGTACGGAGTAGAAGACCTCTAACCAGATGATGCTAGAGTTGAAGCTATCCCTGTATCTAAAACGTCACCGATAGATGCAGCTGTGATGGTCGTCCCGATGGCGAGGTTCCACCAAACCTTTATAGAAGATGGGCTGAATCTGCTATGAGGTCTCCGTGATGGTGTTCTGATGGAGCTTAGGCCACCCCGGATTCACGGTCCCTTGTCGACCCCAGATGTCACCAGGTTTGCTGGGTGCAACTCCAGATTTGTGGGTTAGCGATCCTCGTTCATTGGTCCCTGGGCTGTCGGTCCACAGTGATGTTGAGGCTCGGCTGTCCGTGGCACCTTTCTAGAAAAATTGTGCCTCGAGACGGTGACTAGCGTGGTTGTGCGATGCGGAGAAATGCAATGGGGAAGCGCTAGACCAGGATCTAGTCCAGCAGCTCGTTGCGAGCAACCTCGATACGCAAATCGGCAAGGTGCCGTGCGGGCCTCGACGTGGGCTTGTTCGCTTGTTCGTTCGTTCGACTGCGATCGGTAATGGCCGTAGGTTCTGATCGCCACTCAGCATGTGGAGGTGGGAGTCGTGCGATACTTAAGTGTTCCAGTGCCTGGCAATTGCAGTGTCAGCCCATCCGTAGCTTCAATTCCCCTCCTCTCGCCTTACCTTCCTCTTGCAAGAGTTGCTCATTTGCACCAACCCAATATGTCTCCTTCAGCTATCGTTTCTGAGGCCGCATCTGTGCCTACCAATGGCCACAGCAATGCAAAGCCTGAGATTATCGAGCAGACAGGCATCCCGCCATATGTGTCGACAATGCCTGACGAGTCTTTCGACTGGAAGGTGTCGCTGAAAAACAAAGTCATCGCTGTCACAGGAGCCAACCGTGGTATTGGTCTTGGTCTCGCGCAAGTCTTCCTGGCAAACGAAGCCGCCCACGTCTACTCTCTGGATCTTTTCGAGCCTGGTGAGGAATTCGAAGCACTCCAGAAGGCTTTCCCAAAGCGTGTGCACTATCTCAATTGCAACGTCACTTCAGAAGAGAGCGTCACCCAGGCCATTGACCAGATCGTCGCACAATCCGGGGCCATCCATGGCATGGTTGCCAACGCCGGCATGACCAAACACCAGCCCGCTCTGGACTTCGACAAGGCCCAACTCGAGCAGATGTTCAACCTCAATGTCTTCGGCGCATACTACTGCGCTACAGCTGCCGCAAAGAAGTTCATCGAGCTTGGGATCAAGGGCAGCGTTGTCTTCACTGCGTCAATGACATCGTACCGGCCCAACCGAGCTGGTCCATCCACACCGTACGGCGGTACCAAGGCGGCTGTTCGCAACATGGCACACACCCTTGCGATGGAGTGGTCGAAGCACGGTATTCGCGTCAACAGCATCTCTCCTGGATTCGTCAGGACACAGATGACTTACAAGATTGAGCGCGCCCCGGACTTCGCGGAGAAGATGCACTACTACGGTGGCATGCCCAGGCTTGCCGATCCCAGGGAGCTTGGTGGAGGTTACGTCTATCTGCTCAGCGACAGCGCTTCATATACCACAGGAATTGACATTCCTATCGCTGGCATTGTAGGCGCGTGGTAGAGGAAGGTCGGCCGAGAGCAATTAGAAGCGGTTGCATTGGAAGGAGTTCCGGACAGGTTGAAGCCTTTTGATTCCCATAGGATGAATGACATGCATGATCTCTTGACACGCTCAGGAATGGTAATTGCAGTACGTGAGTCGGTGAAAAAGTCGATAAGATAAAAGTGCGCAAGCGTTATTGACAGTTTGTCGCAGAATTGCAACGGAGGAAAGTGCGGCATCCAACCTGACTAAGCCAGAAGGCAAGAAAGTACAGCCCATCTGCAACTCCCATCTTGACCTCATGCACTAACTCGTTGAGTTCATCGACTTTCCCAATACCGCAACCGCAAGCAAGCATCCTGAGGCTCAATACTAGCGGCTGGGCTGTGGAGTGGACAAGACCTGTAAGGCTGCCCGGCCAAGTCTCCAGCAGCACTTCGCGAAAGCTCGGGTACGCTATCGACTCAGCCGACCCGTCCTTCTGGAAGGCCTGAATGCCTCCGCAACTGCGAAATACCCAGAACAGAGTTTGCATGACCTTGTCTGGGACCGAACTCTGCATTGAATTCCAAAGCATCACGTGGTTGTTGATTGTCCGCAATCGCAGAACAGAATTGCCGGGATCAAAACCGTTCTTGTGTCCCCACACAAACACAAGCACCAGCAAATCAATTCGTTTACGCGTCTTTTACCGGAAGCCTGATTTCGACCTCGAAGCGAAGTCACCTCAGCATGCGCATCCTTATCCGAGATGCCGGTTACATCATCAGGCGCTCCTAAACCGCGAAAGCCGCGTCCGTCCAGAGCAAGGGGATTGAGGACAACGACAGGTTGGTAAGTGAACCCCGTGTCAGTATTGGCTCCACCACTCAAGTCCGCCCTTTGAGGCAACACGTTCTTGGTGGAACCCTGTACCAACCTCCCGCTCACCGATGAGCTTTTGTTCTGCCGAGCCAAAGCTGATTGTGACAAGCCTCACCTGCAGATCCCGCCGCATCAAATGCGACGAGCAGAGACCACGCTGTGCAACATGTATCAAGTCAGACAGAGAATGTCGATACGCGTCGCCCAACGATGCTCCGACAAGCACAGTACCCAATGGGTCGACGCCACCGGCGCAAGCAATGACATCGCCGGCACTGGCCAGGAAGTCGATCACAAGTGACACTCAATTCAGCCATTCACCAGAGCTGCAATTCGATTCGCCACTGACGACCGGAAGCATTGCTTCTATGCCATCGCCGAACTCAGCGCCTTACGAATGGTACGACTTGCTTGCTGAAGACGCAATTCAGAACGTTGCAAAGTACAATTTGAACCTGGAAGTTGAAAAGCCGCGTCTGTCACAAAGAGAAAGTCCTGAACAAGATGATCCAACCTTGGACCCTCAACTAAGATCGCCAGATCAAGACAATGATACATATCTGGGTTCACCACACACATCAGTCACTTCGCCGGCCGAAAGCGTTAGGCTGCCCCCAATCTTGCAGGACCAGTGGAACTCAGTCGAAGTCATACCTCTGACTGACGATGAGTTGGTGCTCTTTCAACACTACGTTGCAGTAGTTGGTCCAATATTGGACCTCTGTGACCCTACGCGACAATTCACAACATCTGTGCCTCGCTTAGCTGTGCACAACCTGGGGCTCTTGAAATCACTCCTGGCAGTAGCAGCACGCCACATGGCTGCACTCAATCTACCTTCGTACCTTCAATCTGGCAACGAACCTCACATAGTGAACCCTCTCCTCAACGTGGCAACGCAGTATTACTACGAGACTCTGCACTACCTATCTCAGAACCTCAACCAGGGCAGTTATCCTAGATCTCGCGAGATCATCTCAACCGCTCTTTTGATCAGCACATATGAGATGTTTGATGCTGAAGGGCAGTACAACAACGGCGCATGGGAGCGCCATCTGCGTGGCATATTCTGGATCCAGCGGTCACAGAACAACAACGGGTGAGTCCTTCTTTGTGCAATGTCGCCACGAGTCTACGAGACCTGCTTTTGTGCCGCATCTGTGGATGCGCAGCTGGTCCGAGAGATGATAGAGTCGAGCAACAACATGTGCATGACTGACTCGAACACAGTGAATGCAAAGATCCACTCCGACAGGCAGCATGGTGGGCTTGGATACGACAAGATTCGTGGGTCGCTTTCCGAGAAGGCCGCAGGGTTTTAACAATTTGGAGACCCCTGCGGCGCCTCGACGACTTGACACCAGATGAGCTCTGTCTCAGAATCATCTACATCTGTGGACGATGTATTGACTTCGCAGCAACTGAGTCCGTCAAGAAGTATGACGTTGAAACAAGGGTCGACCAGGGCAAAAAGCTTACGCAAGCATTGAATGACTGGTCCAGTATCCTAGGCTCATCGTTCCAGCCGATATACAGGCCTCTACAACCATCGCAAGACACTTTCTACTCCCCGATATGGATACATCCCCCATCACACGCCGCAGCAATACAGACCTATCACTTCTCCCGCATTATTGTTGCGATCAACGAGCCTTCGCCTGGGGGCATGGACGACATGCGCCATCGACAACGTCTGCTTGATGAAAGTGTCGAGACCATATGTGGCATAGCCAGCACTCAGCAGGGCAGAGAGCTTCCTAGTGCTATGATCAATGTGAGGGCATTGTATGCAGGTGAGCACTTCAACCTCTGCGAGATGATGAGCAGGACTGACCTATATGCAGCTGGATTAGCGGCACGAGACCCTATCAAGCAGGCGGGCGTCTTACAGCTACTGGAACGGACGCTAGAGGTCACAAAATTCCCTCCCAAAAACATCCTGCATGATCTTACTACACATTGGCAGGCACAGGAATGAAAACAAGATGTACATATGCACTATTCGACTTGTGCTTTTTAGTGAAAGCCGGTACTGAATGTCGGCAAGCCTTCGCAGCGTTATCTGTAGAAATCAGGTTCACACACTACCCATTCGCACGAGGCATGCACAATTGCCTTGACCGGTAACGAGGTTCATGTGCTCCAGCCACGATGCGAGGTACCCAACCCAAACGAACATCTCCACGTCTTCAGCCTCCACACAGGGCCCACTATCGGTGTGGGGTTGGATGTGGGGTAAGCGGCAACGGTAATGATCGGCTCTACAGCTGTTAGGGGGATGTGCCTCGTTACGGGGCATACTCCTTGAGCATCTTCCTCGGCAGCAGCCGAAAAACCTTCAAGAGCGAGTTCACCGATATCAGCATGGGCAGAGGCTCGATTCGAGCACCAATCACACCCTTGCAATCCCGCAACACCTCCGCGATGCTGGGCGGGCAGAATACCGCGGCTCCGATACAATGCGAAAGCTATGATCGTGTATGGGTGCTCAAGATGAACTCGTGCAATCTGCACATTCTGAATACTACTCACGCTATCACGCTTGGAATCACAGTATGACAGACCTCAAGAAGAACCGCACACTGCGCATCCTGAACGCTGCAGCATCCGGCAACTACGGTGTACTTGCAGCTATCGCGTACGCGTATTCCAACATACACACAGTACCAGCACTGATACCCTCCAGCTACAACGTCGAGCAACTCGAAGCCCTCGTCCGCGCCGCCGAAGCGAAACGCTCACCACTGATAATTCAGCTCTTCCCCTCGACACTCACGCAACTCCCACTCTTAGCCCACGCAGCTGCGCACGCAGTCAAAACCGCCAAAGTCCCGCTGTCGTTGCACATTGACCATGCGCAGAACGAGGCGCAGATCCGCGAGATCATCGCAACTCTACCTGTCGACTCCGTCATGGTCGATATGTCGCACTACGAGGAGGCCGAGAACCTCGAGAAGACGGAGCGCTTGACGAAGGAATGCCATGCTCACGGCATCGCCGTGGAGGCTGAAAGCGGGAGGATAAATGGCGGCGAGGACGGCATTGCGGATACCGGCGACCTAGAGGGTGAGACCGCATTGCACTGACGTTGGTGCAATTCAGCTGATGGAATAATAGCGCTGTTTACGTCCCCTGATGACGTTGACAAATTCATCGCCGCGGGCATCGACATCCTCGCGCCTTCTGTCGGCAACGTGCACGGCGACTACGGGCCCTCTGGCCCTGCAGAAGGGCAGATCCACTTCGACCGCCTTGAGGCAATCGACAAGCAGATCAACAAGCGCGTTCTGGTGGCACTGCATGGCACGAATGACTTCCCGCCGGAGGTCATGCAGAGGTGTATACGCGCAGGCGCGATCAAATTGAATGTTAATAAGCTGCTGCTCGAGGTTGGGAACGAAGTGCTTAGGAAGAATGCGGCGAGTATGCCGCTGGTGAAGTTGATTGATTTGCAGATGGAGGCTATACAGAGGGAAACGGAGCGGTGGATGGATATCTGCGGAAGTAGTGGGAAGGCGTGAGCTTATTCCTATCACGCTCGAAGCTTGTACGTGTAATACAAACGAAGGCGCTCGGTAGCTTCTCGTGCACCGTTACCCTCAAAGCTTCTGCCTATTTGCGCACTCCATCGTCATTTTCTCCAGTCCGAAGACTTGCTGCTCACTCCGCCTTGCTCCATCATCACTCAAACACCACCGCCCCAGGCCAACGCGCCGTACACAACCCCACCCAGCACTGCATCCCACCCCATCGTCTTCACCGCCTGTCCCTTCCACACCAGCGCCGACAGCACGCCGGACACGCTCAAACCGTGCCGTAGCATCCCCCAGTTCGCAACAATAAAGCCACCAGAGATCGCAGCACTTCTCTGTATGTCTGGACTCGTCATCTTCAGCAGCCCCGTGTGCGGCAATACGAGCAATAGCCGCTCAGCGAGCACGAGATAGCTGAACCCTGGATGGTTTCGCAGACTCGGCTGTGCGAGGAGCGTTGCGTTGAGCAGCAGAGTGGGGAGTGTTAGTGATGCGATTGGTGCTTGCTTTGGCTGCTTTTCTGTTGCCTTGTTGGAGGCTGCGTCCGTCTGGACGTCTGGTGACGAGAGGTGCAGTTTGATGATGAATAGTGCGGCTGCGAGACTAATCGGTAGGTTCTGCCCCAGGATGATGAACGGGAGCATCGTCTTTGCGGTGAAGTTGTATTGGCGGCCTGAGGGTGTCAGCACGCGGCTTGAGGGCTGGAGTGTAGCGTGATTTACCTTTTGATGCGAGGAACAGGTTCCAGAACCACGTCGCTAGGATCGCGAATTGTGTCCAGACGGCGCTTTCTCCGTCGGCGACGAGCTGAGTAGCGAAGTCGTTGAACAGGCTGGTTTCTAGCATCCATCTCTTCAGCTTGGAGACTGCGTTATTGGCCAACACCGCAAAGACGTTCCGCGTCCCGCTGTTGCTCCAGTCGAGGAACGAACTTATCAAGAATCCCAGCATGTGCCAGCTTATGCTGACGAAGCTGATAAGTGCGAGGAACGTGTAAATCTTAACGTGGCGCTTGCGCGCGCTTCTTGTCTCGACTTTTCCTTTGCCATTTTGTTTGAACTTGCTCGGTGGCGAGGAAGGATGTGAGTGGAACACGGCGATGTAACGGGCATATAGTGAATAGCCAACGGTGCTTGTGAGGTAGAGGGCGACGACTATGTACGACAGAAAGATTGAGGAGCCAATGTAGTTGTTTGGTGGTGTGGTGTACTGTGTCAGGGGATTCCGTTCGAAGAACGACGACATGTTGGCGACTGACTTATGAGAGGGACCGCGGTACCATGGTTGAAGTTTTATGGTTCGAGTGCTGCAATATAGAGCGCTGTTGCAGATCTTTGGTGTTTAGTGTAAGACGATGTGTGACGTCAGGCGTGTCAAGTTCCGCGCAGCGACGTGAAGAATGTCAGGTTTACTTTTGGGTTTGAGGTAGAGACCGAATCTGTGCTACAGACACTTCTGCTGATCCTGGTCATTCCTGCATCTTGTACAGGATAGGAAGCGTTGGGGGGTTTATGTCAAACTTCTCAGATGTTTGGTTGAGAAAAGGTGTATCGCTAGGTAAATCCTCGAAAAAGCTAGCCAACGCGGAAAGTGAAGTTCAGAAAGACTCTCTGCATGTCTGGGAGAAACAACTTCGAGCGTACAAATCAAGCTACAGACTAACTTTGCTGCAAGTCAATAAAGTGTTGGAGTTGCTCAATCCAGCGTTGCTACTCAAACCGGCAAACCCCCACTAGCGTACTCTGCCCCACTCCACAAACTCGCCGACTCACAACCAAAAACAACACCCTCAGCCTCCAGCTCTGCTAGAGACTCACGTATTTACGAGGCCAAAAAGAGAGGTCTTGCCCGGAATCGAACCGGGGTTGCCGGAAGATACTGAGGTGATCAGAATCCGGAGTGATAACCGCTACCTATTGGGTATTAGTTACTTGCTTGGATTGAGGAGATCAGGGAAGACGAACACTACAAAACCGTGGTTGTTCGGTTGATAGAAAAAGAGACGAAAACAGCCAATATATACTTTCTAAAATGTATAAATTCGACGAAGTGCGTTTGAGGAAAGTATGGGGTGGGGCTAGATCGAGCTGCAAACGTCTTTTCGCCGATGCGGGGCAGATGCAGATTACAACCAACATGCTCAGTTCGGCGAAGACGTTGAGATCGTACCGGATCATGGAATATGAGTGCGAATTCAATGGCTGTTGGACTGCAAGACTTGGAGAACACAACTGAGAACAACGAACGTGCCCGATATGTGACCTCGGAAGTGCCAGGAACAAGAAGCGGAAGACACTGTGTCAACACGCGCAAGGAAGAGCAATTGAAGATCAGAAATACACCGCTGCCGATGCTGTGTTGCTTTTCATATGATACAAAAACATGAAGATAGAAGAACCCGAACCTGTCCCAAACTCGAAATATGCCCACCCATTTGTATGTCCATTACACGCTACTCTTTGCATTCTCCTTACCACCCTTGCGCTCTTCATCGCGTAGAAGTAGCCTGTCTTTGAACCTGAGCAAAACAGACGGTCTACGACCAGTATTCTCGCTCCTGGAATCGTTCGCTCTGCTGACATTGGCGCTCGACTCGCTCAACGCTAGACTCGTACATCAACAAGACTCGAAGAAGACTTTGGGTTACCGGTTACCCAGCAGGGGTTGCGACTCGCTGCTGTTACCGCCCTTGTTCTTCTTCTTACCTCGCTTCTTCCTCTTCTTCTTGCTCTCGCCCTTGCCGGGGTGCGGCGATTCATCTTCAGACTGCTGTCGCGAATCTTGAGCACCGTCAGCCTGGCTGCCTGCGAGCTTGTCGTCGGAGTCGCTAGAACTGGTGGTCTCCAGAACAATCTTCTTCACGCCGTTTACGTCGATGATGTTCTCAGAGATGCTACCGCTGCGAGCTGTGTGACGCTTCTTAGGCGGCGAGTGTGATCTCCCGGAGTGTAGGGAACCGATAGTGCTGTGCGAGTTGCGACGTCCACGCGACTGGTCCTCGTCGCCGTTGGCGCCATCAGCTGCAACCTCGGCGTAGGAGGGGAAAGGCTGAGCGCCTGGGGAGACCGCATCTTCGCCTGCGTTCTTGGATCCAGTCTTGCCGGACTTCCAGGATATGCGGTCGCCACTAGGAGCAGCCATTGTACCATATCCAACAGCCAGACTGTGCACGCCGTCGCTAGCTTCACCGGCGGCTGACGAAAGAAGACCTTCGCCAATACCGCCCTCAGGGGCATGCGATTCTTGCGCGAGGACACCTTGCGATGCTGGGCGCGCATTCTCGGGGATTGTTGCGGGGATTTCGGGGGCCGGCGAGCTCGTCTGACCGGGCTTGATTTTGACAGTGTTGATGCGAGTGGTTTTGGGGCGGTTGGCAGCGTTCGAGGGGCCGAGGTGCTTCAGGTGCTTCATGACTTCAGGGTCGTCGGCGCGAAGAGGATCAGTCGTCTTGTTGCCAGTGCTGCGGCGGCGAAGCGTAAACGTAGCCGGGCGGAGGGCGTCGCTGTGCTCGGGCATTGACATTTTGCGGGGGCCACCGTTCTGCTCAGTATCAGTCTCGCCATCGATGACTTGTGCTTCTGACGGTTTGCGGGCTCCGTCCAGGACTACAGCACCCTTGGGCACACGGGTTCGCGGGGCGGGGGCCATGCGGCGAATGGCTTTGTGGACGTCGACGAAGACATCGGACTCGTCGATAATTTCCCTGGTGGTGTTAGTACGGATTCTTAGGCGAAGAAAAGGGATACTGACTCTCCGATGAGCTCCTCGATGACGTCCTCGAGGGTGACAACCCCGACAGCGCCATGAGAGTCGCCCGGGAAGTCGGAGACGAGGACCATGTGGGACTTGCCCTCCTGGAAGAAGTTGATGATGTCCAGGCAGCTGGTCTCGGGACGTGTCTCCGGGAGAGTGGCCAGAGCAAATTCGCGCACACGCAGAGCATCCTCGGGGTCGTAGGTGATGAGCATCTTGACGAGGAGCATGCCGACGAAGTCGTTCTTGTTGTCGGGGACGTGGATGGGAATGCGAGAGTAGCCGGCGGACAGGATGTTCTCCATCATCTTCTCGTCCAGGACCGTGTCGGACGGCATGGTGAAGACATCCTTCATCGGGGTCATGATGCTGCCGACAGGCTTCGCCTTGAGGTCGAGGACGGCGGAGATGATGGTGACTTCGTCCTCGTTGAGGCGCTCGTCTGCGTGGCCCAGCGACTGGTGCAGGGTGACCAGGCTCTTCAGGCCGGCCTTCTTGTAGGTGGTGCCGTGGTCCTCGCCGAGGAGGTAGTCGAGCAGCTTCGCAGTGGGCCAGGCGACGGGGGACATGAGCCACATGAGCCCCAGGACCATGGGCGCCATCCACGCGCCAATGGGCAGGCCGTAGCGCACGCAGATGGACTGGGGGACGACTTCGCCGAAGATGACGATGAGGACGGTGGAGCTGAGCACGGCGGGCCAGCCTCCGCCCAGGGAGCGGTCCAGGACGATGGGCAGGGTCTCGTTGGTGATGACGTTGCTCAGCAGCAGCGTGACGAGGACCCAGTGCTTGCCGTACTTCAGCAGGCGCAGGACCTTCTTGGAGGTGCGGCGCTCGTGGGGCTCGCCCGACGTGGCCAGGACCTGCAGGTAGATCTCGTCCTGGCCCATCAGCGCGATGGTCAGGCCCGCAAAGACACCGCCGGCGAGCACGAGGGCGACGGCAATGCCCAGATACACCCACAGACTCGCGTCCTCGGGCGACTTGGGCAGCTCCTCGTCGGCCAGCGCGTGCACGAGGCCGCCGAGCGGGAGGGCCTTGGCCAGCGGTGCGAAGGCGTGGAAGACGGCGATGAGCAGCATGTTGACGCGCCCGGCGCGCGAGCCATTGACGCGGCCCATGGCGGAGCGAGAGGCGCTGATGGCGGCGGCCATAGCAGGGACTCGGAGAGGAAGAGATGCGTCTCGCGCGGAGGAGCGAGAACGAGATGCAGTGACGAAGGAGTCGCAGCGGCGCAGAGTGGTCAGTCGTCAAAATCGCGGATGGCGCGGCCAGAAGGCGGACTGTGCACGCACGGGTGGGTCGCACGGCAACAAACTGCACGCGAACGCCTGGACAATCTCACACACTTGGGCGAGATGCTGTGCCGTATTTCGCGCAGGTGCGCTGCGACCGAGCACGGCATCGCAACTGTCCTCGCGCAGCACATCATCCCAACGTCAAAGAGCCAAACAACGCCTGCCAAGTCGTTCTCCGCCGCCGCTGCAGGAGAACTTTGGTCGAACTTTGGTTGCGCCCCGCCGTTCGAACCTGCAAGCGAGCGGCGCCAGGACGTCATCTCGCTCTGGTCTGGTCTGGTCTGCTCGCCCGGGCCAATTGACGCTGCACGTGAATGTGCTTACTCAGTCCTTATGTCAGCTCTCGCTTGCCCTGACGGCTGGCGGAATCTGGGGTAAAGCCGACATCAAGCGCCGCCGCCGAGGACCATGAGCCGAACGTCCGCACTCACTCCTTCCGCCTGGGGTATGGGGTGAACAAACTGCTCTGCTGTGCGGTGTAGAATGCTGCTGTAGTTTACCATACCTTCACATACAACCAGCCATGGCCGCCAGAACTCCCTCGATGCGCTCGCTGTCGCGGTATCTGCTCAGACCCCAGGCGTCGCTCCACCCCAGATGCCAGGCCAAACCCCACACCAAGCAGTACTCGGCCGCCGCAGCTGGTGCAAGACTGAACGTCCCGCTGGAGTACGACTCGACACCTCTCCTCCACCACACATCCAAGTCGGCGCTCGCAAATCCCGAGCTTCCAGACCACATCCGCAAAGGGCAAACAAAGCGCATCAACCTCTACACCGCCGTCAACGAAGCCCTGCGCCATGCCCTGCAGACCGACGAACGAGTCCTCGTGTTCGGTGAAGACATCCAGTTCGGCGGTGTGTTCCGGTGCACCATGAACCTCGCCGCAGACTTCGGCACCGAGCGCGTCTTCAACACCCCACTGAGCGAGCAGGGCCTGGTCGGCTTCGCCATAGGCGCCGCAGCAGAAGGCATGCGGCCCGTCGCCGAGGTGCAGTTCGCCGACTACGTGTTTCCAGCCTTCGACCAGATCCACAACGAGGCAGCCAAGTACCGCTACAGATCCGGCAGCACGGGCGTGCACTGCGGCGGACTGACGATCCGGATGCCGTGCGGCAGCGTCGGGCACGGCGCGTTGTACGCTTCCCCTCCCTCATCAATCTTGCAGAGCAGAAACTAAGAAGTCCAGATACCACACACAATCCCCCGAAGCGCTCTTCACGCACACACCCGGCCTGCGCGTCGTCGTCCCCCGCTCCCCCGTGCAAGCCAAAGGCCTCCTGCTGAGCTCCATCCGCTGCGCCGACCCCGTCATCTTCATGGAGCCCAAGATCCTGTACCGCGCAGCTGTCGAGCAGGTCCCCGTCGACGCATACCACCTGCCGCTCGACAAAGCCGAGGTGCTCAAGACCGGCTCCGATGTGACCATCGTCTCCTACGGGACGCCTTTGTACACCTGTTCTGCGGCCATTGCCGCGGCAGAAAAGGACTTCGGGTGCAGCGTCGAGCTGATCGATTTACGCACCATCTACCCGTGGGACAGGGAAACAGTATTGAACAGTGTGAAGAAGACGGGAAGAGCAATTGTGGTGCATGAGAGTATGATGAATGCGGGTGTGGGCGCCGAGGTTGCGGCTACGATCCAGGAACAGGCCTTCTTGCGCCTGGAAGCGCCGGTCAAGAGAGTCGCAGGATGGGCGACACACACAGGGCTTGTGTTTGAGAAGATCATCATTCCCGATGTTACGAGGGTGTATGACGCCATTAAGAAGACGATAGACTACTAGACGGTGAAACAAATAAAAAATGATGAGAATGGGGCAGAGAAAATAATTGGGCTTGCCTGCATAAAAGTGCCTTTCTAGACAGCCTTCTCTTTTCACGAATAGTGCTGTGTAGGGACAGTCGCTAACTCGCGCAGCCGCTCTAGACAAAAGGTAAATTTTGATTAACAAATGGTGCGGCCGACGTGATGGTCGGTAAGTGACAGGTCGTCTTGGGTTTTTTCCTCCCTGATGGAATCTAGAATGAGTACATTAACCGTACACAGAGAGTGCAGGGGTCTGCATATGTTACCTTGCATGCAAGATACGATGTTTTTTGACTGCGATGATGCCGAGTTCCTCTTAATCTTGTGTGTGTTTGTGATAGTGTATGTGAGGTGGAGACAGTGGTCTTAAGCCATATCGGATGGAAAGCAATAGCCCTAAGGCCGAAGTGTCTCTGCAGTCCGTTTAAGAAGCTCGGAGAAGTTGTCAGCGGGGCCTGGGACTGCAGATGTAGAGAAAGAATACCATGCGGTCAGTTGCTTTACAGAGAGCGCTGACTTACGCTGATACTGGGCATGCCGGCTCAGATGCAATCTGCACGGATGGAGATGGGCATGATACCCTCGGTCTCAGAGCGCGAGTGCGCACTAATTCGGAACAGTGAGAACTAATGTCGTCGACACCACCGCAATCTTTGTCGCTTGCAGGGAATTATTTGGTGAAAGCCACAGTGGCGCAAAGTATTCACCAAGGTTGTCCTTCTGCTACGCATTGTAGAGCTTTTACCAGCTGCGCCCTAGAGACGCTCACACACTTAACGCACGTAGACTTGCAGACTGCAGGAAATACGGATCACCACACCAACACGCTGTAACTCAACCACACAGCTTCGACAGCATGGCTTCCACTACTCAGACTACCACCATGGAGTACGAAGACACCATCAAGATCGCCGCCGAGATCATGACCTTGGCCATCATGATTGGCGTGCCGGCGCTCGTCATCGTGCTCACGGTGGCCGCTATCAAGAAGGTCAACGGCCACTTCGGCAAGGTCGATCAGCTTCAGGCCAGCGTCGCCGACCTTCGAAACACTCTCTTCATGCACCACATTCGCATGGATATGATTCAAGCTCACGCCGAGGAGCTTCGAAATCGCGTCCACGAGCTCGAGGCAAATCGTGAGGACAAGGATGAGCCAGTGCCAGGCGTTCGAGCCACGGTCGCGCATCGTGGTCCGGTCAACGTGCCTGGCCCAGTTCAAGGCGTTCGAGTCGACAACCCGTATGACCTTCGCCTTTGCAAGTTTCTTTTCAAGAATTGCACCGCGAAGGAGTGCGAAGAGGTGGTGCGATGGGTGCTCTTCCTTCTTATTGCGCTTATGGGACTCGTCTGGTACCGCTGGCGATGGTCCAAGTGTAGCAGCATGGTAGAGATTGCTGCGGGTATGCACGAATTTTGAAAGGGAGGCGTCGTGGAGACAGACTGGAGGTAGTTCCTTCCGCTGACCGTGACGCGGACACGATGGTGCGAATTTTGATAGCACTGGATTTGCAGTCCATGCATATGTAAAGATATGCGATGATCGACTCGAGTCTTTTTGTACAATCAAACCGTCTCTCGTTGCGTGACTGATGTTTTATTTTGGTGAACTTTCCTACGTCCCAGAACGGTACAGTTGAGCTCAGAAACAGAAAGACAGTACGTCCATTCCAGTATATCGTTGTTTGTCTTCTCTCCGGATTGAGCAACATGGAATTGTTCCTGATAGATCTGCGGCCGGGATTAGACTGAAAAAAGCAAGTAGAGCGACATCGACGATGTTTGATCTTCCAAACACACAGGCTTGGGATTGCGATTGATCACGCATCTTTTTCGAGTCAGTGTGGTAGAACACTAACATTTATACGAGCGGTGAGTGCCGACCGCGGTGGCCTTGTGGACTTGGCGGTGTACTGCACATCTCGCGACATGCGAGTATCTGAGCAGCGGTCAACAACTCACCAAGAGGGTCAACTTAGCAAGTCCTATCGCGCATACACGCAGCCAGCAGCAAATTCGCATCCGTTGAGCATTCCTGCGCATGGGTACTGCCGTGTACAAGCGGTGACGATTACGCTGGTAAGTTGCGATCGGCCATCGATTGAACCTTTAGATTTCTGCGGTTGCACGAGTGCAGTCATTTCCTGCCAGCCAATAGTGACCTGGTGTTGTTGATATCACGATAGGTAATGGCTCGTACCTGCATCAGTTTTCCCGGGCATCATCTTCGGCCCGATCGCAACGTGCTCTCATCCGCACACAAAGCTCCAAAATCGGGTCGCTCACCGAAATGACTGCTCACATCTCACCAGTTTAGCGACGGAGACCCTCGTCTCGAAATCTTACAAACTTTGTCCAGAACTCAAGAGACCAAACGATCAGCGGTTTTGTGCTCGAAGATCTCCACTTGTGTGGTTTCTCTCGTTGATCAGCGGTTCCGGCAGGTTGGCCATGACGCTCGCCGGAGCGTTTGGCGTGCGCTGGTAGCGTGCGGCAGGTGGACCGTTGCCGCGACGGAAGGGTGATGCTTGAAAGGGAAGTTAATTTCCTCGGGCGCCAGCGCGATTTAGGAAAGCAAGTGTTTGTGCGCGTACGACACGCTGTGTCGCAGGTGAAGCTGCTGCAGCAGTGTTCTGCAGGTTCGGAGAAGCTGGCGCAACTGATGATGTCTTCGTCACTGCGTACCTGACAGATGACCTGATGTCTCGACTGCAGAGTTTGACAGTCTGCAGATGAGGACTTGGTGCTACCGAATGCTGCGTTGGCGGGTTGCGGGTGTCTGCATGGCGCGTTTCATCAACTCAGAACGTTGAGCGCGCGTTGCTTTTTATGCTGTGCCTTGCGGCGGGGGACGTAGGACGATGTGAGGCGCCTGACGCACGACTGGAGCTGGCGAGCGTGAGACAATGGCTGACTCTCGAGTGTGGCTCTCAAGCGATGTTTAACGCTACACTGAAGCACGTGTCGAGTACTGGCCGTAGTGGAGGCCGGGGCGTAGAGCACTCGATGTCATGTCTCGATGCCGCGACGCGTGGGGGTGACAGATTGCCGGCAGGATGAGTGTGACGCAAGGCGAGACGGGAGTGACGATGTGTTTCTGCAGTGTCGTTATGGCGTCGGTCGTGGCACGGTGAGGAAAAAGGCGGCATGTGAATCTGGCGGCGGGGAAGCGCCAGCGGGCTTCGAGAAGGGAAGCTGCGAGCCTAGCACGCCCAAAGCGGCAAGCACGCGTCCATGATAGACAGCAGTTGTCTCGCGATTGAGGCTGGCAGTCAGGGCAGGATGGACGGGCACTGTTCACGACGACAGGCAGGACTGGTGCGGAGGCAGGCGTATCGTCGCGCTTCGAGCATTGCTCTGGTGCCATGCCTGGTGCACGAGTCGTCTCTGCTTTACGTAGGGCGGCTTCCTTAGCTGCTGCCAGTGCTGCACACGCCGTTTAGCCGGCACAGGGCTGCGATCTTGGAAATGAGATGGGGGAGGCTAACGTGAAACTCATTTTGACGTTGTGTGGAGATGAACAGCGCAAGGCCTGGCAGCCCCCGTTGGCCCAGTCGGCGGTTTGGCTAGCAGCAGCAGATACGGAGCCAGGATTGCGTCCTAAACAGGCGGTTGAAATCTTCTGCGCCGGCTGTCCCTCGACCGTCTGCGAGAGCCAGTGAGAGCCCGATCGCCCCAGCCTTCCACTCTAGCAGTTCACCCGCATCCCATCGACCCGGCCGCCGTGGACGCTGGTCTCGCTGCCATCCATTCGAAAGCTGCCTCGCTGCCATCCGACTAGAGAGCTGCCTCGCTGGCGTAGCCCATAGTAGCCAGCTCCCCCGCGATTCGCTGCGCCGCCTGCACGCCGTGACTGGCGCGCATCTGGACGTTGCTGGACGTTACTGGACGCAGCGTTACACGTCGCTGGCACCCTAGGACGCAAAGGCCCCAAGGGTCAGCAGCCGCCATGGACGACCCTCGGACAGACAGCAAGGCGAGGCGGCTGTCCAAGAAGACACGAGAGCGCGCCCCGCCGCCCGTCAGCTACAATAACAAGTACAGCACCGCTGGCCAGCTCAAGCGCGCCCCCAGCGCAGCGTCGTATTTCGAGCGCGGCAACAGCCATAGCAGCTACACCTCAGGCTCGGGCCTTGGCGTCTCCAGCGGCAGCAGCCACCCTGCCTCGTCGTCCGGCAGCCTGCGACGCTCGCCCTCGCTGCTCACGCCGCTGACCGAGAGCCGCACCGTCGATGCCAACGGCGCATACGGCTTCCACGACGCCCCGCCGACCCGCCTGCCGTCCAGCCACGAGCTCGTCGGCGACAGCTTCACCACCATCGTCGCGGGCGCCCACGCCAGCGCCCACGGCCCCAAGCAGCTCCGCCCGCCGGGCCCGCAGCACACGCAGACGGCCGACGGCACCCAGCCCTCGCGCTTCAAGAAGAGCCCGCGCCTGCGCCAGAGCACCTCGTTCCAGCAGCTCGCCCGCAAGATGGACACCCCGCCGTCGGGCACCAAGAGCCCGCGCAACCGCTACAGCGACGACGGCGACGGCGTCAAGCGCGCCCACCGCGAGAGCGGCAAAAAGAAGAGCACCTTCAGCAGCTTCATGAGCAACATGCTGGGCTCGCCGCGCCGCCCGACCATCTCGACGCCGACGAACCCCATGCACGTCACCCACGTCAGCATCGACAACGAGACGGGCGAGTTTACCGTAGGCCCCCCGTCCGCTCCCACGCGCCTGCACCACGTATACTGATCTCGAGCAGGGCCTCCCCAAGGAATGGCAGCGCATGCTCCAGCAGAACGGCATCACCGAGCAGGAGCAGAAGCAGCACCCCCAGGCCGCCATGGACGTCGTCAACTTCTACAAGACCAACGCCGAGAAGAACGGCGACGACGAGGTCTGGGAGAAGATGGGCGCTGCCCACCCGCACCACCAGTCGTACAACCCCGGCTACGGAACCGTCCAGCCGCTCAGCCCTCCACAGAGCCCGCGCTTCCCCCGCAACGAGCAGGACAGCTTCGAGAACCCGCGAGCACCACCCCCAGTGCCTCTGCCCCGCAGCCTGACGTCGCCCGTGTCGAACACGCCCCAGCTCAATGGCTCCATCGTCCCCCACCGACCTGCCCCCAAGCCGCCAGGTGCTGCCTCGGGCTCAGCCAACTACCAGCCCTCCCGTGCTGCGCCGACCGCACCCCAGATCGCCTCCCAATCACTCCGTCCGGAGAACGACATGCCTCCAGCGGTCTACGCGTCTCCCCAGGCCACAGACAGCGCATATGGCACATCATCAGCACCGCGCAGCCGCGCCAACACTACCGGTGGGACTCCTCCGCGCTTCGAGTCGCCCAACAGCAGCCAGACTGCCATTTCGCCCGCTCAGCAGTACCAACAGCAGCAAGCCCAGGCCATGGCGGCAGCCCAACAGTCCATGAACAGCCACAAGCACCAGCCGCCCCATCTCGGCCGAAGCGTCAGCCAGAAGGTACCGCAAGCGCAGCCTTTCCATCATGGTCCCCCGGCACACGTGCAGCCCTCGCCCCAACAGCAGCTTGCGCAGCAAATGGACCCGCAGAACATCCCACTCCCATCACAGCAAGTTCGTGTGGGCCCAGCGCCGCAAGCGCAAGCACGACCAAGGCAACGACCTAGGCAGAGCCAGGGCCCCGACATCGTTGCCAAGCTCAACGCCATCTGCACAAACGCAGATCCCACAACCCGTTACCGTCAGCTCAACAAGATTGGTCAGGGTGCCTCCGGTGGCGTGTACATGGCTTACGAGAACGGCTCCAACAAATGCGTAGCCATCAAGCAGATGAATCTGGAACAGCAGCCCAAGAAGGACCTGATCATCAACGAGATTCTGGTCATGAAGGACAGCAAGCACAAGAACATCGTCAACTTCATGGACAGCTTCCTCGTACGTGGTGACCTGTGGGTTGTCATGGAGTACATGGAGGGAGGCAGCTTGACTGACGTTGTTACCTTCAACATCATGTCAGAAGGTCAGATTGCTGCAGTCTGCAGAGAGGTCCTTCACGGCCTACAACACCTGCATTCCAAGGGTGTCATTCACCGCGATATCAAGTCCGATAACATTCTCCTGTCGCTCGAAGGCAACATCAAGCTTACTGATTTCGGGTTCTGTGCTCAGATCAACGAGCATCACAACAAGCGCACAACCATGGTTGGTACACCGTACTGGATGGCACCGGAAGTTGTCACCCGCAAGGAGTACGGTCGCAAGGTCGATATCTGGTCATTGGGCATCATGGCCATCGAGATGATTGAGGGAGAACCGCCTTACTTGAACGAGAGTCCCTTGCGCGCGCTGTGGCTCATTGCTACGAACGGTACGCCTCAGATCAAGGAAGAGCACGCTTTGTCGCCAGTTTTCCGCGACTTCCTCGCCTTCTCGCTGAAGGTAGATCCTGATAAGCGCGCAAGCGCCCACGATCTTCTTGTGGTATGTATATGTTTTTCCTCGTAGCGAAGCCTTCACACTAACGTTGTTCAGCATCCCTTCATACAGACATCAGAGCCGCTCAACACCCTCGCACCGCTTGTGCTCTCTGCAAGGAAGGCAAGGGCTGATGAGAGGAAGAAGAAGGGCGGTATGTGATCTGTTTCTTTCCAAGGTATGGGTGTATCTCACCCAGGAACCTAGGAAAAGTCGCAGCGCATAACAAGAAAGATTCTGCGGCACCGAACACGGAGTCGTACGCTGAGTGGTACGGCAAAATGGAGGCGTTCTGATACGATCGAACGCACGTTGCGGAGCCGACCCTTCAAACCTTGCATTGTTCATGCATGCACGCTGCAGCACCAACGGGCGTTGGCACCAGCCTTTGGATCTAGGTCCCTGCGTTTCAACAATCACATTCAGCGTGTGCACGACACGTATCGACGAGTCCGAGCAAATTACAACCTTTCGATGTACATCCCTAGACAGCATTGCGGGGCGATCGAGCGAGCACATTGCGATTCTGGACGCAAGTTGGTCCTTCCCAGCGGCCCAGCATACCGCCGCTTTTGGATTTCTTTGTAGGGTTTCGGCGTCGAGAGCAGGCATGCTCGGTCTCACGATTATCACGGAAGAAATGTTTGTGCCTTATACACCACTGTTCAATCTATAGTGTCTATACTACCTAGGCGGGCGTCACGGTCCAGGCTTGGCTACATGATCGAGTAGAAAACAAATTCAGAGATGTTCCAACCAATTGTCCTGGCTTCGATCGTACAACGCCGAGGCTTAACTCCACAGTCAGATATGGAGATCAAACGCGCAACACTGCTCGTTGCATAATCAAGAATGACTGACCCATTCACAAATCATGCTGGCAGCTTTTCCCATTGGCCGTCTTACCCACACCTTTGCCCACTACGAGGTGTCTCCTTGGCCAACTGCCCATTAGACAGGTTACAGGCGACGTCGGCCAAAATGAACTCTTTTGCAGCACGGGCGAAGAGCTCGGATGCACTAGCAAACGAAATAGCCACAAAATGCATTCTGAACCTTTCTCGTCCTGTGCCGGTTCTGGCTTGATTTAACAGTGCCAAAGCAATACAGGAACTGAACCATGCAAGGACAGTGAATCTCAACGTCATTTACACGCGATATGTATACAGTCAAGTCCGCAAGACTGTGTCTACGATGCTTCGTTTATTGGCTGTTTTGCAGCCATGTCTTGTCCCGTGGGAAAGTCCGAAAGTGGGGGTTGAAGGCGTCAAACGGTTTACCGGTCCAACAAGTGCGCAAATCCATATCCGCCTAGCACTTTCATAAGCCTTGCTTTAGCAGGCAACGCTGTAACAGAAGATGCACTCGATGTCTAGCAGCCTGAACATCAGATGGCCACACCTTGTGCTGCGCTGCATGGAAGCTGGTACAGCCTTCTTCAGCACTTCACGCAAGCTTCCGCCCTTCAACGTACGCCACAGGTCCCTCGTAAGTATGTCTAGCCTTGAACACAAAATACACGAGAGACACCAGCAAAACAGCCACAAAGATAGGAGACGCCCAGTTGAATCCCTCAGCCGTGACGGGTGTCTGTGTGTCCATCAGCGTCGAGAGTAATATCGAACGTCGAGAACTCACTTGTTGTGGCCAGCATGCCCAGAAGAAGGCCCACAGCGAGTACACCACGGCCAGAGCATTGATCGGGATGCCCCATCGTCCAAGCGAGAATTCTGCTGGTGGGAGTGTCGCGGGGAGCATGATGCGCCGCCACAGAACGCAGCCGATTGACAAACAGTAGCATTGCAGCAGTGAGATTGTGGAGAGTGCGGTGATGGCGTAGAATGCCACAGGACCTGGTAGAGATGTGAGTACGTCGATTCTTCTGGTAGTTTGGCAGGTGACGCATGCTTACTGCCAATGTAAATGAGTGCAAGTGCAAAAGCCGTCACGCAGGTGAACTTGGCTGCGTTGACGGGAATATGTCGTGTCGGATGCACTGTGCTCAGCCATTTCGAGAACGGCAGACCTTTGTCCCGGGAAAAGGCGAATAGGTCGCGAGTCACGGCTGCTAGATAGACAATGTTGGAGCACATGTTAATCATACAGATGACGACCATTAAAGCGGTCATCCAGCCCACACTCATTGTCTGCTTGAGAACGTACAACGCAGGATATGTCGTGGAGTCCTCCAAGGCTGCGTCCAGGTCCGGAATGTGGTAGACGATTGTAATAATGGCCGGAAAGATGAGACACATGTTGATGACGTATACGCTGAGCATCGTGCGTGGGATTGTCTTTGCCGCGTTCTTCACCTCTTCGCTCATGTGCGCGGCAGTGTCGATGCCCGTCTGCTGGCTGATTCCAGAAAGTTGACCGATCATGATCGACAGCCCGATTGAGGACCATCCGCCGTGATTCGAGAAGTCACTCCAGACTTGCGAATGCGTAGCTGCTGGTGCTTTGACCCAAACAGGGACGATGAATGCAAAATACGCCAGGATGTGGATGATGAACACTGGGATCTGCCAGTACGGCAGAATTCGAGATCCATAGACATTGCCAATGTATGCTGTGACCATGGCGGCACACGCCAGAAGTGTCCCTTGCCAGTTCGGGAATGTGTAGCTTTCGTCGTTGACCAGGATTATAGTTTGTATCAGGCTGCCGACGATGAAGATTCCCAGCGCATTTCCGGCTTGCCAGGCAATGGTAGAAGTCCAGCCAGTGAGCTGACACACATTTAGTATTCCCTGGAAAGTCCGTCGAAACGCTCTTTAGCACACTCACGTAGGAGAGGGGTTTTTGCATTGACTCAGGCGCGAATTCTGAGACCCAGTGATACTGAGCGCCGGCAATGGGCGCCATCGACGCCATTTCTGCCATGCTCAAATAGACAGGCGCGAAGCCGATGAAGTTCCAGAGGGTACTGTAGATTAGTCCAGACCTTCCACCATCGATCAGGCCAGGTGATATGACAAAGATACCAAGCTCCCATGCCACTGCAAGAAGCATCAGCAAGAGACTGCTTCATTTTCTACGATACCTCGAATGAAGTTCCCACCTGTTGCGATTGCGACGAACGAGGTCATCGACAGTTGGCGAAAGTTCCGTACCAGCTGCTGTTCCTTTCCCATCCGTCGCATCCCAGCAGCATCTTGACGCGTAGACTTGGTTGCGCGAAGCTCTTCGTCGTCTTGGACTTCAAGGGAGTCCGCAGTAGTGTTGATGTCTGCCACGTTTGCCAACTTGTCCTTGAAGTGATGGGTCGCATGGGTGTTATGGTGCTCAGTCTTCTCTGTCGGTAATGTCACTTCAATGGCGGCGCCATACTCGGGTGACGCTGGTAGTTCGGCCGGCATCGTAAGAGACACGACCAGTGGAGATCCCTAAGGTGAAATATCGCAAAAGCTTGAAGAAGGTGTCCAAGAAGGCTTGTCTTATAGATAAGCATTTATTTGACCTTGTGCTACATCGGCACTGCTCTGATCCTTGCCCTGTTTGAGGCCCCCAGCAGACGACCAGATCAGACGGAGCATTTCGCCGTCCTCGGTTGCGCCTCGGCGTCTGAGACTAACCAGATTGAGCTGACGATAGGCGTTGTAGTGGTGGAAGCGAGATGTGAGAGCGGCACATTCACAGGGTGCGGCTCCCTAGCGCGTTGCGGTCCGCCCCTTCTCGTTGGACAGAAGCTTGCAACTGCTGTACGCCTAAATTCTTTGTGCGCCCCTCATCGCAATCTAGATTCAAATTTACCGACTTAAGCTGCTTTCTTCATCACCTATCATGCGTGTCTTATCGCAACTTACCTAACTAGAAGATTGAGATCAACAGGGTTGTTTGCACCGTTTGTTGCGTGCCCCTCATTGTACCATGTAAATGAGATAGTGCGGCAGTAGCGACGAAATAAGGCAGTAAAGAAGAAAGAAGAAAGAAGAACAAAGAGACAACCCTGCGAGTGAACAGCAGCAAGTCAATGGACACGGAAGTGTAGATATGTCGGGTGTAAAGGTGTTATGTTTCACGTGCTGAAGGTGCTTCTACGGAAGAGAACCTGCTCACTTGAGGTCCTCTCCCCTGTTATTCTTGCTTTGTTGGTTTTCCTTTCCAAATTTGCCTCGACGTCCTTGCGTTCTAGGATTGCTCCTGCGCGTTGTTGTTGCTCTTACCTGCTAAGCTGCTTCCTCCACTCACGTCACCGTCGCCATCCATGTCGTCTTTTGCCTTGCTCAATTCGAACTTAATTTACTCCAAATCCATATACGGTGAGGTAAGTCCCCAATGTATAGGCGTCGACCACTGTGTGAAGCACCCGAGAGTTCATTGGAGAGAGTTAACATCATGAACGCAAATAGATGTGTCCTACAGCTCTCGTTCATGTTCTTCCATTCGTTTATTTAATGTTCACGCACTGCAAATGCGGCGCGTTCGTAATCTGTACACTTTGCCTTGTTGTCCTTGGACAATGAGATTATCCTTACTTCCACATAGCGTTCTCTTCAATGTATCCTCCTGCACAAGTAGCTTCCTTCCCAAGCTGTATATCTTCATCTCGCAAATCAAGTAAAGCACCACAGGACGGTACCAGAGGCGAAGAAAACGAACCACAACAGGTAGAGCTCGTACACCAACTCTTGTACAGTGCGATTCTTGACAAAGATGCTCTTATGCTGGCGGAGGTCGTATGGGTTGACGACTTCGATGTCGGGCACTGGCTCAAGCATCATCTAAGGTACAGGCTCAGGTGCGAAGACTGGTTCCCGAGGAAGTGACTCCGGCGACCCGATCTCCGTGTCCTCCTCACCATCCATCTGTGTGATCCGCTCTCGGATGTTGATGAGTTCGCGAATGATGCTGTGAGTAAGATCTCGTTCAATCTTCAGGGTGGATTGAAGTTCTTCATCTTGTACCGCAAGGCTCTTGCTAAGCTCGGTGAGCTCGTTGGTCTTGCGAGAGTGGCCCTTGATCTTCGTAACGACCACGACGCGAGCGATGACAGCGGTTGGAACGGCGGTGATTGTTGCGGTGACCAAGATCATGGCCATGAGCCCGATAAAGTCAATCCCGCATAAGACTCCTCTTCTCGCTCCCCCTCCCTATCTGCTCTCTCATACCACACTGAAACAAGAGGATCTCCATGTAGAGGAACCACAAGAGCCAGCAGGACCCAGAGGAAAGCAGGCATCTTGTAAGGTGGGACAGAGGCTTACTGCTTCCGCGTCCTGGTGTGGTGGGCCATATTGAGATGTTGGTGTGATTGTCTGTTGATACGTCGAAAGTTTGATGCGGTGTGGCGGTCAGCTGCTGGGAGGTGATATGATCATGCTTAAGAAATGAGAATTGGGTGGGTGGGCGAGGTCAGGGACCTAAGCGGGCAGAATACACGGAGGCAATGAAAGGGACTGGCACTCTACTCAGAGTCAATCGCGTCAGTATATGGACAGTTGGAAGAATGTCGGCCGTAAGTTAGCTGAAAGAACTTTCGCTCGACTACTCAAAGATGAAATAGAACAAACATCTGCAGAAGACAATGGGCTGAATATGCATCGTTTATGCAACATGAAGAAAACTCCAACCGCTATGCTATGCTTGACAAATGAAACCTGACTCTAACTGGGAGCTTGCAGAGAGCACCCATAGCTGATCCAGCCCAAGCTCCTCAGCCGTGGAACTATGGAGCCTCCGCTCGACTCGATTGCTTCACTGTCTCAGAACCGGCTGAGCCCACAGCCAAGTTCTTGAATTCGTCTCCACTTTCTAGCCTCTCCGTGCTTGATCTCATCGGTACGTATCCTTCGCGCCAGTATCGCCGTGATGTAATGTCTGACTCTGGTATCCCATAGACTCATTGTGTACCTGTCATTGTCAGCTCCCTCTCCCCTCACTCCATATATCGCCTATCTACGTACCGGCGCATAGCTCCCCTTCCCTGCACTCATATTTGCATCCTGCTCGCCCATATCCGCACTCCACGCCATCTCCTCATCTTCCTCCAACTTCCCATAGTTGCCGCCGCGACTGCGTTCCAAGCGGGGAATAAGAGTCTTGTTTTTCGCCGACCGCCGTTTCTTGAAGAGGAGGAGGACCAGGATGATGGCGAGGACAAGGATGATGGCGCCGGCGATGAAGATGACAACTGCGACCGTGCCGGCGTTCTTGTCGAGGCCCTCGTGGCGAGATAGAAGCCCCGCCATAATTGAATGTGTATGTGTTGCGATTCGATTGAGCCCACTTGGTGGGTGGCGAAAGCGTGGTTATTGGGCGGCCGTGGAAAGCAAACAAGTAGTAGTAGTGGACTTGGATGCGATGCAGGGAAACGAAGAGAACGGGGACGAATGAGCACGATGGGGAGCGGAGCAGGAACGCGGGCAATAAAAAGACAGTATCAATGGGCAAGAAATACCAAAATCGAGGGTCTGGGGCGAGACACTGTCTTAAAGGAGCCTCATCTCGTCTGGAGAAAGCACGAGCAGCCTGTTGTGCTGTTCTGTCTCCACAGTATTCATGCGTCCATGCGCATCCCTTTTCTCGTAGCCTATCAACTTGTTATCGATCATTCATGTTGGGCATCATGCAAAAATCTTGAAGACTATGTTCTGGTAAGATTCAAGAGTACTGGCAAAGGTGTAAGATTTCATATTTGACAGACAATGACTGACGTGTGCCATTGTTTCACGCAGGAACACAGGCTCATTGTAGCGGTCTGGAAGCATGGACCTTAGTCTAAGATTAGACTGGGCGATCGCAAGGCTTGTCTCCACTCTTGTCTCCACCGGCAACGGCCCGAGGCATCGAAGGCTTTGGGCGCTGGTTCTCTGTGTCGCACTGTATTGTGCCAGGGGACCAGGGGCGTACATAGAGCTCATCCACGTACATGGCGAGCGGAGACTGTATAGCTGACTTGGGGCCTCGGCCTGATAAGACTCAAATATCAGTCGACCCCGACCCCTCTTCAGCACCCGTCGAGTGCTGGAGATAATGTATGTTCCTAGTCCTCATTCTCGAGGACTGAAAGATCACACTACCTAAGCCCTCCCAAGCTTGACCTTGATGCCAGCAATCTTTGTCTGAAGGACACCCTTAAGTCCCCCAGCGGCCGCCGGCACCTCATCAGCGCCAACGAAGCGGCGTACGAGCAGGTTGAAGATATTGCCGAAACCAAGGGCCATGACCGTGCTGGTAAGGATGATCACGTTGTAAGGCATGCTGAAATCGGGTGTTGGTAGAGGCAGAAGCAGCGACGTGGTCCTAATGTATATGCCCTTCTTATCCGCAGCTTGAGGTGTGAGAACACGGAGGATCGCCGGCGCGACATCGAACCCGCGATTTGCGTCAGGAGGATACTCAGTGTAGCGAAGAATTGCCTTCTCGAACTCATACGTCAACGTGAGGGTAGAGCCAGGTGGAATGACCATCCGCAGTTCAAGGTGCGTGCCACGCTGCCTATCCAAGGCAGGCCTGTAGTATGTCTCCTTGATGGGGCTCTCGCTCGATGCGTCGACAGTAGCACGGAGAGTGTGCAGATACGGCTTCATGAACCAGGGGAGTGACTCCAAGTAGACGAACTCCACTGCCTCGGTAGCCGAAGGGTTCCTGATGATCGCCTGAGTGCTGCCGCGCTCTTGCCCGTGACCATTGATCGACCGAGCAGCGAAGAGTGCTGGGTCCGCGCGGACCAGTCCTGTGGTCATCTTCTGTTCGGGAAGGACAAGATCGAAGTCTGCGCCAACTGGAGGCTTGTAGCATCGAAGGGTGTCAGAGGCGAGCCTCGACTCGCTGAACTCGCCTTCAGACTTGATCTCAATGGTCCGCTCTGGCGGTGTGTTGATGCAGACACTGCTGCTATCTTCGCCGTCCTCCACCAATGGACACGACCCCCTCAAAGGTTTCCCGAAGACCTCTTCGAGAGTCCACCCAGGCTCTGTACCCTTGTTCAGGGGAAAGCAAGTGTCGTGCGCGTTGTAACCCTTGGACGTGTCGCACTCGATCTGATCCATTGGCAGTGGACGAGGTATAGGATTGTCTTTCGGACGCTTCGATCGAGCGATGTCAAGCACCATATCCACGCTCTGCTCCATCTCCAGCGAGCACTGGCCATCTTCGAGGCTACACACAGGGCGCACATCGATGGCCATGGTCTGGAACGAAGCATCGAACAGCTTATGACCGTCCAACAAGCTCGAGATGCCAGCTTTACCTTTGCAGGGAAGCAGCTTCAGGAAGGGCGTTAGGTTCTCTGTGCAGACAACCTCGTGGGGCAGTGTGCCATGTAGCAGATGGAGGTTCGGTGTGTTTCGGTGGTCGCCCTCCGGTGAGAAGGCCAGGACGGGACGAATGGTCTTGGTAGCATCGATGAAGTTCAGAGAGGCACAGAAAAGGCCAGACAGTGCGTTGGTGAGAGTGAGCCAGCGTGCAGAGGCTCTGTAGGGGTCAGTCGCAGTTCGCAGTGCTTGAATGGTTACCCTACTGCTTCTCGGTCTCGGCCTCAATCCAGGCCCATAGCTCTACACCAGTGCCTCCTTCTCTCGACCCCTGGTGTGGCCGTTGACCCCAGTTCTCGGCATCCCACCTTCCAACGCTAAACCGCAGATGCAGTTCCTGTGTATGAGCATGCTGCAGAATCTGCCCCAGAGATCTCGGAACATAGCGGAAGTTCTGCTGCTCGAACGAGGCTTGGCTCTCGTTGCTGCGGAAGTTGAACGACGCGAGGAGCGTATCCTGTGGAAGGGGTCGAAGCAGGAGCTGCTCGTGGTAGTCAGGCGCCGCCGAGGCGAAAGCTATACATGCATTCAGCAAGAAGAAAAGCCCGGAAGAGAGCATCGCAGCATCGCAGCGCCTATGAACGCGTTCAGAAGCACCAAAAGAGTGACGTAGATGCTGGTGCTGCTCGTTGGTGTTGCGGAGGTGAAGGTACGCGCCACACGTAATTGGCCGGGGCGCTAGCTTGGCGGGTCATCGAGGGTCGCGATTTCTGTTCAGACGCAGCTATCGACCTCACCAGTCACCACCACAACCAAAGAGAGTAGACAAAATGGCCGCAGCAGAGACGCGCAGGCTGCTTGGTGCGTATCACGTTCATGTCAACCGCTTAGTCGTCCTAACGTCCTGTAGAACAGCTCATGGGCGAGCAGCTCATGAGCGGCTCTGACCAGCGCGCGCCGCAGCTCAGCATCACCGACCCCAAGGTCTGCCGCTCGTACCTTGTTGGCAACTGCCCCCACGATCTCTTCACGAACACAAAGAACGAACTCGGCCCCTGTCCCAAGGTCCACAATGAAGCTCTCAAGACCGAGTACCAGGAGGCAGACGCAGATCAGAAGCGCAGGTGGGGGTTTGACTTCGACTACCTGCGCGATATGCAGCATCACATTGACGGCTGCAATCGCAAGATAGATCAAGCTCAGCGCCGTCTCGAGAAGACGCCTGAAGAGATTCGACAGACGAATGCTCTGGTGAGTACTTCTCCTTGTACTTGCAAGCTCACGTACTAACACCGCCCCAGCTGAAATCGATCAACGAACTCACCAAATCCATCGACGCCGGCATGCTCGAAGTCCAGATCATGGGCGAAGAGGGCATGGTCAACATGGCCGTACAAGAGTTCACCAAGGTCCGCATGAAGAAGGCTGAGAAGGAGGAACGCGAGAGGGAGCTGCGCGCTCTCTCAGACACAGGAGGACCATCCGGACATCAGAAGCTCCAGGTCTGTGACGTATGTGGTGCGTACCTCAGTCGTCTTGACAATGATCGCCGTCTAGCAGACCATTTCTACGGAAAGATGCATCTTGGCTACGCTCAGATGCGCAAGTCGTACGAGTCCCTGCAAAAAGAGCTCAAGGGTCGCGCCCCTCCCCGCGACGCATACCCATCACAAAGCGACGACCGAGGGTCATGGGGCGGCGGCGGCTACGGCGGTGGAGGTGGAGGAGGAGGAGGCTACGGCGGCCGCGGTGGCCGACGCGGTCGTGGAGGTAGAAGAGGAGGATGGTAATCGTCTTTTAGTCCGGCGTTCAAGGTGTGTCAAGATGATTCCCAAAAGGTCCAACTTACTACAGCATTATTGCGAGCGACACTTCAGCTGCAACTCCTTTCAGCAGTTCTTGTACAACAGAGGCGGTCTACAAAGCCATTTGGAGCATGGAGCTCGCGACCTAGTCCAAATCAAACTATGTACGCCTACACCATGACTCGTTTGGTCTATCTCTAACCATCAACAAGGGATTGCGTGCAACTATGCGGACTGCTCGGCAGCACTCTTGACAGCTGAGAATCTCTTGGAACGAGGGATACTGGTGAGTTGGCATATTGCTTTCGCATTTCATCACCGGGGCCAACCATCGATGAAATACGCCCCGTCTCATTTCCGGCTTCGTCATCCAGTCATGCGCTCATTCGTGTGTCCCTGGCTTCATTGCGAGCACTTCCCTCATCTCGATGTGTATGGCAATTCCCACCAGGCGGTCCGCATCTCATAAGCCTAGGCCCACTCGTATATGCAATGTCTTCTGAAGTAAGTCCGTGAATGAAATGTAGGAATGAACATGCTCGAGTAGAAGTCAGCCGCTGACGCCTATTCGTTGCACAAACTCACTTCCAAAGTCCGAAACTCAGGAATGTAGCGTGGGTCGCATTCATTGCATCAGTAGGATTCCCGCTCCCTATCCTGGCGAGAAATGCATGGCAGTCAAAGCCTTATGCTCCGAAACAATGGTACATAGCCGACAATATGTATAAACCCTTGTTTGTTCAACGTTTAGGCCTCCCTGTCCCGCGCCACCACCATGCATTCGATTTCTCTCTTGTTAGGTCTTCTTACAATTGCAGTTCAGCATGCTTCTGCGCTTACTGCCAGTGTCCCAGGTGAGCTTGGCAAGGATATCCACAACGAAGGGTAGCTGACATGCGAAGTGACCGACAATGTGCTTGATCTTGAGGTTGGAGACTCATTCCTGGGTGCCCTGACACCGTCATCAGAGTACCTTGCCAGTCTGCGTCGCAATGCCAGGAGCAAGGTGAAACGTCAGACACCTTACAATGACTACGACGCAGACGTTCAAGAAGACCTGATCACCCTTGGAGGCAGAGTGTATATGACCAGAGTTACTCTCGGCAGCCGCGTCTACTCTCTTGTCATCGACACTGGCAGCTCGGATACATGGGCCGCACAAGCAGGCCTAGTCTGCAAGAATGCTGCCGGCCAGACTGTCTCAACTGCAACATGCAGATTTGGTCCTCTCTACAATACAACAGTCTCGCAGAGCTACAAGGCGTATAATCCTCGACAGACATTCGGTGTCAACTACACCAGCGGCGAGTACCTGCAAGGCATACTAGCAACGGAACTGCTCGGTCTCGGTGATGTCGGTGCTGGCTATGCTCCGCGTCAGATTGTTAATCAGACTATCGGTATCGTCCAACAAGGGTATTGGGATGGTGACGGCACCAGTAGTGGCTTGATGGGTCTTGCATACTCCCGGCTCGCCAGCGGCAGCAGCTCAATCGGCTACGAGGCCGTCATCTTCACCCTGTAAGTCTTACGTGTCATCACGCAAATTCCACAATCGTAGACACCAGTGCCATAATCCATATCGGTGCGCTCCGACATCAGCCACTAACGGTCCTCCAGCTTCGATCAAGCCTACTACCCGCCCGTCTTTTCTCTGGCCCTGAACCGCACTCTCGTCAGCACCACAACCAAAACCCAGCCCTCAAAAACCTCGGGCGGCGTAATGGCCATCGGTGGCCTGCCCAACGTCAACTACGACACAAACTCTTGGGTGCAAACCAGCATCATCCCCGTCAGCGCATCCGTCTACACCTACTACAGCATCAAGATCGACGGCTTCAGCATCACCGCGCCTTCAGGCAGCACAATTGCGCCGCAAAACTACGCCGCCAGCGGCCAAAACATCATCGTCGACAGCGGAACCACGCTCATCTACTTGCCTGACAGGATTGCGGACTACATCGCTAGTTTGTTTGTGCCCGCTGCGACTTATAACGCAAACACGGGGCTGTATATTGTTAACTGCCAGGCTGTTGCGCCCAGGGTGGGCGTCACGGTGAGTGGCACGACGTACTTTATTAGCACGGATGATCTCATGAATCGTGGAAGTGGGGCTGTGGGCGGCTCGGGAGCGGGCGCGGGCGCGGGCCAGTGCGTCCTTGCTGTCCAGAGGACGGAGGGTGGAGCGAGTGTATTGGGGGATAGTTGGTTGAAGAACGTGCTTGTTGTGTTCGATCTGGGTGGGAACAAGGTCAGGATTGCTCGGAGGGAAGTTTATTGAGAAAGTGCTAAGGGGTGTTGAAGAGGAGGGCACATGCGAGTCTGCAATGGGTACGAAGAGAAGCACGAGGATGGTTGTGAGGAGAGCACCACTTGCTTCGTGCTGATATTCTAGGGGACGAGGATTCGAGCAAATGTCCTTCCAGCCATCTTACGGATGGCATGCTCCCGGCTATTCATACCATAAGGAACACTCTGGGAGAGCATCTCCTCCTTTCACTTCTCCATACTCTCTTCTGTCGTTCCAAAAGCCGTATGTCTGAGTAGCGTTTTCGCTGCAGATTTGCCTCGGGTTCTACTGTTCTACTCGCGGACCTCAAGAGGATCTAGGCGCTCGTCCCTCTCAAGAGCTCATGATCACGGCCACACACACGGCATTGACACCTCAAGCATACGACGGCAAACCGTCCAACCGCACAATATCGACCACCAACCAAAATTCCGTCACTCTCGATCAGCTCAGCGAGATCATTGCTTGCGAAGTGTTCCTCTTTGCCCCCGTCACAGCCGTCACCGTCCTCCTCGGCGCCTGTGTCTTTGGCACCCTCCTCAAGCAGAACCGCACGCTTACGCGCCGCGCCACGGAGCTCAGTACGGCCAACCAAGATCTCAGGGCTCAGGTCGCAGACCTCATGACTGAGGGCACAGAGCTTCGTGACCGCGAGGCTCGCGTTGGGACGCACCACATCCGCAAGACAGAGCGGCGCCATCGTCGTGCTAAGCTCGCAGAGAACAAGGGCGCATCCTCGGACATGGGAGACTTCAGTGTTGGTCTTTACGTAGGGGTAGAAGAAGGTATTGCGTACATACAGATGTCAAGCAAGAAATTCTCAGTCTAGCAGTAAGTAGGAAGCAAAAGGCAGAAAGTTATCTACCTTGAAGGCCGTCAAGGCTTGAATTCGATGATTCTACTTGGTAATACGAATGCCGTGTCACCGTCAGTCTAGTGCAGGCGTGATGACAATCAGAGAAAGTACCTCAGTCCTATACTCGGTCTCTGTCTTGTCGAAGACTTCGAACTCATATCCTACGTCTTCAATCTCGTTTGGTGTCTGCAACATAACCGCGAACTTGCATACCCTGTAAACAACGGCCGCAAACATCACACTAGTAAGGAGGACGTTTGTTGCGTTCAGGATTTGAGGCATGCTCTCAAGGCGGTTGAGGTTCCTTCAGGATCAGTAGCACTAAGAAACTCATTTGTACTCATTTGTGCGCATAGTCAGGTGAAAAGTACGTATTCAACATGGCTGGACAGTGGCGAGCTCTTCAGTGCGGGGTTTTCACTAGACACCTAGGTCAGGGCGATTCAGTTCCTTCCTTCTACATGGTTCAGTGGCAATATCAAGCCTTCTATTCGTCCGCCCTTCACATCCTCATCCTAAAACAAGACACCGCCATGAACAACACCATCATCCTTGCAGGAACGGCTATGAGAAGAATGGCAGTGACAGTTACATCGAATAGCGCTACGTCTGTTACGTGTATGGGTGAGCATAGAACTCAGGTCCTGGTTCTTCAATCTATATGAGCGATCAAGCAACCGAAAAATTACGAGATGGACTCCTTCACGTCTAGTGCCACGTTTACCTTTCACCTGCCACCCCTTCTGATCTCACAAACCCTCTTTCTGTTTATATCCATCCCACCAATCTCACCAATCTCAAAGCGCCCACACTTTTACACCCGTACCCGTCTCTCTCGCTGAACGACATGGACATCGCCACACCCACACTCTCCTACCAGCGCGCCGCCATCAAGGTCATGTTCTTTAGTAGCGTACTGACACTCATGTTCGAGTCACTTATGGCCATTACCACACTCACCCTGAAGATAAAGGGTCACATCGAACTTGCCAAAAGCTGGATCCATTTGTTCGGTTGTTCTATGTTCACCGCCTTCCTCTTCTCGATTGGTATTGCCTTGGCTTTTATTGCCGAAGGCCGAGAGTACGTTCGCCAGCAATAAGAGGCGGTGCTTTTGGAGAAGGCATAGTCTGGAAGTGACGCAGATACTCGTTAGCTGGGTATTTCTTTTTTTTTAAAGAGAAGAGACAGTCATGGGGTGAAGCGAATATGGAAGAGTTCAGTGGCGATCGAGAAGAAGTGCATCAAACCTGGTGGGAGAAGATCTACCCTACCCATGGCATTCCAATCAAAATACTGAACGCCCATCTCCGCGCGATCTGCGATGCAGTTCTGTATACCGCACTGATACTTCTCAAGACTGGCATGCATTTGACAGCTGATCTGGACGGTCAATCATTCCATGCGACTCGTACTTGAATGTGGAGGTATTGGACGGGAACATATGTTCTGGCGCTCTGGGGTTCATCTATGTCGTAACTACTACTACATGACGGCCGTAGTGTTGCTGACGTGGGTCCATTTGAAGGATACTGTTTGATAGGAGGTCGTGTGCGAGAATTGGTATAGTCTCCTCTTGAGCATGGTCCCCGTAGCACATGATTTGTCATTCCGTAGTCAGACGTGAGGCTCTACTCTTTCACTTCCCTGGATGTTCCCACTTGGTCCATATTACCTCACCTTGTTTCGAAGCGCCCTCTCAATTCGTGCCCATAGCCATCGCTCACATACCCTCATACACCTTCGCAACCCCCGACCCCGGCTCACCAACCCCAAACACACAACATGGCTATTACCATCGTCACAACCCTCAGCCACGCCAAAGCCGCACAACGAATCTTGCGCCTCGGCACCATGATGTACATCATCTGGGGCGCACAATACATCGTCGCCATATCCGGGCTCCTCTTACCAGGGTACAGCAAGTACGCCATGAACATCGCCTATGTCGCATTCGCCGTCCTATCTACCATCCTCGTCTGCACAGCCCTGATTGCATTGAATTACTGGAGCGACGACCATGCCTCAGGGCGCGACATTGAAAGTTACGAAGCCGGCGCAGAGAAAGTGTAGTCCTCCAATGTGTACTATACGCTGCACGTATCAGGTCTTGGGCGCGGGCGAGGACATGCGGGGGACGGATGATGTATTGACTTATGGCAGCCGCATTTGCTGATCAAAGGGGAGGATGCGGGGTCGACGGGGTTCGAAGATTGGACTCTACCAGTACTCAGTGCGCGGGTCAGTATAAGCGTTCGGCCAGGATAGCGCTTGAGAGATTGCTATTCGACTATGCGCCCAAGAGCCCTGTGCAGATCGAAGGGAGCCAAGAATGCGGAGAAGTCTGGATAGAGAGGTGTATAGCAATGCAGGAGTAGAACTGATACTCATAATCTGGCTCTCGCGACCATGCGAGGCTCATCATGTACCCCGCTCGACCGACTTGCAGGTTTCCGAGACTCTATGTGCTGTTACCTCTTGTCCGTATTGCAGCGCGCAGCGGTCAGGCCCCCATACCTCTCTCATCCCCAAAGACCTCCGTCCACAACTCATGGTTCTCGAAAGTCTTGCTCGGATACCTGATCTTCCCCCACTCGTTCCTATCGCTCATGCGCGCATTCGCCGCTACACTAGCAGCGCCCTTCCTGACCGTATACTCATCAACATCCGCTGCAACCCCCGGAATCCTGCGATCCGTGGTAGCCGTGAGGACATTCATAACCGTCCTTATACCCAATAGATCCTGAATGTTATCGCCCAGTTTCGGAAACGCTTTGTTCAGACCCCACGTAATCGCGCCCGACACCTTCTGCACGGCGCCGAGGATCCTACCCGCGGGCGCAAACTCGATTACGTTGCCGTAAATGTCTCCGCTACCTGTACTGTTGGGCCGGGGGTTGGCGATGCGTGCGCTGATGTCGGCGATGCGGGTGTCGAGATCGAGAATGATAGGCGTGCTACTGTTGTCGTTGACGTCGCGCACGCCTTCGAGAATCCACCGCAGCACGTTGTCCGCGAGCACTTCGTTCGGCCAAACGGTGCGGCTGAGCAGATCTGGCAGCCAGCCTAGGGCTTCTTCGATGTAGTTTGTTGGGTGCTGGCGTATGAAGCGGAAGGTTTGGCGGCCGACATCGTAGTGGACGCCGGGGAACCAGACTTGTTCGACGATCGTATTTGGCGCTTTCTCGCTGGGAAAAGCGAGGCAAGGTTGGAAGGCCCATAGTCTGTCGTGTAGAGCAGGAGCGTGACGGACGTGTTGCACGCTTGTCGAGACGTACTGATCGAAGAACTCGAAGGGGGCCCAGTCGACACCTATGCCTGCATTGAGCCGGGGAATGCCGAGGGAACCGACTGTGTCGATGACGCTCATACAGCGGATGGGCTGCTTCACCTGCCAGACCTTGTCTGCGTTGTGGCGCCTCCTCTTGCTCTGTTCGCTTTGAGGAGCGTCGATGGGTAGGCTGGAGCGATATGTACGGAACACCTCATAGCACAGACGGTCAACCTGCTCCGAAGAAAGGGTATCTCTCTGGCGGCGTATGATACCGCAGTTGTTGATCATGCCAGCCACGCAGCGCACAGTGAACGCCCCACGGCTGAAACCGAACAACCAGATCTCATGATCATCGGTGTAATGCTCGACAATGAAACGGTAGACAGACACACATTCGTCACCAATATCAGATGCTGTTGCTCCATTCCAGATGTACTCGAGAAATGTTCCGTCAACGCCTACGCCTTCCTGGTAGCCGGCGATGACATTGGCAGCGCGAGGTCTGATCGAGTGCACCGTCGCGGGCCTCTTGCTTGTATCATCGTATCGGACGTCTCCGACCATGTCCGCTAGCATTCGAATATTGCTTGGAGGCGCGCCTGCGACCTTTGTCTCGCGACCGCACTGCGTGATGTAAGTTACAACATCAGAAACTCAGGCAAGCAAGGGACAGTGCCTACCCAAGTGCCATCGCAAAAGACCAGAAGTCGTTTGGACGGATTCTTCAGTGTCGATCCCGGCATAGTAAGTCTGTTATGAAGATTCGACAGAATGAGCTGCTTGAGGAGAATTTAAATGTAAAGATGAAACGGCAAACGTCAGAGGGAATTTATCGTTATCTCTTGGCCCACTAGCTGTGAGAGAGCGCCTGTTTGCCTGCTCTTGCCTTCTGCTTCTAATGTGGTGACGGAGCTGAGGTCTGTTTACCCGATCAGGTGCGACTGCCTCGTGTACCTGTGCACATGCTCACGCCGCTAGTTCTGGGTCACAGACCCTTTGGCGGATTGTGCCGAAAGCTTAAATGTGGGGAACACGGGGGCTGGATGATGGAGACATCTGGGACAGTGTTGGGTTGGGATGTGCGCGACATGTCCTAGCGCTGGTGACGTCATGCTGCTATTTCGTGGAGGTTGGCGAGAATCACGCACGGTGCGCGGAGGACTCAATAGTCCTGCTAACAGCTGCAAAGGCGTGAAGAATGGCGGTGCGATCCTTAAGATCTCGCTATCTGCGAAACATGGTCCTTGAGGCTGAGTTCGCGTGTCTTGCCAGGGGCATCCATGTCATTGCCCAGGCTGGGCAAGATGCCTACCCTTATTATGTGGCTGCCCAGCTCTCGACTTTCGCAGACCGTTATCGTTGCTGACTTCACATGCCAGAGAGTGGTGCCTTGAGCTAGCAGCTCTGCGATGCTAAGAGCAGCCAGGACAAATGCTTGGTGCTGTTCAGCTGGCTCTCACCGCAGGCGTGGTAGTGCGCAGTACCCAACAATTCTGTTGTTGGCAGCTGCCATGCAGCGAAGAAGCTGATATACACCGCCATGCTCCAGCCTCAACTTGTCGCGGTGTGTCGATGTGGTTCCTGTCGTCATATGCCATGTCGACAGGCTAGACTCAGTGATGTCCTCAGTGGCCCAGCACCTCATCCAGCACATCCCACGTCCCCCTCTGCACATCCTTTCTCCTGTCGCCTTCTGCGTTTTTGCTCACCACCTCTCGTGCCGCCTCGCTCTCTTCTCCACCAGCATCAAGCTCAATAGCTTTCCCAAACCCATCCAGCACGCCCCTGACCTTATCCTTCATTCCTTTAACGCCCTCAATCTCTTTCCTCTTCCGCGCGACTTGCTCCTCCATGATCCTGATAAGCGTCTCTCTCGCCTGATGCGGACGATACTCGTTGATCAATCCATGCATATTACAAACCAGATTCAGGATATGTTTGAGCACCTCATTCTTCCCCGGATGGGTGGGACTGGCCGCAACGATGCCGAGCAGCTTGACGTATTCGATGATCAGGCTGCGGTTGAACCGGTTCAGGTAGGCTTGGCGGTCGATGTGGGCGGTCGCAGAGTGGGGGTCGGATTCTGAAGGGGAGGAGGAGGGGTAGAGTTGTGTGTAGCTCCAGTCGGGGAGCACGAAGTCGGGCGCGGTATTGAGCTTCTCGGCGATGTAGGACATGTCTTGCGAGAACTTGTTGGTGCCGGAGCTCTTTGTTGTTTCGCCGAAGACGTGGAAGAGCTCTTCGGCGGCGGGCGGTGGGGGAGGGATGAGGTAGCGGAGCTCAGTTGGGAGGGCTAGGATCTGCTCTGAGGACAGCTTTGAGCCGGCATTTGCGTCGCCGTTGGAGAAGTCGGCGCCATTGCTGGCTTCGTCCTTGATATCTTGTAGGCGCTTGAGGTTCTCGGTTGTGAAGTGCTTGAAGAACGGCGGCGGGTCGGGATACGGTTGGAGGGGGACGATATTTTCTTCGTCGGCCATGGCGCGCAATCGCGAGGAGGTGTCTATCTTGGGAAGTCAAGAGCGAGGTGGTGTTGAGTTCTTTGTCGCGTAGGAAGGTCAACGGCCGCGACGCGTTTAAAGCTGGACCCTGGCTCGGCTTCGTCACTGCGCACGGGCTTGGTACCTTTCGCCTTATCTGTAGCCTTAAGCCAGCCTCACCACCTCTACATCTGCACGCGTGGATACGATGCAATACTAATCAAAGATGTTGTGTTCAGTGTGTTGCAGCAAGATACATTCGGATATGCTTCACCCGAGCAAAGTGCGAAGGAAGTGCACATCAGCAGCCTCGATGACAAATCCAACGATGATGTCGCCGGTCAAGCTCGCCGATGCATACATCATAGGTAGCTATAAGTTCAAGTGTCGTATTGCATTGCTTCGGCTTAACCTCACTTCTATACATTCGCGTACACTCATCATAACCACGCCATCAACATGTCTACCCAAAAGGCCGTCGTTCATGTCGAGAAGGGTGTCTCAGAGCTCCGCTCCGACGTCCCCCTCCCCAAGGTCCAGGACAACTTCATCATCGTCAAGACCAAAGCCGTAGCCCTCAATCCCACAGACTGGAAGAGTATCGAGAACTCGCCTTCAAAGGGAGCCATTGCGGGATGTGACTACGCCGGTATCGTCGAAGAAGTCGGCAACGGCGTCAAGGACGTAAAAGTTGGCGACAGGGTAGCCGGTTTCGCACGCGGAGGAGACCCAGCAGACCACAGCAATGGCGCCTTCGCCGAGCACATCAAGGCCAAGGCAGGCATCCACGCCAAGATCTCCGAGAATATGTCCTGGGAAGATGCATCCACACTCGGTGTGGGCATCACCACTGTGGGTCAGGGCCTGTACCAGGCCCTCGGTCTACCACTCCCACCAGCGAAGGTCTCTGAGCCCACATCCGTGTTGATTTACGGCGCGTCGACAGCGACTGGAACGCTGGCTGTCCAGTTCGCTAAGCTGTCTGGCGCAGAGGTCTTCGCAACCGCGTCGCCGCACAACTTCGATCTCGTGAAGAAGCTGGGCGCGGACCATGTGTTCGACTACAAGGACCCAAAGTGCGGTTCCAAGATCCGCGAAGCCAGCAAGGACAAGCTGAAGCTGGTCTTTGACTGCATTGCCGAGCACGGCAGCGAGAACCTCTGCTGCGACGCTATCAGCTCTTCCGGAGGCCAGTACTCTTGTTTGTTGCCGTTCCCGCTGCAGAACTTCCCGAGACAGGATGTGAAGCATGGCTGGACCCTGGGGTACACGGCGCTGGGCGAGAAGTTCAGCGACAAGGTGCCTGCTAAGCCCGAAGATTACGAGTTTGGTGTCAAGTTCTGGAAGGCGGCTGAGGGGTTGCTCAACAGCGGGAAAATCAAGACACACCCAACGCTGGTTAATGATGGTCTTGAAGGCGTGCCGCAGGGTTTGAATGATTTGAAGGACGGAAAAGTGTCAGGAAAGAAGCTCGTGTACAGAGTCATCTAGTTATGGACGTAGCTTAAAGGCAACCTTTTTGTGCCCTGGTCACGAGTTCAAAGTTCGTCGACGGCACTAGTGTTCATACTCGGGAAGGGACCCGTTATTCGGTGTTGTGTCAGTACTGATGGCCCGCGACCCAGAGCCCACGGTCGTGCTCTTTTGAGATCCAGTGTCGATATGCTAGCCTTTCTTCCAGTCATCAATTAGTGACTTGACCGCAGACACCGCACCGAGTGAGCTATGAATCCTTGCAAGCAACGTAAGACTAGGCGAATCTCGCCTTTTCCACGTCAGCCCCACAAGCGAGCCAACACTCTGACGCAATCGAAGTGATGGTGGCAGACAAGCCAGACTGACAGACAGACAATGATGAAGTCATTTGTGCCCATGATGCATGTAAAAAAACATTCAGCATCCTCTCAAGTCTTGAGATCGATGATAGATGCAGACCAGAAAGTTTCAAATCAACTGGTGCATATGACATCAAGTCACTAGTCGCCGCAACATCGCAGGATTCAAGATACCCGCCAATGATACTGGCAACTTCCTGAGATCTTTGGGGAATATTATCAACCATGACCCTTCTCGGTTCTTGTGTTGCTGCGAATACGTTCGTTGTTGGCACCAATTGTGGCCATCGAATCTGGAGGTTGCTCTATTATGGAAAAGACAGCTTGAGTGGGAAAAGTACCAAGTCTTGCAGAGGAGAAAACCCATGGACTTACTTTGAAAGTTCTGAATCTTCGAGAAAAGAACTGGTAGTCATTGTCGATAGGGGAAGAGGCTGGGTTAGTAAAGGTGATGGTGCGGGCGAGGTTTCTTTTCGGGACGAGAGTACGCAGTGCCTTAGGCCTTGTATTCCATGGCGAAACACCTCGATCTTGATATGTTTTGTAGGGAGCGAGGATTGCCGCCACATTCTTTGAGCGAAAGAAACTCAGAAAATACCCGAAATGGGGAAACAGATACAGCTGTCGAAGGCCGAGTTTGATGCAAAGTTTGAAATGCAGTCAGGAATCAAGCTCGCACTGAGGATATGACCATCTTCAGAAGATCTGTTGGACTCCAAAGCTCGAGCAGGGCTTCGCTGAAAGTCCCGCTTTTTCGCCTTTTGAGTATTGCGTCCAGCTTCTGCCGCAACATGAGAGCGAAACAGCCCCAGAGAGGGTCGTGGCAGCTGTGGCAGAACGTCTTGCGCGCGGCGCGGCCCTTGACTCGTGAGCTGACCGTGCGGAAGCTGGCTTGCCGAACACCCTGACCTCGACATCTCACTTCTCGGTATGGTCATTGCTCTGCACGGTCACAAACCATACTGCGACACGAGATGTCTTCCGCTTGAATCAGGAGGAGCTTTGTTGGTGGTCATGGGGTCGAAAAGGAGTTCACAGCTGAGCTTCACGGATGGTGGCAGCCGCTTGCCCCATTGCAGCTAAATGACGCAAAGCCACGGCGCACATAGAAGGCGCGAGGTCAAGATAAACAAATGCCAGCACGCGACTTCCTCCTAAGACCTCACAAGCAAAATCACTATGTCTCGACCAACCATGAAAGCCTGGCAATACGACAGCGTCCCAGTGGAGAAGAACCTTAGGATCAACGATGCCGCCACCCAACCCACTATCAGCGACCTGGAGGTCCTTGTCGAGGTCCACGCGATGGGCCTCAATCCCGTCGACTACAAAGTCACTGAGAGCGCGCCCCTGACAGCTCTGGGTTTGAAGTGCATACCCGGCGCAGACTTCTGCGGCAAAGTCGCGAGGACTGGAATCAAAGTCGACTCTTTCCAGATTGGAGAGTGGGTATTCGGTGCGAAAGTCGGCGCTATTTCCAATGGAACCCTGGGACAGTATGTCAGTGTCTCGCAGGACATGCTGACAAGTCTGCCGAACGGTATCGAGGTGGAAGATGCGGCGAGTGTGGGTATTGTTGGCCTCACGCAGTACCAGGCTATCAAGCCGAATGTCAAGGCTGGCGATAAGGTGTTTATCAACGGAGGCTCTGGCGGTACTGGTGTCTACGGTATCCAAATTGCGAAAGCTCTTGGATGCCATGTCACAACGACGTGCTCGACAGGAAATGTCAAGCTTTGCGAAAGCCTCGGTGCTGACGAGGTTATCGACTACAAAAACGCCGACATCGTTAAAACTCTCGCCGGCAAGGGACCGATCTTCCAGCTCGCCGTAGACAACGTGGGCTCGCCTGCCGACTTGTACAAACAATCGGCGTCATACCTTGTAGCTAACGGCAAGTTCGTCCAGGTTGGTGCGAGTCCCAGCCTCGGTGGCTTTGCCCAGATCACCAGCAACTTGCTCGTTCCAGGCTTTTTGGGCGGCGGCAAGAGGCCGTACCAGATGTTGATGACGAAGGCGGTACCGGATGACCTGAAGCAGCTGGGTGTGCTCATGAAGGAAGGGAGGGTCAAGGCCGTTCTCGACGAGGTTTTCGATTGGGAGGATGCGCCCAAGGCTTTCGAGAAACTGAAGACTGGACGATCGAAGGGCAAGCTTGTGATCCGTATCAAGCAGGATACAGGGAAGGGCAGTTCATTTTAGGATGCCATCCCCTTGCGATTACAACTCAGCGTCTGAATGCGATTGTAGAGTTCACCATCGTCGTTTTGTGCTGCGGGATGACCTAGCTGGCGAGGCTGGAGGCGAGGGGGTGGCAGTGTCAGGTTGTGCACCAGACTGTAAGCCTTGCAAAGTCCAACCCTCAATGTTCCCTTCTCTCCACCACTTTCACATGTTTGCGACCTCTCTGATAACGAAAACGAAAAGATGTGACCTGCGACATGGCTCTACCGACGATGACGCTCGATTCATCCGCAGTTAACTCAAGAGTCGCCACACCACCTATACGTGAAAGATCCTTCACAGCTATCTCAAACTCGAAACGCACGTGTTTTTTGCACGATTTCTGCTGTAGGCCTTACTGACCCTGATCAGGCATTGACATCTACAAAGCGCAGAGCTGAGTTCGACAACTCAGAGCATCAAAACTCAACGTCAAAACAGAACTGCCGTCTACCCTCAACCTGCACATTATGTAAGCACGGTCTACAAGCATTCTGCGAGCTTGACCCGGCGGTTCTACGACGAATAGAGTACAAAAATGGATTTCCCATGACCGACTTCCGGTACGGCTCAGACGCATGTGCGCTGTGCATAATGTTGCGCGCATATGCCACTCGACAGGGGATCGTTTACTCAGCTCGTCAAGCTCTTCACGCTTCCTCGTTCATACTAAGCTCGCCTGTTGTTAGGAATGGCGGTGACAAGGAGATTTGTCGCTGCGATATAGCTTGTCTGAAAGCTCCCAACGTGAAAAATCAAGAAGTCATCTTCATCTTCCCTACAGATGATGCGCAGGACCACGCATTCTTGCCCTAGGCAGTAAACCCAAATGCCGATCTATCGCGCTCTCAAGAATGGATTCGATATTGCCGGAATCACCACAGACAATCTTGAGGGCAGCTTGAACGGACCCTGGCCAATCTCTCCCTGATCGACTGCGAATCCCGCACGATCGTGAAGGCTGTACGTCGCATACGATATGTAGCACTCAGCTACGTCTGGGGACCAAAGGTGACAGAAGATGTCAGTAGCTTCCCACGAACAACTGAAGACGCCATCAAGGTCACAAGAGGCCTGTGTTACAATCATCTCTGGGTGGACAGGTATTGCATCCAACAGGGATCTACCGAGAAGCACGAGCAGAGCAGCCAGGTGGATCTTGTTTACTCCGCTGCCGATGTCACCGTTGTCGCGGAGGCAGGCACTCATGCCGACTTTGGGCTTCCCGGGGTATCTGTGCAGCAAGACCTTCGACAATTTCTTGAACTGGACGGATATCGTGTGATCGAGTACCCAGAAGTTCCGCACACGGCAGTACCGAAGACGACCTGGTCAACTCGTGCTTGGACTTTGCAAGAAGCCTTCCTTTCACGTCGAAGACTCAACCAGATCTATTTTGAATGTGCCAGCATGAACTGCTGCGAAAGCCTGCTTGGAAAGAATGCCGTTCTTGATTACCGAGATGTCATAAGAGACGGACATCATCCCGGAATCTTTGCGGGCGACAAACCATGCAGCGAACGTGCTGGAGTCGGAAAATAGCAGCTAGCACATAATCAGAGTAGGGCACTCCAAAGTCTGATCACTGGATATACTTCGAGACAGCTCACCTGCGAAAGAGACTCGTTCAATGCTTTCATAGGTATCCTGAAGCGTTTCCAGGCTCACGATCCAGCTTTACGTCACATATGGAGAGTCACTATGCATAGACGTGAAGTGAAAGACGGTCTCCACAAAGACAGCGCAGCACACGACAGCTCCGCCCTCGGCCTGTCGGCATGAAGCATAAGAGCCCCATGGTTGCTTTTGTCCAATGACGAGGCGTCCACTCTCGCAGTTTCGAAACTTCCTTGTCTGAAGCAGCGGGTGTTGCCAAAGTGGCTGGAGGGCATTTTGATGACCCGAGTGCAGTTCTTTCGGTGGATTGCTGGTCGGTCCTTCCAGCCTCAGACACGGAATGTGGCACAGCCAGTCAAATTCCTTCAGCGAGCCGCTCGTGCTACGCCTCAGGCTTCATCGGCAGAACATCATCGTCATCTCGATCAACTCGCAACTGGGTTCGCCTGTAATGGGTCGAGATCAGCCACCCTCAGAGGCACTCGCAGCAAGGGAAGCCACGAAAGAGTCGGGCGTTTCGCAATCACAGCAATTTATCCCAGAGCGTTTCGAGGATGCAAAACGGCAAGGCGCCGCGAGTGGCTAGCGTGGCGCCGCATTGAGACTGGTGGAGCACTCTTAGATATGCATGAGACCAATGGCAAACCCCGCCTTGATCGCTCCTTCCCTCTGAGGTCGGTCCCTGATTAGCGCAACTTTCGCGGCGCGAAGCCCTGGGGAAAGTGGGAGCGCAGTGCTGTGTATCGTTCCTCACCACCACTCGTGCGCTCTGTGTCGCTGGCCTGCAAACACGTAGACGCTGACTTTTTGTGTCTCCTTCCTTGTCGCTCTTTAGCTTGCTGCAAACCTGCAAACCGTTCGTTGCGCGACTTCCCCTCTTGCATCCGTGCGACGTTCAACGCGCTTGCCGCTCCTCCTAAGGGTTGCCATTGTCCACCGCGCAGTTGCTTTCACCGCGCGACTACAATAAGAAAACACTGCGTCAGCAGTGCGATCATTGCTATTCGTATCGCCAGCGACTGTGCTCGGCGAGAGGTCTTCCGCGGTCGGATCGCCCACTTCAGACACTCCACGCCCCAGAACATGCACATCGCTCTTAGCTAGCATACCGAACCCCAACTCTTCCGGAAGGATCCAGCGTGCCCAGCACCGACTTCAATACGTCGCCCAGCTGTCAAAAAGCGGCGGCCCTGTCACTCTCTCAATTCACTCGCTAGTGGTCAACAGCCGGTCTGTCACCACTATCGCGAATCCGCTCCTTGAACCACCAATCTCTACTGCCTTCCGGGGACAGCCAATGTCACTGTAGTATCTCACGTCACTCTTTATACCAGCTGGACTGCACACTACACTACCGTTGACCGGCCAAATACATATACTGCTACCTAATACTCAACTCCATTAACCATGGGCTGCTGTGGAGACCGCGAGAAGGGCCTTGTGAACGTGGCTGCAGACCAGAAATGGGACTACATTGTACGTTGTGTCGACAAGGCATCAATGAGTTGGGCTGACTTTTGTAGAATCTCTCAGATTTCAGGTCGTCGTCATGTTTGACGCCTTTCTCCTATGCCTGGCTTTGGATCCTCACTCTCGTCTCCTGCGCCGTCTACGCCGCCGACGCGTTCACCGCCGTCAACTTGCTCGCCTTCAATAAATGGTCCAGTCAAGTACAACCCAAGGTGCCTTTCGAAGTTGCCAAATGGATCTTCGCCATCACTATCATCATCTCCTATGTCTTCTTGGTCTACCGAGGCATCAGGGCATTCCGTGTCATGCGATCTGGCAGCGTCACAGAATGCTACCTCGAACCGATGGCTGCTATCTGGCAGAGTATGAGGCTCACCAGCAGTGGTCGAGGATGGCGTCGTTTCTTGGTCTTCGCCGAGCTGACGAAGTCCAAGAAGGGCGCCAACTACATTGCCCTCTTCGTCTACTTCCAATTCAAGAGTGCTCTGATCATCATTGTCGCGCAAGGCCCGCGCATTGCGATCAATGCCATGACTTTGTACGCCGTCATGCAGGCTCAGCTTCTGCCTGTTGGCGAGCACGCGTCCGATGACCGTTCGGGCTTCGAGCAGTTCTTCATGAACATCAAGGCCATGATCGAGACTGGCAACAAGCAGGAGACTGTTGTCTACTTCACCATGTTGTTCTCCCTTGTCATCTGGGTCATCGCAGCACTTGGCATCATCATCTCATGTCTTCTGTACATCTTCTTCCTCTGGCACTACATTCCACGTTCGGATGGCAGCTTGACCAACTACTGCCGCCGTAAGGTCGAGACGCGTCTGGCACGTATTGTTGGAAAGAAGATGAAGAAGGCGATCGAGAAGGAGGACCAGAAGCGAAAGGCGGAGGAACAGAGGGCCATCAAGAAGGGCACTTTCAACTCAACAGGCTCGAAGCCCACTCTCCCGAGTCTCGTTGGGAAAGAAGACCATGATGCATCCATGTACGGCATACAGCGATCTGACACCTTCAGCACTGTGGCGACGCTGCCACCTTACTCCTCCAACGCTCCTTCGCGTACCAACACTGTAGCCACGAATAACTCCAGTGGCGTTGCAAGGAAACCAGCTTTGCCAACACTGAACGAGAGGCCTGGACCGGGCCGTTCAGACACTAACTACTCAACTACCAGCTATGGATCAAATGCGCCTCTCCTGAACCAGGCAGGTGATATGGGTATGGCTGGGCCTGCGCCTCCTGTACCTCATCTTGACCAGAACGCATATTACTACGAAGATCCTCCCCTTGCACCGCCGGCTCAAGCCTTCACACCAGCGTCGCAAGGCAGAGCATCACCACGGCCTATCCTTCCACAAGTCGACACCAACTACTCAGACGGTCGCTACTCACCTACACACGACGTCGTCTCCCCTCTCGACGAGACTTTTGCAAGGCAGCCTACGCAACCATACACCGCTTTTTCGCCATACAACCACCGTGGACCCGCAACTGGACCCGCCTACGAACTTTCTCCCGTTGACAACACAGTTCAGGGCAACAGCTCCCAACACTATTACTCCAACTCAAACGGCTTGGACGACTACATGGCCCCTCAGATTCCTGGCGCACTTCGGTCTGGCTCACCAGCCATGTCGCACACGTCGAACGTACCTCCACGCTCAGGCACTGCTCCTCCTCCTCGAGCTGGCACCGCTCCTCCACGGCCAGGTGTACCAGCAGGCCTACAGTCAGCGATTCAACGGAGGGAGGCCTCACAGCCTCTGCCAAGCAGGGCAATGAACGGTTCTGCGCCGCCAGTGCAGCAGCGCAGTGCTACAGCGCCGATCCAACAACCTGGATGGAATGCGCCTGCGCAAAGAAGCTACACTCCGTCAAACCTGGGCAGCGAGCGAAGCTACACACCAGCGCAGAGGAGCTATACACCTGCAGAGAGGAGCTATACACCTGCAGAGAGGAGCTATACACCTGCAGAGAGGAGCTACACCCCTGCTAGCACTGGATACCCACCATCAAACCAGAGGGGCTACGACAACGGCTACGGCTACTAAGCCTGTCCATTAGCGCTACTTTTTTGTTACTTTGCTTACTGCATTTGCATCTACCGGCGTTTTTCCCTTTCCTGTTAGACACAAACTCTTCACGCGCCATCTAAGGAGACGATCAGGCTTGACGACATCTATATTCTGTTCATAGTTTCGAAATACCCCCACGACGATACAATTGCAGCTGGTCTCGGACGTCCGTTCACTTCTGCTATACCTGTTTGGAGGGATTTGATGACATTTGACGCAAGATTTGGATTGCAGGCGTGTCTGCAGAGGACTGTATGTGTATGTGTATAGTGTACATAGCCAGGATGGATGAATGGAAGGCGATTAAAGTCGCGCTTTATATTCATGTAAGCTTGCGGATGTTGCTCTGTATTCGAGCAGGTGAAGTGGCTAGCTGACGTGCGCACACATGCCATTGCGCAAACCACGCTTCATGTGGTCGCACAGCTTGAAATTTAGAATATGCGTGTCTTATACGATTGCGACAACATCTTGCCACTGCATGCCAGTCGTCGTCAGCACCACAGAATTGCCTTGGTAACCCCTAACCCTCACAAGACTCACAGAGGCTTACACTGCCAGACTCGCATCAACACATCTGGCGTCATCACAGAGACACTCTAACATTCCACACTCAAAGGAAGCTGCGAACGCGATCTCCCTTCAAAATTCCTCACGTGTGATCGACAGGGACATCCGGATTTGGAAGTTCGCAGGTAGCGCTGGTCCCGCTGCTGATAGGTACAGCGTGTGTTTCGCAGTCGCCGCACCAGCACGGCCTGAGGCGCTCGCGCAGGCGCCAATGCTTATTTGTACATGGCGGCCTTTCAGTGAGAGGGTGGGTGCACTGCAGGTGTGTTCTCTCTCGTTACGAAAAGTAAAGGTTGTGAGAGTACGTAGGGCAGATGGCGCATATGTGGTGAATTGAGCAAGGCGTTCACATGTGTCATAGCGAGGGGCAGTGCTGAATAATATCTCGGTCAATTATTTCGGATTCAATGAAGATCTGAGCAAGGTAGTATACAGTGTAGCCAACTTCGCCAACTTCCAGTTGACGTACCTACTCGCAAGAAACAAGGTCCTACAATACCTATAGCAGGCCCCTGCAAAGCCTGCGCAGTCCGGCTATAACAATAGCAATAAGCTTATCGACATGCTGCAGCATCCTGCACATGCACAATAAATGAGCATGCTGCAAACATCGAGTAGGCGGACCTGCAGTTTTGAGCAAGTATATGTGTGGTGCTGCTTTACCGTGCAAGCGAGTGGCGTGCGCACGACTTGACCGATCCTTGGATTCAACGGACTTCGTCGAGTCGGATGACAGATCCTGTTGAGACCGCTTCCTATGTACTTCGCAGTCTTATGGCGCGCTGACAGGTGCCTATCATGAGTATGTACGCTTCTTTGACAATCCCATTGATGTCTTTGTGCGTTTGTCGGTGCTCCTGCGCTGTGCAATGGACCTGGCCTTCCGCGCGCAGCCGTACAAGTGTCCATTTCAACGTCAGATCGTGTGCCGCTTCACAAGCGCATGTCCTCGACTCGATAGTTGAGTCACCAATGGAGCTCTCGCAAAGAAAACAAAGAGCTAAAGAAAATCCTGCTGAATAGTCGAGGTGGTGATTGGGCAAGAACGAGAAAATCTGACGAGTGAGAGAAAACCACCTACATCATTCACGATTGCCGTTGTCAAGCCGAGATTCTGGACGCATGATCCACGAACGACAACCCACCACGTCGCATTGGCATCCGCGCCGTCACGGCTGAATCCCCACGATCCCGCAGATGTCAGCTTGTTCCTGCGTCTGACTGGCAGGAAGGAGGTTGCAGATTTTCCTTGCTGCATACCCGACCCACGACACGTTGCGATAAGGGCTTATCGTGCCGTGCTGGCGGCAGGACTGGGGCTCCACGAACGTTGCTTCGCCGTTCGGCACTTTTCGCTGATCGCTGAGTGGAGTAGAAACTGCGCAGCTGCAGACGTCTGCAGGTGGAGAGTTGGAGAGCCGGACTACGTTACATGCGATGCTTGCGTCACTTTGTTGTGGTGATTGCGTGGTCCAGCAGGCGAGCGCATTGCGTTGCTCTGCGCTTGTACGACACCCGAAAAGAGGGTGAGATTGGGGATTTATGCTGGGACCGACGAGTCGAGTTGTCGCGCTGCACTGCTCGTCGCAGGTTGTGAGCGTTGTGCTGCTACTTCACAACTCAACTGGTTACTGAGGCCACCGCTGTTGGGAAATGAGGTGTGCGCGACTCGGTGGAGCATCGACATCGAGGCGGCTGTTTGTGAAGACGTTCTGGAAGAGTCAGTCTCCACTTGTATCCTCGGCGACAAGACCAGGATCGAGGGACACGCATGCGTGTTCCTCCAATCATGGAGCGCCTAGCCCACTGTCGCGAAGATCGCAATTGCGCGGCCGTCATCTTGTTTGTTGATGGTGTTGAGCTTAACAAAGGCCGTAGAGACGGCCTGCAGCAAGCCACTTCGCTTTGTCAACAGGTTGCATGCGACAGCTCACGTTCATTGCGCCTTTGTCCCAGCAGCTGGGCAATGGTCGGTCAACACGTGCAGCATGTTGTGTGCGCAGATGCAGGAGTGAAACGTCCGGGCGCCGAGCCGTCGCTAAGTCAGGCACACCAATAGGCGTAGTGTGTGCCTGGATCCATTCTCAAGGCACCGCTCCCAATTGGCTGACAGGTTTACCAACGGTCATTGTCCGCGCGCTCGCCTTCCCTTGTTGGGTAGGGGTGAAAGACACAGGAGATGAGCTCCCGTCGAGGCCCCAGGCTGGTGCGCTGGGCCCACCAACCCAACAAGCAGGGGCTCCGGCTGAACTGTCTCCTGCGCGTCGCCGCTCTTCTTCTCTTCTTCTCAACCTTCACCGAGTATATCATACCGTATTGTCCTTCTTTTGACAACAGCCAATTTCGCGCGTTCACTCCTTCACGCCGGTATTGCTGTTCGCTCCCAGTCACTCATTCACCAATCAGACATACTCATAACCGCCGTTGAACGACGTTACGATCCCTCTGCCGCACATAAATATCCAACTGCATCAGCAAACAACCAACACAACCACATACCGAAATGCGTTACTCCTCTGCCCTGGTGCTGAGCACCCTCGCTGTAGGCCAGGCCGCCGCTGCCAACCACCACAACCGTCACGCCAGCTTCCACGCCAGGCGTCAGGCGTAAGTGCAGCACTCGTATTACGTGCAGGAGACCAACACTAACATGCCATAGTGATGCTAAGCGCTCTGCTGCCAACGATGTCAACTGGAAGGCCGTTGCCTACGACCTGAACGACGTGGACTGGGACAAGGTCAACTGGAGCTCCGTCTTCAGCTCGCCCACCCCTACCCCTGCCGCCCAGGTCACTCCCACCGTCGCTGCCTCCAGTAAGGAGACCTCCGCAACGGCTGAGCCCACCAGCTCCGCTGCTGCTGTCAAGGTCCAGGAGGTCCAGACCTCTGCTGCTCCTTCCAAGACTGCTGCTTCTTCCAGCGCTGCTCCTGCCACCACCTCCTCTTCCTCCAGCGACCTCGGCGATCTGATTGATGACATCGGTGACGTTGTCACTGACCTCCTCGAGGGCGTTGAGTCCATCGTCAAGTCCCTTGGCATTGTCTCCACTGGCAAGAACGACAAGTCCAACAACGGCGGTATTTGGATCGGTGAGGACTCCGAGTGGAAGGCCGAGTTCACCAATGACGCCAACGAGGATGCTGTCATCTTCTGCTGGAAGGCTGATGGCTTCTCTGGCATGTCCCTGAACGTCAACCAGCCCGAGATCTCCGTCGGTCTTAAGTCTGGCCAGAAGACCGTTGTCTCTTTCGCTGCCAACGTCCCCGCTGCCTGTGCTCCTGCTTTCGGCTCCACTAAGCTTGCCAACTTCGGTGGTCTTGATCAGACCTGGTGGGAGGTTACCTTCGGCCAGTACGGTGCTTTCGATGTCTCCCGTAACGTCAACATGAAGGGTCGCACCATCTCCTCCAAGGGCTCCAAGTGTGTCTCTGACATGGACGTCTGCGTCTTCAAGTGCAAGGCAAAGAACGGTGTCACACCCGACTCTTGCGAGAGCGGTTCCGACTACGACCTCTTCGAGTGTGGTGCCTCTTCCGGCGGTGGCGGTGGTTACGACGCCGTCATGGCCGGTACCGGTGGTGGTTGCGCCATGGGCTCCTCCAGCGAGACCGTCAAAGTCTCCTTCTCTTAAGCGCTGCGTTGTCCTTCTCAGGTCGGCGTTGTATCTTTTGGGTTTCTTCATGCACATCTTTTCCTCATATTCCCCGTCCATTTATATCAGCTCTGGATACTCCTGGCCCATCTTGGCAATCATCTGATATTGTCGTCTCTCGCAGGATACCCTTACGACCTATGGTCATCATGTCGTACAATGTGGACGAGGTTCTCGCATCCGGACTCTTAGTGGCCAATGTGTGTTCTGTATAACTGTCTATTGTTAGTAAACACAAAAATTTCAAAAACACTCAGCATGTTCCGCTGTACCTGCTCGTGACTTGTGGTTGCATGAAGCTTCTGTGGAGTGCCATCTGACTGGCGTTGTTCTTCGTGCTCATGGTGCCGTCAGGGTCCTTAGCCATGACTCGGCGGTCTTGGAGCGAATGTGGCACGTTGGTCGTTTGGCGAGTAGCCATCCAGACACGAGAAAATTGCTGTCAGTAGACGCGAGCGAGTGTGTCGTGACCCTGTCGCGGTGAGTATGCTGTGGACCATAGTAGCTCCGCTCAGTGAGATCACGAGTTGGTACCTTCCCTGAGGCACGGTAGGATAGACTGAGTGTAGTAGCGTGACGTGACAGAGTATACCGAGGTCGTAGCATGTCGATGTGATAGCATGTTAAAGCCTGAAGAGTGTGGTCATGCCAACAGCCGTGGTGTACGAGTCCGTGACGTAGGGTACGGTGGCGGATATCGTGAGAGCGCTCTTAGCACTGAAGCAGTGCAATACCGACATCGAGCGCATCAGAATAGGGTAAAGGGGTAACGAGTCGATATTAAACGAACTTTGAGAAAAGAAGCGAGGTGTTGAGGGAAGTGGTGTGGGAATCGGCAAGAACGCAGTTGAGGAAGGAACAAGACAGTGACAAACGCACACCGCAGATGCAGGGCGCTGCATCCTTGGAGCGTCACAAGAACCAGTCTACAAGCGATGGCAGTTAGCAGAGGTGCAAAGGTGGGCACACTGCAGCTGTGAGCCATGGTTATGGAAGGTGCGATGGCGTAGGGGTCGGCGAAGGTTTAGCTATCTAGGCGTACCAAGAACACCTTGCATACACGGGCATGCATGGCACAATTCACGCATCACGGAATGCAGTAGCTGTCGACTTGTGAAGAAACGCGGCCTTGGAAGTAGGAGTTGGAAAATGATTAGTAGTCAGACTAGCTGAGCACGATTTGCTAGATGTTGACAGCTCTGAACGCCACAACAACTTCTGAGGAGTGAATCGTACGATTGTTCATGTTCGTTCATTCAAAGATATCTTCGTAACTAGACTCGAGATAAACCCATATACATCTAAGCCTTTGATGATGATGCAACGGTTGCAGGATTGCTACTCGTACATGGCTAACCCGAAGGCAGCCCAAGGTAATTCAGGACAACTTTTCTGCGTCGCCTCTTACAATTCGTCACTCTACAACTCATCGTGACCGGGCTCCTCGTCGTCACCGGCGCCGCCAGCCGAGCCGTAAAGCTTGGAGGTGATGGGGTAAGCGACGTCTGACAGCTTCTGGAACTGCTCATCGAAGTCCTCGGCGCCGGCTTCAGCGGAGTTCTCATCGAGCCAGTCCTGGGTCTCCTTGACAGCCTCGAGAAGGGACTCCTTGTCGTCGTCCTCGATCTTGCCACCAAGACCCTCCTGGTCGTTGACCTGGTTCTTGAGGCTGTAGGCGTAGTTCTCGAGCTTGTTGCGAGACTCAATGCGCTCACGGTTGGCCTTGTCCTCCTCGGCGTACTTCTCGGCCTCCTCAACCATGCGCTCAATGTCCTCGGAAGAAAGACGGCCCTTGTCGTTGGTGATGGTGATGCTCTCACCCTTGCCGGTGCCCTTGTCGACGGCGCCGACCTTCAGGATACCGTTGGCGTCAAGCTCGAAAGTGACCTCAATCTGGGGAACACCACGGGGAGCGGGACTGTGGGACTTGTTAGTAATGATTTCAGAGCATCATGGAGCCGGGTGCGACTTACGGAATGTTGGTGAGCTCGAACTTGCCGAGGTTGTTGTTGTCCTTGGTCATGGAACGCTCACCCTCGAAGACCTGAATGAGGACCACGGGCTGGTTATCGGCGGCGGTGGAGAAGATTTGGCTCTTCTTGGTGGGGATGGTGGTACCACGCTTGATGAGGTGGGTCATAACGCCACCAGTGGTCTCGATACCAAGGGTAAGCGGGTTGACATCCATGAGGATGATGTCCTCAGTGCTGGCGTCACCAGCGAGGACACCACCCTGAACAGCGGCGCCGAAAGCGACAGCCTCATCGGGGTTGACATCCTTGCGAGCCTTCTTTCCGAAGTACTCTTCGAGCATCTGCTGAACCTTGGGGATACGAGTAGAACCACCAACGAGGACAATGTCATCGATGTCGCTCTTCTTCATCTTAGCGTCCTTCAGGACCTGCTCAACAGGCTTGAGGGTCTTCTTGAAGAGGTCATTGTTCAGCTCCTCGAACTTGGCGCGGGTAAGGGTCTCGGAGAAGTCGTTGCCCTTGTGGAAAGACTCGATTTCGATCTTGGTGGTCTTTTGGGAGGAAAGAGTACGCTTGGCCTTCTCGACCTCACGCTTGAGCTTACCCATGGACTTAGCGTCCTTGGTGATGTCGACATCGTTCTCCTTGTTGTACTTCTTGGCGAAGTAGCTGATGACACGGTTGTCAAAATCTTCGCCACCAAGATGAGTGTCACCAGCAGTAGACTGGACCTCGAAAACGCCCTCCTCGATAGTGAGGATGGAAACGTCGAAAGTACCACCACCAAGGTCGTAGACGAGCACCTGGCGTTCCTTCTGGTCGGTCTTGTCGAGGCCGTAGGCGAGAGCGGCGGCGGTGGGTTCGTTGACGACACGGAGAACGTTGAGACCAGCGATGGTTCCGGCGTCCTTTGTGGCAGCGCGCTGAGCGTCGTTGAAGTAGGCGGGGACGGTGACAACGGCGTTCTTGACGGGCTCGCCGAGGTAGCTCTCAGCAACCTCCTTCATCTTGCCAAGAACCATAGCCGAGATCTCTTCAGGTGTGAACGTGGTCTCTTCCTTGTGAACCTCGACGCTGACGCGGGGCTGTCCACCCTTGTTGATGACCTTGAAGGGGAAGTGCTTGATGTCATTCTGGACAGACTTGTCGTTGAACTTCTGACCGATGAGACGCTTCTGCAAAGGCTGTCAGTAATCTGTGGTTATTCGCTGCCAGAACGTGCGACTTACGATATCGAAAACGGTGCGGTGGGGGTTGCTGGCGAACTGGTTCTTGGCGGCGTCACCAACGAGGCGCTCCTCGTCGGTGAAAGCGACCCAGGAAGGTGTGATACGGTTACCTGTAGAGGCCACTTGTCAGTAGCTGTTCGGTCGCAGCAAGCGGCGGCCAACTTACCCTGGTCGTTGACCATAATCTCGACCTTTCCGTTCTTCATGATGCCAACACAAGAATAGGTTGTTCCAAGATCGATACCGATGACGGGGCCGGAAACAGCGTTGCTATCCTCGGCGAGGGGCTCCTGGTCCTCAGCGCGAGCTGTCTTCGCGAGCATCAAGCCAGCGACAAGGACCATAAGAAGGTAGAAAGCAATGCTCCATGTTGAGCGCTTGCTGGCGCTCCGTGAGCTGCGCGCCATTGTGGATGTGCGGTGTGTGTATGAGCCTTTGTGTGGCTTCAATGGACGCAGGTGTGCGCGGGGTGCGAGACTTGTAATGCTCGCTGCGTATTGTGGTGGAGTAAAGACGACTCCGGGTATCTAACAAAGAAAGAAAGACAAGCCAGTTGAGGTTGACTGTCGAAGTGGGATGAAGGAAGAAGAAGGTAGACCTGGCGGTGGGCAAGCGTTATATGTGGACCGGGTCTCTACAACTTTCGAAGTGAACAGCTGGTATTAACGAGCTCCGCGAGCCTCACCGCTTCCGCTTCTGGCACTAGCGTCGCCACCTCGGCTTTGTTCAACTGTGTTCAACCTGGAGTTGCCCGCACATCAGCCTTAATTTCACCAGATCTCATGCTTCATTGGTACAGGACACGTGTAGTTTCACTCTATGCTCGAACTTTCTACTACCTTCGTAGTCTGTGATACTGCATGCACGTGCCGTCTGCACCACCGAGAGCCGCAAGGCCGAAGCTTTTTGACTCCAGCACAAAGTAATAGCTGTCCTTTGGCATGGTCAGATCCTACACAATGCCTGATACTGTATGCACGATAGTCTCCTATCAGCAGCATATCGTGTGAGCGGCCTGCGCTAGTGATCAGCCTCTCCCGCCAGGATGTCAAGGTGGCCTTTCTGAAACCCTGTCGATGTTATGCGGCAGATTGCCATTTGTCCATTTAGAGCTATTCTGCCAATCAATTCGAGGCTGCAGTAGATAATACATCTCACGACCAGCAACGTCTCCTCATATACTCAAGGCAGCCGTCGTGACCACGGCTGGATATGACCCTAGAAGCCGTAAAGAATATTGAGGTGGGTTTCGATTGCATCGATTGCTCTTCGCTGTCATGCTTGGCGAATGGCGGTGAGCTCGGGAATGGTTGTTTGACATCTCGCGATGTCGCCGTGTCAGTGTTCAGACGTACTCTGCCCAGATGGTGAGGAATCTTGTACACTATTTACGTGAGGAGTGGAATGGTCTTGGAGTTTATCGATGTCCGCTATTGTTCTTGAAAATCTCATATGGCGATGACGATTACTCTTGGAGTCTCTCAGGCTTGTTCTTCTTCTGCAGCGTTCCATCGTCGCCGCCATGTCACATCGCACAGCAACACCCCAAGCCTTTGCAATGCTTGTCCCTGCGCCTGACCTTCTCGTATCGTCGTCAGCATACTGAAAGCGGAATCTTTCATCAGTATAGATCACGGCACTAAATATTGGCATCGTGGAAATCTTCACTTGGCCTATTTCCGCACAGCAGTGCATCTGCTCGGTCACGGCTCGCGCTCTGAGCGAGTACCGTCATTGGGCATGTCGAAGACAGAAGTAGCTATCGGCTGGAGCATTATTCACGACTTAGGTATGTAGCGCACGGTGGTGGTGTCTGTTGCGGCTGGCTGCTGTTAAGGCCACAGTCTCGAGACGCCCCCCATGCAACGCCTGTCTGAAAATGCGCACCTCACGCACTGCATTGCAAGCAGACCTTGCCTTCAACATCAGGAGATTTACCTCATTTAGGAATTTCTAGTGTCGAAGTCGATCACGGCACTAGAAGATTGGCGTTTTCGAAGCCTCTAAGTCGACCCAGCTTCGTCTCGGCCCACTGCTGGACCGAGTGCTTTGCATGACAGCGACTTTGCTCACAGCGCAGGACAGGGTCCAAGTCGGCACAACAGCTCTTGGTATGCTCGATTTGGTACAGAAGTGGAAAGTATCGATCACAGCACTAAAGTCTTGGAAGGCAATGCTGGGCAATGTCATTTGCAAGACTCCGGATCTCAGCTTTCTACGACGTACTCCTTCTGTATGCGTTACGGATGCTGCTGCGAGAGTTTCTTTAGGGAAAGCTGTTCCCATCTCATAATGCAAGTGTGGCCCCAAAAAGCACACAACGCAACGCCTATCACAATTGTCTCCAGGGCTGTTTAATGTTCCTTGACTGCTAGCACCACGTGTCCAATCAGTGTTCGGCGAGCTCCCAATAGTCTCTCAAAATTCATTGTTGTGAATATGAGGCTGCTCTCACCGGATCGGCTCGCCGATAAAGTCTGCCGAGTTTGATCGCTCTGCCGGCACTCCCCGCCGTCCATGCAACACCAGCGGTAAACCTCAACACCTGGTATGCATACACCAAGTGGGCTGCTTAGCAATGCTGCAGCTAGACAGACAATCACACGTCGCGAAGCACAATGCGCAGCTCGCGTAGCTGGGCTGCGAGCTGGCTGAGCTGTGTCCCAACGTTCTGAACACGATATACATCAACACGTTGAATGAGGATACCGAGTAAGCATGAGTGAGCAAGGCCGAGCATTTGTCTTCCCTGATTCCGAGCATGTTGCGGCTGCACGGCCCAGAGCTCAGGTACGCGACCGCAGGTCAGCAGGTATAAGCCGCCGTGCAGCCACTCGATATCCGCGCCCACTTCTGCAGGAGATCAGGGTCGTATACACACAATCCTATTGCGTCTCCTCATTGCCCGCGGAGTACCGGGCGCATTGTCGCACGCTGATGGTGCGATTCGCCTCGGTGGTGCCTTACAAATCAACGACTACGAATTAATTCTTTGAGGGTGACGTCTGCGGGGCTGTTGCCGACTACGCTACGCTACCGTCACTCACGGTACTTTCGAGAAGTGGGGAGTAAATATAAATCACTCGAAGCCCTCCCGTCTTTTATTGCGACATCAGTTGAAGCCGCGCCTTCACTACGCCCACTACCTTCTTCTTTAAAAACTGCTCTAACCGTCACAATGGGTGCCGAAGCAAACACCGACAAGCCCCACTCTCACCATGCTATCCCCAAGGATATCCCAACTGAGGACCATCTGAGGAACATTGCAGCTCCCGGAGTACGCAAAAATCCCAGAAAGACTCCAAGAATAACACTGACGAGTGCAGGTTTCGTACTTCACACCCCTCCAAGATCCTCCGGCTGGTACCGCCCTTGGCATGAACGATGGCAGCTCGAAGATTCCCAAGCTTTTCCAGCCCTTGAAGATTCGCGGTCTTCAGATGCAGAACCGCATTGCGCTCTCACCACTTTGCCAGTACTCGTCTCAGGATGGCCATGCCACAGACTGGCAGCTCACTCACTTGGGCGGTATCCTCCAGCGTGGTCCTGGTCTTACTATGGTCGAAGCCACAGCTGTCCAATTCAACGGCCGTATCACTCCCGAGGATGTTGGTCTGTGGAAGGACTCCCAGAAGGAGCCCCTCCGTAGGATCGTCGAGTTTGCTCATGGGCAGAGCCAGAAAATTGGTATTCAGCTTGCACATGCTGGTCGCAAGGCTAGCACAGTCGCGCCTTGGTTAAGCAAGGGCGACATTGCAGGAAAAGACTTGAACGGCTGGCCCGACAACGTCCACGCACCTTCCGCTATTGCATTCAACGACAATCACTGCCAGCCCAAGGAAATGACCCTGGACGACATCGAGCAGCTGAAGAAGGACTTCAAGGCCGCCATTCAGCGTGCTGTTGAGATTGGCATGGACTTCATCGAGATTCACAACGCTCACGGCTACCTACTCCACTCTTTCTTGTCACCCGCATCCAACAAGCGTACCGACAAGTACGGTGGCTCTTTCGAGAACCGCACTCGCCTGACACTCGAAATTGTCGACCTGGCTCGTGCTACCATCCCCAAGGATATGCCTCTTCTGCTCCGCATCAGCGCTACTGACTGGCTCGAGGAGGCTGGAATCGAGGGCTGGACTGTCGAGGACACCGTCAAGCTCTCTGAGCAGCTCGCCGAGCACGGCGTCGACCTGCTTGACGTCTCATCCGGAGGTCTCCATGAGAAGCAGCACATCCACGGCGGCCCCGGCTACCAGGAGCCCTTTGCCAAGGCAGTTAAGGACAAGGTCGGCGATAAGCTGCTCGTCGGTACCGTCGGTTCGATTACCAACGGCAAGCAGGCCAACGGCTACCTTGAGGACGACAACCTCGATGTTGCGTTCGTTGGCCGCATGTTCCAGAAGAACCCTGGCCTTGTCTGGCAGTTCGCTGACGACCTTGGCGTGGAGGGGCGATGGGCCAACCAGATCCGCTGGGGCTTTGGTGGACGGGGCAAGAAGTGAGTGTTTCAAGCTTTTTACAACAATTCTTTCGTTACGATATCACGATATAGACCTGTACATCACACTATAGTGTAGAGGTAGACTTGTATAAGACTCAGGAGCATGTCCACCATGTAACCTTTTCGCACAAATGTTGTTGCCAATTACCTCCTACCTCAATGCATCCGAACCTATTTCGATGTGGAACTAATAATTGTGCAGAGGCCAGGTTGTGAACAAGAAAGCATTTGCCAACGAAGCCGCATTCGTGGAGCACAAGCAGAAATAGATTCCTAGATGTGAGGACTCGCAATACTATGTGGTCACTTAGGCACATCCCTGACACAGCGAAATCGATTTCAAGATCAATTCAATGAGGGTTAAGAACACACAGCATTATCGGGCCAGATCGCTCCTGCAGACGGTACTGGCGATGCAAACGCTAGGGTCGTGGCACCGGAAGCCGCTGATTGGTTGCCACAGGAACATCAAGACGTCATGCATCTAGATGCTTCAGTAAACCCCAGCATCAAGCCTGTTTCCTCACAAGATGGCTTGCGTAATCCCTTGTGGCTGTCACTTCAAATGCCTTGTTGAGGCTTGCACTTTGCTTCCCCTGATCTTCTTGCTCCAACTTGATCTTACTAGCAGCTCCATTGTACCCTCAAGGGTCGATCACAATTGACGTTTATCTGTTGGGTTCGATTGTTTCCATATACGTAAGCTCAACGATGGGACTCCTGGGAGGTTCTGGAGGAGCTGTGGACCCCGAGGCTCGCGACAAGTACCTGCTCCAAGGTTCGTTTGCCCCTGCTGCAGGTTGACTGTTAGGTCGCTAAACAACAAAACCACAGTGACTGCAGGTCCGACGTACGACCCAAAGACACACAGTCAAGTGTCTGTCAATAGCCCGGAAGTTCAGAAAGTCGACAACGATCTTGCAACATCTTACCTTCGCGTCCGTATAAAAGACTACCATGGCCTGCCTAAAGATGCACCTAAGAACTGCCCATACTTCGATCATCCCTTGCACACATCGGACCGCTACTCAATTGCGTGGTCTTTTGTCCCCAAACGTGATATATCCGGTACTGAGCTAGTCATGGGCTTCGACTTCAGCCATCCCGTGCGCGACCGCCTACCACCTGGAACTAAAACAGCCGTCAAGATTGCAACAACAGTGCTAGATCCAGGGCTGTACGCAGACCCGTTCAGCGACGAGCCGTACCTCTATGGACCTATGCTGAGCAGCTGCTTTACCCTGTGCGTGGGCGGCAAGATCGACGAGCAAAGCACAAACGAGCAGTTGCAGCAGCTGGACAGGGAGAATCATGGCGTAGTGGAGGAAGGTGCGGCTCTGTCCGGCGAGTCTGTGCGCTCTGCTCAGAGCATCCCGGAAGCTTGGAAGGCGAGGCGGAAGTTTTTCCTTGATCAGAAAGAGTTAGAGAAGTTCACGTTCGAGCAGGGAAGGTTGTATCATGCGGACTTCTTCAATCCGCATCTTGACTTTTCCAACTTCTCACTGAGGTTACCGGGTTTCTCGATTAGTGTGGCAAAGTATGTGGATGAAAAGACGCATCATTTAAGATTCGTGTTGAAGAGTCGAGAGAGTGGGGAGGTGGTGTTCGTGGTATTCTTCAAGCTACTATTTGGGAAGGAACTCGAGGCTACCCTATACGGCCAGCAACAGCAGGCTGAATCCAAGGTTGAACCCAAGTTTGAACCTGACCACAGCAACGCCCAGAAAACAGAAAGTGGACTAGAGCAAGGGGTAGATTCCCAAACGCAAGAGCCCAGACGAAAGAGTACACAGCGGGAGATATTGGGAGGAAGCCGAGCGCCGTCCTTCCAGGAGCCATCTGGATTCAAGGCACCCAAATCGTACACCAGAGACGATGAAAATGACTCATCACTTGGCTCAGCAGCGGACAAACTTGCGCAGTCGATATCTGCTGCATTTGGTGCGATGGGGTTTGGCAACACTTCTGACTCGGACAACGACAACGACGAGAAAACACCACCCAGGATTCACGCAAGACCTATGGATGAGCTTGATAAAGGCACAATCGAGGAACAACTTCCGGACCACCATGCGAGTAGTAGCAGACGAAGGTGATTGCGTGGACCTGAAAAACGGCAAGTTCCATTCGACGACATCCGCTTCCTTTCGATACCCTGATTTCCCAGATACTGGTCAACTCGCTGTCAACTGGCTCGCAGCTTTAGACGCCGCATAATCCAGCAGGGTTCTTCCATTATCTTCGCTTCTCCAGGCTCTCGCCGTCTGGAGCTTTGCGATTGAGCAGAAGCTCGACACGGAATGCTGAAATTGCTTCGATAGCACTTGCTGCTTGGCGAAAGGCTAACCAGCCTGCCTGTAGGCCTTGTCTCGAAGGAGGAGCATGATAGCCATGGTCCAGCCGACAACGATCACCAGCGTCATGGTACAGATGAGAGCCTAGCCTCCCTTATACCCGTAGCCGCACAACTCGAGCACGGTATCGCCGAGGAGAGCGATGATGACGCAGAGCATGGTCATTAGACCGCTGAATCTGATAGCCCGGTGAGTGGCGGCTTTCAAGTGTTGGGCGTTGGCGTTGGCGTGCTGTCAAGGTTCTTGTTGTGAGCGAGGGTTGTGTTCGGGATCATCAATGGGCCCTGCTAGCAGGAGGTCTGGGCGTGGTTGTGTGGATTTGAAAAGAGTCACGCGTGCTGTACAAATATGGACGAGCGAAAGAATCGTGGAGGCCGATCTGGCCGAATCACAGTGCGTTCTTCTTCGCTCTTGAGTACTGACTACCAGTATAAGCGCTTTCTCCAGGAAGTCTCCTTCAACCTCAATACATCACGCCTTCAACACGCCTTCAACAAAGTACACTCACTATACATGTACCGATATGGATTGCCATCCTTATTACGACCCTACCGATCCAACGCAGCACGGACACATACAGAAGCGCTTAGGTACATAAAATAGTCGTGGACGGGTCGAACGTGATCTAGCTCAAGAAATGTCCCGGATCTCGGACCTTTCGATTATCTGTCACTTCTTCGGCTTTCCGATCTACGGTGCAGCGCCGAAGCTGCGCGAAGCTGCCACCCTCTGCCTCAAAGCATCATGATGGCAGAACCCTCCATACCTAACTACCGAGTTCGGTATTGCAGAACTCATGGTCAAGGGTCTGTCGCCCACACTTCACTGAGAGAACGTCATCAACGGCATGCGTGTCGCGCATGCCCGCGTCATCCCCAACGCGCATCTGCTCAAACAGTACACGGAAGACGGTAGTCCTGAGGCGTTCAACTTCGGCACGATGAAGTTTGTGTCACTGGAGGAATCGGCAAGTCCCTTCCTCCCCAGTCTTGAGGTCAAATCAAGTTCTGCATTAAGTGCGACCGCAACAACCATGTGCGCACAGATTGTCGTGCACAGGTTCATTGTCAGACTTGCGAGCAGTCAGAAGTCATCAGGCTCTTCAAGGCGAGGAAGATGCACCAGACAGCGAAGTGCTTATACCAGTATCTGGAGATGCCACCTAGAGATCACTTCAGGCAGTAGGGTAAAAGGACGGCAAGGTGGAGGGATCATCTAGATCTTCTCCTGGCGATCTTCTGGCTTCAATAAGGTGGTGGAGCTTGATGGAACGTAATGATCTCTTGCTTCACGATTTTATCGGAGCCTATGCGACCTGTCCCAACTCATGTCATGGGCCGTTTACTTCGCTCGAAAGCAAGTGCGTCCTCCTCAAAGCATTTATCGTATCCAATCGAGAAGTCTTGTCGTACCTGAATGCCAAAGTCACCCTTGGTCTCTGCCGTGTTGAAGGAAGGCGCTTTTGACTTTTTTGTGTTCGACCTCTGCACTTCCTGATTGTTTGTCGGGAGAATTGACTCTGTGCTCGACCCAGCATCTCGCTTGAGGTTCGTATTCATATTGTCGATCTCATGGAGGTCTATTGTGATGTTACCAGCGCCTCGGTGTCCTCTCCTTGGCTCCGAACCGATGGTATGGAAAGCCTCCTGACCTGATCCATGCTGTCGACCGTTGGACCCGGGGCAGTTCTTTCGAGAAAGAGCGGATGCGATGCTGGAGGGTAGATGCCCACTGATCTGTGAGTATAGTAGTCGGAGAGTAGGGAGCGAGCCGGCAATATTGAGGACGAATACTTCGGCCCTGTACGCCATGGTGTCAACTTATCGATCGATGGACGTTCAATCGTGAGCAGACTTACATGTACCAGATAGATATCGGCGACCACGCATATGTCACGTCTGACAACTTGGTCAGGTCGCGCATGTAGTATACCTTGACAAATGTTGCTGCAGCCGCGCTGAACGCATCAGTACTGCGGGTGGAGCACACAATGTACATACTTACAATATCCCACCACACATCAAGAAGCTGAGCCCATATTTTGTGCTTTTCTTCATCTGGAGTCTCCATACCATGTAGACAGGAAACAACGCAGTGGTCAAATCCATAATCGCGTTCCAAACTACGCATGTCAGCATCGATCGACCACAAGTTGTCCTGAAGATTGCCTTACTTGCTTGAATCCTTCCTCCGTACTCGAAATACTTGGGACTGATGCATGTGCCTGGTATGGTCGGTATCCACGGTTTCTGCATTGGCGAGCAGCCGCCCAGCAAAATCCCCATAGCAAACGCATTCAATCCTACCATAACGAATGTAACAGAGTACAGAAACCACAGATGTCGCTTCTTGGCCGAATATCACAGAAGTCGTACTAGGAAGAGGACCATGGAAACTTTGCCAAAAGTCGCTGCCACAATGGAGACTGCAGGGGCAACATAAGTGTACATCAGCGCCTTCTCGCGATCGTACGGGTTCTGAATGTCTGCAAGATGCAGACCGTAACCATGACTGACACCTGCTGACACCAGCGCTGTCATGGCGACCCCGGCAACCTAAGAGTCGTAAGATTGAATTTAGACCCCCAAGGACAGCAACGTACCAAAGCGAGCACCATGAGACCATCGTCAAGACCAAAGTTGTTGGTGAGGAAATAGCGACAATAGACCCTTGCACCCACCACAACGATCGCGACGGAGCTCAAAGCCCATCCTACGGCGTTTAGCTGCGATCTGTAGTCGTCGCCCATGGTGGTCGCAGGAGTCGCCCGCAAGGCTGGAGAGTTGCGTGAGTTTGGCATCATGGAAATAAGGCATACAGCCTTGGAGGATTGCAGCTGTGCCTCATTTTGCCTTGTCCTTGCCGCAAGGGTCGTGATGGTCGAAAGGTTTCGACCTCGTTTAGCAAGGTTGTGCATCCTTGGTGTCCAGCTTTGAACAAACGTGCATTTCGCAACGCGACTGGCATCCCGCGCTCATAAGACCACGGGCCACCCCGTGGGAGCTTTGCCTCCTTGGCACATCGGGATAAATCCACTCAGAGGTAGGTGGGACTTGCTCCGCGGATCTTTCCTGTTGGGGGATTTCGTGACCGAGCCGTGTCAGCAAACATCGGGTTTCCGCGATCATTCAAACACAAAAAAATGCAACAGTATGTGGGTGGCGGTTGTAGTTTGCGTGGAAAATAATTTTTTTTTCTCTAGAAAACAGGTTAAGAAACGGTGAAATGTGGGCATGACGGCTGTGGTGGTGAGAACTACCGGTAGGGTCGCTACGGCCCGTGGCTTCTCCACACCCATGAACCTAACATGAGCTCCAGCGACTAGTGGCGTTCCTCCAACTTAGCCCCATGTTTAAACAGCTTGGCCTGAAGCGCCTAAAGGTGTGGTTGACTCGACAATGCTATATGATAGCGCCGCCCATAATGTGGAATGCACAGGCTCTTACTCTCTCTTCTCGTGGAAGGATCTCTATTGTCCAACCCAACATGGAGACCGCACGATCGGTCATCGATTCGGTAACGACAGTTGCCGTAAATGGCACACTTCCAGAGAGTCTCCGGGTGACTTTGCTCGAAGCAGCCACGAAACTCGTGGCTGCCCTGCAAAAGCCCGAAGATGCGATCACGAAACTAGCATACCAGGTATTGCAGCTCAATGGCTTGCGAAAATGCTCTTACTGATCACCGCGATGCTAGCCATCGATCTTCATGGCAGCTCGAACTTTGCTCGAGCTCGGTGTCTTCAAGCATATCGCTGAGAAGGGGAGGATAACATCGCAGCAGCTGTCAGAGATCACAAAGGCTGATAAGATTCTCCTGGGTATAGTGATCCATCCCAGTCTCCATGCAAAGCTGCTGACATTGTCTGAGAACGTCTACTCCGCGTCCTTACTGCGTCGGGCTATGTTGCAGAGTTAGATGAGTCGACTTACGGACCCAACCCCTTGACAAACGCATTCGCCACAAGACAGACGGCAGGACTTGTCGAATTCATGTATGCTGAGCTTCAAGGAGCGCTACTTCTAGACTGACGACTAGCACAGCTATGATGCCGGGATGATTTCGATAACCAAACTTCCTGAATACTTTGGAAAGGAAGGCTACAAGAACCCAGATGACCAGAATTCTGGTCCAGCTTAATTCGGGCACAACATCCCTGGCCAAAATCTCTGGCCGTACATTGCCGCGAACCCGAAGCTTCTCAATGCGGCGCATGCATTCTTCGAGGGCGATCGAGGCAGTTGGCCGCTTTGGGTTGACTGGTTCCCTGTGCAACAGAAGTTACTGGATGACGTCTCCAGGCCATTGAATGCTGACGAGATCCTCTATGTTGATGTCGCAGGAGGTCGAGGGCACGACCTTCTTGACTTTAAGGCAAAGTTCTCTGATTATCTGGGCAAGTACGTCCTCATGGACCTACCTTACGTCGTCGAGGACAAGACTCTGACCCTTGACGGGGTCGAGAAGAAGTCCTTTAACTTCTTCTAGGACCAGGTTGTCCCCAGTAAGTGTTTTATTTGGGAACGCAGATGACCACTGACAAAATTTAGATGCACGAATTTATTACATGAAGTTCATTCTACATGACTGGAACGAAGAGCTCTGCCTGAAGTTGCTGAAGAACGTCACAGCAGGTATGAAGAAGGGTTATTCGACCCTGATTGTTGAAGACTTTATCCTACCTGTGAAAGGGGCGTCGCTGTTGCTAGCCTTGTGGGACATGGAGATGATGGCTCTACTTTCAGCTATGGAGCGCACTGAGAGGCAATGGAAAAGCTTGTTTGAGCAGGCTGGTCTTGAGATCGAGGGCTTCTACCAGCCGCCGGGTGATGGCACGGGCATCATTGTGTTGGACCTTGCAGGTGAAGCTAGCACGCCGTAGGAACACCCTTGTGATTTATCAATTTGTTGCACAAATTGTTCGACAAAAAATCCATACGTTCTTTCCGTTGCAATCATCAAAAGGACCGCTGAAGCTGCAGGAAAGGCTACTATAAGCTTTCAGGGTCTCAAGGATCCGGACGCAGTTTCGATTGAGGCTTGTCAACAAGGTCAAAGATCGCGTTCTTTCCAATACCGTACACCTGATATTCTTTGAATGTCGGTTTGGTGTATCCTACCCGCCATGTGACTGTAGTAGCATCTCCGAGGGCTGCTAGAAGCCTACTGAAACGTTTGCGTGCACCATACTTAACGACCTTTATATGGTCGAGGATGGTAGACGATGACCTGGTGCAAGTTCTGAAGCTTGCACAACGTGTTGCACTGAGGTACCACATCGGGTAAAAAACACCGCTCTTTTATCGTGTAAATAACACCGCAAAAAGGTCGCCGTTTACACCGCATCAGGGGTGTATTTTACATAAAAGTGCAGTGTATTTTATACAAAATAAAGGATACAATTAAAACTTTATTATTCTATCTATTCTATCTATACTATACAAATCACGGGTAGAGGGAGATAGGAGATAAGATGGGAGATGGATGATGAGATGGGAGATGGATGATGAGATGGGAGATGGATGATGAGATGGGAGATGGATGATGAGATGGGAGATGGATGATGGGCGATAGTTGATGACAAACTATTGTAGATAATTAGTTCCAGTGTAAACTCACCTATATGCGGTGTAAATGGACTCTTTTACCTAAAAGTGCAGTGTAAAATCACTGCAGCGGTGTTTTTAACACTGCGCTGGTACCTCAGTGTTGGCTTCAGGAAAGTCGACTAGCAGGCCGCGCAACCAATTCCAGACTAGTGGTTCCGCCGAAAACCAGAAAGGTCTCAAGGCTCGGCAGCAGTGTGCCAGTTAATGTAGTAGGCCGAGCGCGCGTCCATCGACGAGTAAACTTCCTCTGGTCAATGTTCAACATTTTGAGGTTGGGCATCTCCTCAAGCACGACCGACGAGATGATCTCTCTATCATGGAAGACGCTGAGCTCCTGTATTCTGCTTGGAAGAGTGGGCCGTACTCGCTGTAGAGCTAGGTCCCTTGAATCTAAAGTTCGAGAACTCCCGAGAATTCACGGTAGGTTGCCGTCCTTGACAACTAAGCTCTTCAAATTGGGCATGAATGTGAAGAAAACCAATGGCCGCGAAGATTTTAGAGAGAGCAAATGGGTACTAGAGCTGCGCCGATATAGTCTCTTGCCAGATCCCATACCCGTAACCCTCCATCTGCTCGACATTTTGAGCCAGTTCCGGATGCTTTTGCAGAAGAGCAACGTAACCAAAGTTACACTGTCGAGGTACAACAGCGTTGCGTACAAGTGCCTCGCGAACGATCGCGGTGAATCTGCGATTTGTGAGAGCAAGGTCACAGAGCGCTGCGTTGAAACATTCGAACTTATCAATGGCTGAGCGATGGTAAGCAGTATCTCATCTGAAGATGTCATGGCTGCCCGATGATCGATCCAGTTGGATGTTGAGATCAACGAACAAACCTGGAGAGACCAGAACAGCATTGTGAGCAGAGGTACGGTATGGTGAAAGGACAGGATGTGGAACAATCCCTGTTTTTTAGGCCTTGTTCAGCTGCGTTCCCAAAGTCCGTGTCACGTCATTCATTCCTCTGCACGGCCCGAGTGCCAGTCGAGATGCGTCGAAAGCTTTCAAACATGACCCCAAGCTGTCGAGGAGACAACACAATTCGCACTCCTGGGGTATTGTTGATGGATTAGGCCGAGGCGTTTCAGATGGCCGCAGGTACGTAGGAATGAAACGCGGGCCGCATCAGCTGGTCTAGCAGCATCGAAGCTCGACATCTTGCTGAACGTCCTGAACATAGCCCATCTCTTCCTCGATGTCTTTATTGCGCGTCGCTCAGTATGGCGATACCGAGGCGTCTTATCCTTCTTCTCACCGCGACATTCCTGCTCCTCCTAGTCGCGATGCTGTTGGCGACGGCAATCGAGATACGCGCACCACCACCTAAGATGATGGCAGTCACGCTCGCGCAGGCAGCAAAGTATGGCGAATCCGAGCGCGAAATCGCAGCAAAGGCGCTGCTCAACGGTACCGACTTTGATCGCGGCGACATCTTGAACGGGACCACCAGTGCGCCGGCAGTCTACACGCCGACGATGACGCGAACGGACGAAGGCATGATTGGAGATCAGGAGACGCCAGCACCTACCTCCAGTGTCGACGAGGGGTACATCGAGCCCGACCCTACATCACACCCGGCCGCGCGGCCCACGCCACAACCAGTTGCGCAGATCCCAATCCTTGCTCTCTCATACTCTGGTTCTGGCGGCCCTAAACACTGCAGAGGAAGTCTCCTGCAGAAGATGTCCTTCGCGCGTCCGGCAGAGCAATGGAAGAATGGGTCCTGCATCAACTTGCCCAGCGACGCGCGCTGCGGCATCTTTTATTCCGAGAAGGGCGACAATTGCGAAGCACAGCTGTTCAATGAGGCGGGCTGCTACAACACGACAACGACGTATGTGAATACGGTTGTGTTCATTCCGGAAGAGCGACCTGTCGGCGCAATGTGGAGGAGCATGTTCGTCAAGTGTGGCGTGGATGTGCCAGAGGCCAAAATGCTGGATCCTGCCATTCTTGGTGGAGCGCTAGGACCGAAGAAGCCGCCTGTTGGATGAAGCGCTGGAGAGATCAAGCTTCAGAACGTGAACGAATAGATAGATGCGTTGAGACGGGTCAGCACGCTCAAGGGAGCGCGCAATCAGGTTGTCCGTCCGTTAGGATACCTGTGTCAGACCGCAGGCAAGCTCTCTGAAGCTTCACGGTGTCTCCCGCAGAGGCGGCTTCGAAGAGATGCAAAGAGCCCGCTCACGAAAAGAACGGAGGGGAAGGCTGAGAGCTGGAGGGGCAGGCGTGCGCTCGGCGAGATTAGGCAAGAGCGCTTGGACTACGCAACACTCAACAACCTTACAAGCAATGAGCAGCCGCAAGCGCGGCAAGAGAGGAGCAACTTTGTTCGTGATAACAGATTCTGCAGCTCCAAACTTCGTGTCATCAAATCTGTTACGGTCTAGGGAAGCACAGCTGTCATTCACCTCTTCACCAACAATCACTAACAGTGGAAAAAGTGGCTAGGATACTTCACTCTCATTAGCAAGCGCCGACCCGTGACAGGAGCATCTTTTTTGTCCGCCTTTGGATGCTTGTGAAGGTTTAGCTGGTGTACAAAAGCTTGGATGGCGCTCCACGGTCCTGAAGGCTGGCTATGGCTGCATGTTGTGTGCGGCGTAAGTGCTTCTTTATTGATTGTCCGTTTCCCTGATGGAATTAGCTAATCATTTACAGTGCATGACCGTCCCAATTTGCTTCGTCGCCTGGTGGGTACTGCCTGACACACCATACACACTACCAAAGCATGGTCCCTAAGCGATGAGAACAAGCAACTCGCCATCGACTGTGTCCAGCAAGTCGGTAAAGCTGCACCAGCCGAATCACCCTAGCGCAATTCAAGCGTGTTTTGACAAGCTGGCGATGGTATGGATTCACACTAGGCTATATTTTGTATGGCAGCGCATGCGGTGCTACCAACTACAATGGTATCTGGCTGGAGTCAGAGGGGTTCTCTATGGTTGACCGAAACATCATACCAACGGGCACGAAGCTTTTCCCAGGGTTCTGTATTGTGCTCCGGGGCTTCTTGTCTGACTACACTGGCAGCAGATTTGCTTTTGTATTTGGGCCACTAGCGTATGGTGTTATACACAACGGCATCCTGGCATCCTGGCCACCAAGTCAGAATGCAAAGCTCTTCGCATTTTTTACGTGCGGAGTGCGGCTTATGACTGCCATCTTGTAAGTCTTTGTTACCGATCCGAACGACTTCTGGCTGACGCATATCATAGTTTCACCTGGGCGAATGAGCTCTACGCAAGCGACAATGAAGGGCGCGCTATTTGTCATTCAGTAGCATGAGTGGCTTTCAGTGCGCAGTCGCAGTCTGGCTCCCAATCGTTATCTTTCCGCAGACTATGACATCTACGTTTCGCCGCGGATTTCCGGGCTCCTTCGGTCTGGTGATTGCAGCACTGATCTCCATCGAGGCCACCCAGCTTCTGCAACCTTAATCATCGAAGAAGAGAAACACTGGAGGGGCTTCGACTGGTCAAGAAGAAGATGGAGAGTCTATTCTTGGTGTTCAATACGACGTCAAGGATGCTGGTAAGAGTAGTAAGGCGAGGGAACTTGATGGCTCTGTTTGAGGAGGGAAAGGCTCGATTCGAAACTTGGTCGCGATCCGTCGTGCAATCAATAACGCCTTTCATCTTCCAGAGACATGGAGTCTCGTGGAGATTGCTCGTACCATAGACTGAAATTCTGCTGAACTGTGATGGTACCCAGGCTGTGCCTGTTCTGAGGAGGAGTACTGGTATCAGGATCTAGTTCAGGAGAATTAGGTGGCGAAATCCTTACGTCCGGTCTGGCAGGGTAAGGCGGCAGGGCTGTAAGATCACTTGAGCTATCCTTTCTGTGACCGTTCTCGATCTCAGCCAGCTCCCAGCCTGTGGTTCCAGCCATTGTTGTCCCACTGTAGGGCGAGGTACTGCTTCCTTGGCTGCTATCTTTTTTAAAGATTGCGAACAAGCCGGGTGTGGACTGAGTTCTGCTACCAAAAGTGTGCATGATTGGCTGCAACGTTGGCAGCGAGCCAGCAATGATCAGTACGAAGACTTCGGCTCTGTACGTCCAACAATCAGTACGTGAGCTACGAAAAAACACCCTGGAGACGTACGTATAGCAGATCGATATCGGCGCCCATGCGTACGTAATGTCAGTTACGTGGCTGATAGCACGCATATACCATATCTTGGCGAGCGTAGCTGCTGCAGCACTGTGAGCAATCAGCGAGATACGGAGAATGTTGCCATGAGTCTTTTACAATACTCCTCCACACATAAGAAACGCAAGACCGAACTTCGTGCTCCGCTTCAGGTTGAGTTTCCACACCATGTACAGAGGAAATGCCGCAGTAGTAAGATCCATAAAAGCGTTCCACCCTAACCAGATATTTAGCGGACGGGTTGCCAGGAATGTCAGTGATCATACCAGATTGTATACGTCCGACATACTTGAAAACAACTGGAGCAACACAGCTGCCAGATATTTCTGGCTTCCAGCTCTTCTCCATGGGTGTGCATCCACCAAGCAGCACTCCCATCGTGAAGATGTTGGCCCCAATCATGATCGCTGTCACCGAGTATAAGAGCCATAAGTGGACCTTCCTTGTCGACTGACCCAAAACGCGCACAAGGAAAAGAAACATGGACATCTTTCCTGATGTGGACGCCAGGATGGAGGCCGTGGGTGCGACGAATGTGTACATAAGCGCCTGCTCGCGATCATAAGAATTCTGGATACTCTCAACATGCAGGCCATAACCATGAGTTAAAGCAGCTGATAACAAAGCCATCATTACGATTCCTGCAGCCTGAGGTAGCTCGTCAGTATCTGAGTCCGTCCGAATAATCGTTCACTTACCAGCGCCATGACCATGAAACAGTCGTCCAAGGTGAAGGTGCGAACTGCCACAGATCGACAATACGTGCGTGCTCCGACTACAACGATCGCTAAAGCGCACAACGTCCATCCCATCCGATCCAGCAGCTGTTGGTAACGACGGGAATCCGCCATCTTGGAGAGGAACTCAAGCAACCAAGATGGGAAGTGGCAGAAACGTCAATACAATCGTCGATGGGAACTGAGATCAAAGAGTGCATCCCCTGTTCTCGACTGTGCTGCAAGGATCGACTGAGCGAGCGCTTCGCGAGGTGATGCGAAGTGATTTGACAAGGGATGATCGAAAAGGGGAAGGTGTCCTGTGCCATTCTCATCCAGTCAAAATGGTTGCGCCACACAGCTAATATAACTGTTGCAATCAACCCCAGCTTATAATCCCAACAATATTTACAGCCGTTTACTCTGCTCGAAAGCGATTGTGTGTTGCTCAGAATGCTTATCGTACCCAACTACAAAGTCTCGTTGAACCTGGATCGCACGCTCAGCAGACGTCTCTCCAGGTGGTCGATCCTTCCGAAGAGATGACGAGAAACTTCTGATGAGTGTTGCAGGTGCGTCGCAAGCTTTCATTGTGGATGAAGGCGGGAGTGAGTTTCGTGGTGATCCTGACGCTTGTGAAGCAGTCCCAGTTGGTACTATCGCTTTCTCATTACTAGGCGCAAGTGTCGATTCGGTGCTTGATCCAGCTTGCTGCCTTGACATACTGTCGATCTCGTTCAGAGAAATTGTGATGTGTCCCCGTCCGCGATGGCGAAATCCATTCGAACTCTTGGATCCAATAGTGGTGATCTTACTGCCTCTGGTATGTTGCTTCTTGAAGAACACATAACTACCCATCAAAGGCATATGACCAGAGATTTGAGAGAGAAGTGGTTTGAGGGTCGGCAGAGAGCCCATGCTGATTAGAACAAATACTTCGGCCCTGTGTTGCACCAGTCAGTTCTCGTTGTGCTGCGGATGTCTGGGAAATAGTCTTACATGTACCACAAAGCGAGCGGTCCCCATGTATAGGTGACACCAGTAAGCTTGGTCAAGTCTCGCATGTAATAAACTTTCACGAAAGTGGCGGCGGCTGCACTAAGTTATTGTCAACGATGTGAGCATGTCAGCGGCCTCGTTTATGCACTCCCAAGACGCCATCACCCATCAAGAAGGTCAATCCCCATTTCGTGCTTGTCTTCAATTGAAGTCTCCACACCATATACATAGGGAACAGAGCTGTGACAAGGTCCATGAAAGCGTTCCAAACTGGGTTAATGTGAGTCTCGGTTGTCCTCACAAGAAAGGAGCACTGACCTGCCTGTAGTCTGCCACCAATATCTAGCCAGCGCGGCCCCAGGCATTTACCTGGCGCCCATGGCTTCCAACTCTTTTCGACGGGCGAGCATTGTCCAACGATGATTCCGATTGTGAAGATATTGAGTGCTACCATCACCGCAGCAACAATGAGGAGGAACCAGCGATGCCTTCTCCTGGCTGAGTATCCGAGGAGTCTCAAAAGTAGCAGGATCCTAGAGATCTTGCCCGATGTCGAGGCCAATATTGACGGCGCCGGCGAGATGTACGTGAATTTGAGTGCCAGCTCGCGCTCATCAGGATCGTCTATGTCTGTCAAGTGTAGTCCATAGCCATGCCTAACACCGATAGACACTAAGACAGCCAAGCAAATGCCAAAGGCCTGAACGTGTTAAGAAAGCTATACTTTGGTGTGATGCACTCACCAAGGCAACGACCATGAAGCCATCATCCCAACCAAACTTGCGCAAAAACCCAGGCTCGACAGTAGCATCTCGCGCAGACAGTACATATTGATAGTATTCAGAGGCTTCGTGCGACCTGATCGAGCTGTTTGCGATAGTCGTTAGGCATCTTGCGCGATATGAAGCCGGAAAAGCATGGCGAGTCTGGGGCAGACTTGCGACGGACAAAATGCAATCCTCAGCTCCTAGATGGCACAGTCACTCACGTGACCGAGCATTACATCCATACCAATAAGCATACGGCTCGGCTCGTAAGCACGACCGTGGATGGCAACCCCGAACTGCGCCACCTTGGCATGTGTGGGGCCAACCGTCCTCGACCCCTGCCGCAAGATCCTTCTGTGGAGACTTTGCACAAATCCTCCAATGATCTGTGACGAGGGACGGAATGGCAATTCTAAGTGCCCTACGACCCGTCCTTGCTCAGGCAAAAACCATTTGTAGGATTGCAGCAGTCCACTTTGCAGCCTCGTTCGGGTTAAGGTCCAGCACCCTCCAGAGTTCTAGTGTGCTTCGGTGCAAAGCGTGTTGTTCCGTTTCAGCTTGAACGAGGCCTCGAGGTTGGCACCTTGGTGCACGCAAGCTGTATCGTGACTCGCGCAACTGCCGCGATGATATGCCCTACATCAGTCGTGCATAGACGTTCACATCGAATCGGGTTTGATCCTCGCTGTTACTTACGCTCTGCCTTCCACATCCTTGAAGACCATTCGCTACGATGGAAACAGCACTGAAGATCCTAAAGGCTGCCACTGTCGCTGCACAGAAAGAGCAGATCTCAGAAGAATGGCGCGTACGGTTGCTAACTGCGGCGTCCGGCTTGGTCACTGCGCTGCAGAAGCCGGAAGAGACTCTGATGAGAGAAACATTTTGGGTACGTGATTGAGGTGATTGTATATATTCGATACTAACCCGGCCTAGATGGGTAGATTCATGGCCATGCGTGTTCTGCAGAATTTGAGCGTCTTCGAATAAATCGCTGCAAAGGGTCGAGTGACATCCAGAGAGCTAGCCGACTCGTCCAAGGCTGATCAAAGGCTGATCGGTAAAACTCGTGTACGATAGGACAACAGACGTGGCTGATAGCCTATATAGAGCGGTTCCTAAGGGTCATGTCAGCGAGCGGATATGTCGTGGAACTTGACGAAGCGACGTATGGACCCAATCAGCTAACCAGAGCCTGGACTACCAGGCACATGAAGGGCATGGTTGAGTGCATGTAAGTAATACCTGCCGCCAAAACCGTGCAGATCGGCGACTGAAACATGAGTGACAAGTTTGACGGGGGGATGGAGACCATGGCCAAGATACCTGCATTTCTTGCTGAAACAGGGTACAAGAATCTAGACAATCAAAGCAACGGGCCGCTGCAGTATCGCTTTATTGCACGAGGACAGGACTTATTCCAAATCTTGTTCGCCAGACCGAATTTGCTGTTGGCGTTCTTAACGTTCTATGAGGGAGACAGTGCCAATTGACCAAGCTGGGTAGACTGGTTTCTAGTCCAGCAGAGACTTCTGGATGATCCGGACTGGCCAATATACGAACACAGTCCTCTATATGTTGACGTTGCCGGGGGCCGCGGTCATGACCTTCTCGCTTTTAAGCGAAAGTTTGCGCAGTACCTGGGCAAATACTACCTGTTTGATCTCCCCCATATTGCTGAAGACCGCACGCTGGATCTTGGTAATTGTGTCGAGCGAGTTGGCTTCAACTTCTTTGAAGATCCAATGGCTCCAGGTATGTTCTGTCCCGCTCTTCCGCACAAGTCTGATGAGTATACAGCCTCTCGTCTGTACTTTATGAAGTTCATTCTTCACGACTGGTTAGATGAGAAGTGCCTTAAAATCCTGAAGAACGTGACAGCGAGCATGAAGCGGGACTATTCGCATCTCATTATTGAGGACTTTATACTACCTCCTACTGGTGCCAGTCTCCTGCCGACACTTTTTGACATGCAGATGATTACATTCCTTGCTGCAATGGAACGAACAGAGAAGCAATGGCGTGAGCTTCTTAGTGAAGCGGGACTGGTAGTGGATGGCTTCCACTTACCACCTGGCGATGGAACTGGGATCATTGTGACGAGTTTAGAGTAGCTTCTGTAGTGGATATAACACTATTGTGCATTAATACTGAAGGACAAAGACGCTCCAGATGCTGGCGCATCGTATTGTTTGTCTGTCAGTTGCTGGGGAGGTTCTCAACACCAGAAGTCGGTGAAGAAGCTGGCAAGCGCGTTGGCAGTTGAGTTGACGTCCGTCAAGTGGGCCGACTGCCCCCCGGGGGTGGAACTGCTCTCCGGACTCATCTCTCTCTCACTGAATTTTCCATGCGCGCAGTGTGGAGGGCTGCTCGATGCAGACCCACGCTGGACGTCGGGAGGATCCTTTGCAGTGGACTGAACGGAGCGAGTCATGCACGTGATGTGAAGGAGTGGAGACGACTGAAAGGGACGAGACACGTTGTGTGGTGGAAAAGGAGAGTCGGTCTGGTGGCTGCCGTCTGAGCGCGAGACATGACGCAAGGTGGTGGATTGACCCTTCCGCATGCGGCCTGGCCCCTGACGACCTCAGGTGCATGACGATCGCCGTTGTCTTTCGACTTGCAAACACGCGTAAAAACGCGCGAGGGTCGCACCACGATGTGGGCACTGTGCGGTTCGTCATCAAACGCCAATGCCGACGTATACGTGGTGTTGAGGCTTGCGTGCTGCTGTTTTTGGAAATGCAGCGTCACCAAGCACGGCATCCCTCGCGATTCAACCACCAAGAACATGTGATGAAAGCACCGAAACACCCGTCGCACAATCCAGCTCGTGTTGCAACTGTTGAGATCTGCACGCTGCAGGGAAGCACGGTATGCACGGCTCTGACCCGCCAGATGGAAGACCGAATAAGCTTTCCAAGTTTTCAAGGGTTTTCAGCCTCCTCTTCGCCACCCAGGCAAACCACTACAGGTCCAAGCGGCTGTCAACTGAGTAATGGACTGATCATGATTCTATCCGCCATGGAGGTATCTATTGCTCCCCGCAGCAGCCCACTGCGAAGATTCAGTCGATGAGTCGCTCGGCTGCTTGTTACGACAGTGATGCGGCGCTGAAGGTTCTCGATCAAGTCGTACTGCTCCACTGGCTATCATGGCATTACTCCCACGATGGCCCCTGGGCCACGACCATTGGATGACACGCATTGCGAGGCTTGGAGATCCAGTTATACCCACATTGTTCTTATCTCGGATTCCCTCAACCAGCACACCAAGAGTTTGGCACAACCTGTCCACTTTTCTAACGCACCCACTACCACGCTTGGAATGGACGAATGCAAATCCCCACCAGTAACGGCAGTGAAGCTCCTGAGGCTGTCGTCAGTCAAGAGCGCCCTCGCTGCGTCAAATCTCCGCGGAATGATGATGGTCTTGTAGTTGGTTTTGATTGCTGAGTCTCCCTCACTGTGACAGACATTTCATCATCGGTCAGCTACGGCAACCTTATTTTGCCAAATCTTCGGTACACTTGCGGTACGTCAACATCGGAATTTGCGACATTGATAGCCTAAGAATGTTCGGCGCCAGTGTCTGCAGCCACACCCGCAGGTGCAGCGTCGAGAAGTTTGGCGCGCTTTTGGTGCGGCTGTCGTGATTTTGCCGAACGCAACATTCCCTGCAACCGCACTCCACCGAGTTTCTCCTTTGAGCTGATGAAGTTGACATCGAACATTCTGGCCATTTATATTCGCAAACGAAAACTGGGTCTTCTAACGCCACGGCAGATTCTGCGAGGGTTCTGCCTGCTCGCTTGTCGCCCGGAAGCGCTTTCAAGTTATCCGCAGTGGTGGGCCCTTATCAACACCACGCAACCCTGCTAAGAAAGTGCTACACTACGACCTCCTGTTTCCAACGACTCAATTCCGTCATTGCTCCACCACATTCTCAATCCTGCAGAATCCAGTCGCTACCATCCTCCCACCGTCAAATTAACAGCGCATTATTGCCTTATCACCATCGGAGAGTCCTCAACTGTATCACCGTCCCTCGCGCCCAAAGGCCCCATATATACCCGAACCTCGAGCACTGATTGCTCCTTGCATCTAAGACTACCCATCGGAGATCTGCCGCTAGGTGCAGCCTACGGCTACGGTTCCAAACTGTCCTGAGACTATAAGCCGCATCCGGTCGCGAACGATTACCCCCACGTGCGGTTTTCCGTTTCCTGAGTCAAGGAGGTCGAGGTTCTAGAGGCGCGTACTGACAACCTACGGGGTTTCGGTTGGCTGCCAAGAAGTACTCTCCCACACTCCGCACCAGTCGGTATTAGGCCGATAGTATATTATCAAGATGGATCCTTTTCAGGACCCGAGTCCATCCCACTCCCACACTCCCTCTGAAGACCAGATGGCTTCAACTCCAGGGCGCAAGCGCGTCGTCTGGAGAGAAGACACCACCGATGAACGCCCGTTGTCGACAGTGACACCCGAGGAGAACAACACTGGCTCGGGTGGCCGTAACACCCCTTTGCAGCGGTCCGATCTCTCGCAAGATGACCTGAGGAAGATGCGAGAGTCTATCAAGATTGCTCTGTCCGAAGAGTACCCACAGGAGGCAGGAGCTACACCTCCCGCTCGTGACGTGCAGAGACCACGCCCCGCTATCCGGAAAGCTCCTCGTACGCCACCCGAATTTTACCTCAACGACGAGCCAAATCCCTTTGAGGATGAGTTGGAGCGACAAAACTCTCGATCCAAAGCCAAGGAGCGTTCTGGCCTTGAGGCGCATCGACGAGCGGCAAAGCTGTCTCAGTCAATGGGCACATACTCCGCTCCTGTCTCTCGCCGCGGGTCCGAGGGCCAGATGAGCCCACCCATGGAGCTCGCAAGCGTTGTCAGCTCTTATGAGCACACCGCCGAGAACAGCGAAGAAGATGACGAGGATGACCCACAGTTCATGAAGCAGGCTTCCATGATCATGCGCAACCATACCATCCGCAACGGAGGGGCTGGCCCTGGGATCAGCATGGAAGATCTGTACCACTCGGAACCGCCTCTGCGATCCGGACAAGTTACCCCTACTAATGCTGTTGAGGTGGAAGACGAGCATGTTGCCCGACCTCGAAGGTACCGTACTGGTGTTCTTGGCACCCTGCTTCAAGCTTCGACTGCCGCCGCCCAAGCTCCTGTAACTGCAGGACGATCCGCACGCCCATCTCATGCGAGGAACCTCAGCGCCGGGTACACATTCAGCGGTGCTTCGACCGCCGCTAATTCACCAAACTCATCGCCTCCCCGATCAGGAACAACGACACCTCGCAGCAAACCTTGGTATAGCCGTAGCCACAACCAGTCAGCCAACTCTATCTCTACTCTCGTTGGTAGCTCTGCTCGCAGCTTTGCTGCTCCTTCCCAACAAGACTTGGGCAATGAGTTCAACGAGCAAGTGAAGAAGAGTCGCCCTGGTATGGGCAAGCGATCGAAGTCGGACGAGTCAGTCAAGAAGCCTAAGCGGCAACGCGATCACGACTTGAAAATCAAGATCCACATTGCTGGCACATTGGCTCGACAAAGCTACCTTCGTAAACTCTGCAAGGCTTTGATGATGTACGGGGCACCAACACATCGTCTCGAAGAGTACCTCAACATGTCCGCACGTGTTCTGGAAATTGAAGCTCAGTTCTTGTACATGCCTGGCTGCATGATCTGTGCCTTCGACGACACATCTATCCACACGTCCGAAGTCAAGCTTGTCAGGACTGCTCAGGGCGTTGACCTCGGAAAGCTACGCGATGTCCACGAGATCTACAAGGACGTCGTCCACGATCGCGTTGGTGTTGATGAGGCCACTCCCCGTCTTGAAGCCATTATGGGACGCAAGAACAAGTTCGGCCGCTGGCCGCGAGTGCCTGTATACGGTCTTGCTTCTGCGACCGTTGCGCCCTTCGCCTTCAATGCCCGACCCATTGACCTTCCCTTCTGCTTCGTGTTGGGTTGCATCATCGGCTGGTTGCAGCTGATCGTAGCCCCTGGTAACGAGCTCATCAGCAATGTCTTCGAGATTGGTGCCGCCGTCATCACCAGCTTCCTCGCTCGCGCTCTTGGCTCCATCCGTGGCAGTGATGGCAAGGAGATTTTTTGCTTCAGCGCCATGGCTCAGTCCAGTATTGCACTCATTCTACCTGGTTTTATGGTTCTTTGTGCCTCTCTCGAACTCCAGAGCAAGCACATTGTTGCCGGTTCCGTCCGCATGGTCTACGCCATTATCTACTCTCTCTTTCTCGGTTTCGGCATCACTATCGGTACTGTGCTCTACGGCATGATGGACAAGAACGCCACATCAAAGACGACGTGTGACGACCCCATGTCTTCGCACTATTACTACCTCTTCGTGCTGGCTTTTGCGCTATGTCTCATGGTCGTTAACCAAGCCAAGTACAAGCAGATGCCATCCATGGCCATCATCGCGCTCATTGGCTACGTCGTCAACTTCCACAGCTCGCAGTACTTCAAAGCCAACGCACAAGTGTCCAACACCCTCGGCGCTCTGGCGATCGGTATCGCTGCCAATGTGCACGCTCGCTTCGGTCGCCACATTGAGAACTGGAGTCTGGACACCTGGGAGAACAAGATGCGACCTCGCGTCATGGCGTTGCGAAAGAAGTACCTCCGTGGCCGCCACGGCAACATCAGCGCATTCAAGCTCCCCAAGGCCGAGCGCTCAGAGTACAGCGCTACACAGAACGATAGCACTACACCCTCGCGGGCTAGCTCTGTCAGCGACTTCGTTCCGCATACTCGTAAGATCGGCTATGGACTTGCTGCCGCCGCCATGTTGCCTGCGATCTTCGTGCAGGTGCCTTCCGGTCTCAGTGTGCAGGGCTCGCTTGTGTCTGGTCTCAACTCCGCCGACCAGATTACTCGCAACACAACAAGCGCTGCAACAATCAGTGCTGCGGACGTTACGGCATCTAGCACACTGAACAGTATCGCTCTGAACGTCGGTTTCTCGGTTGTGCAGATCGCTATTGGCATCACAGTCGGTCTCTTCCTGGCTGCGCTCATTGTCTACCCTCTCGGCAAGCGCAGGTCTGGTCTATTCAGTTTCTGAGTGTTTCTGTCTGTCATTTGAATTTTCTTTGTGTTTACTGTCCCTCATTAGCGTTATTTGGAGCGAAAAAAGCGATAGAACTGCATTAGTGGCGTTGGTACATATGCATTGTCGGCGTTGAGAGCTCAGGTAGCTACGATTAGTTAGATTTCGGTACCGGTGTGTTAATGTAAGGCAGACCCTGGATGGCTGCGAGATGATCGTTGCAAATGTTGCCGGCTGAGAAGTGACGTGACTTGGATGTTCGATTGACAGTACTTTGTAGATTAGACAAGGTCGATTTCCGAATATTCTGCTCTACGGCTACTACGAACGTCTACCTGCGCCACATCCTCTTCACTCTCCTCTCGCCAGCACTGACGTAAGAGCTCGGTGTGCTTGTAGGTGGGAGCGCAACGTAAGACTCGGTGTGCGTGGCCTTCGCAGTACCATTCGTGCTGTAGTCATCTGTGACAACCTTACTACCATCTGCAATGACAACATGATCTAGAACACGCCTGAAGTGCTCCAGCGAAGCAACGGGCTGATAATAAGGTACCTCATGACCCGCCTCGTAGATCCTTGTGAAGCTAAAGTTGCCGTACTCGCGCACCTCACCGTACTCAACGCCGTCGACGAGGAAGGGTGTGTAACCAGCAGCGTTGAAGGCAGCCTTATCGGTGTGGTTAACAGCAAGAGAAACCGCTTCACCACCGAACCAGTTGCAAATGTAGTCAGCATCGCCGTAAAGAAGTGCAACGCGGACGCCGTAGCCGAGAATCTCCGAGAGGTCCTCGATGAAGGAGTACACGAAATCACCAGTAGAGGAGAAGCCAGAGTAGACTGGGGAGGAACTCGCGGATGTGTAGTTGATGTTAACACCAAGAGCATCCTGGGTCGAGGCGAGGTTGAGAAAGTCCATGAAGTAATCAGGAGGCGTAGGGTCATCATAGGGGTGGCGAATATCGTAGACACCGCGGTTTCCAAAGTCATAGTAGGGTCCTTCGACAAGCGACCGGCACAAACTCATGGCTTGGGAGCATGTAAGCTGACCTTCTTCGGTAGTGCGGTTGGACTGCTTGCAGGACTCGATCTGGTCGTTGCATCCTCCTGGGAAGTAGAAAGCTTGCTTTGCGAAAGTGTAGACCGTGTCGTTGTATGCCTTGATGCCATAGGTGTTGTTGACAGCAAACTCGGGGTAGTAAGGTCCTTGGATCTGCTCATCGATGATACCGTTGATGACGCCGAGTGTGTCCATCTGGAGTTCGACGCCCTTGGTGGAGCCGTTCTTGATGGCTTGGTTTTGTTGGTAGAAGTAGTTGTAGAAGCCAGGTCCGTAGTGGCCTCCGTAACTCTCGGTCCACAAGTTGAACGTCAGGTTCTTGATGTCTGCGTCAAGCTGAGGAGAGAGCTCCAAGAAAGCCTGCAAGATGTGCCAAGCACCAACGGCTGCAGCGTGGGTGGTATTGGCCGTGTCAGGGTCGACGAGCGAGTATCTGCCTTCCTCATCGACTTCGGTGGTCTCGTAACTGAACCCGACGCCTACTGGCTGACTCAGATACAACTACAAAGGTCAGTAAAAGAAGAGAAGAAGTGATTGTCAGCACGTCACTAAAGCTTACCATGTTGGATTTTTCGTTCCAGGAGTAGGGGTTTAGCTGCGTCTTGAGATCCTCGGTGACATTGCAAGGACCATGCTCTTGGAAGAGACCGATGAGCGAATCCGAACCAGGTCCGCCGTTCAGCCAGAGAGTGAGCGGTGCTTCCTTGGGGTTTTCGCGTGCTTCGAAGAACCAGAAAAACCTTCATCGATTAGCTTACATGCCTCGCGCGGAAAAGTAAGCAGACATCTTACATGTTGGTCTTTTCATTGAGGCTGATGTATCCGGCATAATCATCAACGCCTTCGGTGGTTTCGCAGACGCCATGCTTGCCGGGTTGCTTGTACCGGATCTGTGCGCCTTGGGGCGAGGTGATAGTAGTGATACCTGTAGCATTGGCAGGTACTTGGCGTTCAACGAAAGAAGTCGTACGAGCAGTGCTTAGCGAAGCAGCTGTCAGAAAGGCAGCGAGCTGCGCGAGGCGAGCCATAATGATGGTACGGGAAAATGGGGTCAGGGGAGAAGAGACGCCTGCGTTGAAGCACACGACCAGAGCCTAGACTTTATACTTGCTGTGCAGGGACAGGAGGCAGCGGCATCAAGCCCTGCGGTCGGGAAGGTTGCTTACACGGCGCTTGCCTTACGCTGCTGGACGCCCGAGTGCCGTGGAGGCAGGGCCTCGTATCTTACAATCATTAAACCGAAGAAGGCAACTACCATTGACACGAGGCCTCGTGATTGGCCGGACAATCATGGTAGCCTCGTGCGCGGTGAAGATCTCAGGACGAGGCGGCAGCAGTGCTATTGTTGCTCGGCTGCGCTCGGTACGTCACCGCGAATCTGCCGTACAACCTCCCTCAGCACGGTTGTTATAGATTTGCTTCTTGCAGAATATCTCAGATTGCGCAATATCACTCTGACAGCCATCTCTCTGCTCGTGTGAGCTCAGGGCCGACCCTGAAGGCCTTCGAATGTCTGTTGCGGTTGGCGAGCTTCCCGGCTAAGCTTCGAGGCTTCTTGCTACATGGGGAAGGTACGATGCATGGCTGCGGAAGAAGGCCTGACGCCAAGCGATGCCAAGCGAGCGCGAGCTTATCGTATCGGCTTGGGAAGCTTGAATACGTCATGGAAATCCGAGTTTCTGATGCATTTCGGGGCAGAGTTCGCAATTGTGCCGGTGAGTCCTGAGAGCCGTGTGGAGAGAAAGAGGGGAACGGATTCGCGAGTGGCTGGGACGCGCTGGCGCTAGCCGCAACAAGAAGGTCGCAAGGCTGTGCTCATCGATCACAGCAATTGCATCGTTCACTTGCAGGGATCCATTGGAGATGCTTGTCAAGAGGTCTTGGATGCATTAGAGACTTTGTGCTTATCTTACGGATCCTTTAGTACCTTGATGGTCTACTCCCAGACTAATTTACATTCAACTTGCTTCTCTCCTCCTCTTGGTTCAAATCTGACATCGATGTCATGATCAGGCTTGGGCATCGCATTCCACATGTCCGCATTATGCTTGGTAGGTCTCTTCCAGACTCCATCCATGGGTTCAACATCGAATTTAAGCAACACCATCACCACCAAACTGAGTATGACGTTGGTCGAGAAACGGCGTCCAGGACACATCGTTACGCCTGCACCAAACGGTCGAAACGCCGAAGTGCTCGACAAGTTTTTCTTCAAGCCAGAGGACAAGAAACGAAGATGGTCGAAGGTGCCCGCGGACGGTCCCCAGATATCCTTGTTGTGGTGAACGCTCTGGCCCGGAATCATGACAATGCCGTTCTTCTTGAGCAGGTATTGTCCATCAACAGTTGTGTCATGCTGCACTTGTTTGATGTTTATGACAGTACTGTGATACCGTAAGGTCTCGTTTAGAACAGCAACGAGCGTGGGACAGCTATCCTTCACTCGACTGAGATTGACGGTTTTGACGATCTCGGACTCAGTCTCCTCGGTGATGGCTTCGAGCTCTTCTCGAATGATTGCAGTCAAGCTCCTATCCGATAAGATATGGAACAGTAGCCAAAATGTTGTTACGGAGCCGCTGCTGAGCATGGCTAGGGACGTGGCCATCTCCATCTTAGCTGCCTCTTCGGTGCTGAGTCCGTGACCTTTGTTGATTTCGTGCATCTCAGGGATCATAGGGAAAGCTTGCAGATGGCCGCCGGTCTCAAAGTACTTTTGAAATGCGCGTATGATGCGGCTTCGAGCACGAAGAGCTTTGCGTGCCGTCAAAGCTGGGAATGGACTGGACAGCAGATGGGTAATGCCGGGGACGAATTCTCTGGATCGACTGTCAGTAAAGATGGTCCATGTTCAACGGTAATTGCAGACTTACAACCAACTTGTTTCTATCTCTGGATCATCGTATGGGTTCTCCGGTCCGTAGATAGCGCCGGTGAGCGCCAATGTGAGCTCATGACGGACTGCTTCTTGCAGACCACTCTGATTGTATCTCGTAAGGTTGTTCGGAAGACTTGCCGTCAGTCTATCAACCGCAGTCTTTGTGGCCATCTTCAGTGAAGGACCGGATAAGAGATACTTGTGCACGCTCATTGTGAAACCATTGCCCTTTAGTCCAAAGGCCTTGCGAAGCGTGTTTTGTGATTCGGTGTTAAGCCCACTGAAGAGCATACCAAAGTCTAGCAGATTAGGGATGAACGTCTGGGCATTGGCCTTGTTCTGGATGGTCTGAATCATGTTTGGCGCATGTACGATGTATAGCCTTTGGAATGGCATTCGTAGAGTCTGGATGGGTAATCCATAACGAGTACTGTGGCTATGTCAGCACGGACTTCTGAAATGTTATCATGTCACATACCCGAGGCTGACTAAGTATCTTGCCTGGTGCTTTGCCATACCAATGACAGGGTCTATGAAAGGCATAGTGCTCTCTGTAAGACATGGCTCTCGCGTACTCTGTGTGGCATGGAGTAAGCATTGTAGAATAAGGTATAAGATAAGAAGAACTGCAGCGCTGACTGCGATGATGGACGACATTGTACGATACAAATTGAATAGGATCGTAAGTGGAAGTCACCTTGCTGAACGTCCTCCTGCTCCAACTCACCGCATCTTATATGCGCGATCGGTCCACACATCTTCACTTGCCGTCGTTTGCCTGCTGACTCGCGGCACTTCTCATCATCGAAGGAAAGACGGCGACTGACGAATGGCAGCTTAACCAAGAGCATCAGCTTGGAGAACTCCTGCAGGTGATGCCATGTGGCAGCCTCAAAGATGAGGCCGCATGCGTGAACCTCGACGGCCACGCGAGCTCGTGGCAGGATAGATAGTATCCACCTTCGCCAACTATGGCATCGTCACCCCGAAAATAGACTCCAAGCAAGGGCGCACTATGATGTTCACGTAAGCTGTTGGAAGTGGCGAGCTCTTACGACGGGGCCTAATGCGGCACAGTTGGTTGTAAGAGGATATCCCGTTGGAAGCGAGTCAGTAGGTACATCTCAACCACGAAGCTGAAGTCTGCGATGTCCACACGAAGGTCGCCGACCTCTTTGCGCTAGATGTTCGGTAGTCATCCAGTCCGGACTCCAGCGGTGTGGTTGCGCGTTAGTCCGGTAGTGTAGACAAAGGGGTGCTTGGGTCCGTCATCCCCGGAGAATACAGCTAGAAAGCAGAGAACATCAGCATGTGCCAGCTTGTCGGTGCGGAAGTAGTTAGACATGTCTTATTGGGTATGTTGCTCCGTGAATTGTTCCAGCAGCCAGGTAATGAGTGCGGTTATTCGCTTGCCGAAGTCAGTTGCGGCTAGCGACCGGCCATGTAGTGACGTCGAGCCGGGACGACCGAGGCTTGACCCTCGCGAAGAAGGGGCAGAGCAAGGATACGCGACACATGAGGTCGAACTGCGGTACAACGATCACAACGTTGGGGACGATGAGGGACGATGATCATGGATGATGAGGGACGAGGGAGTGCGGGCCGTGACTGTTGTCGGCTGTGGCGTCAGAAGCGAGGTAAGTGGGGCAGACATCCCTGAGGTTGGGCGACCATATCGCGAACGTTCTTTCACATAATATCGACAAAGATTGCGCAAACATGTGAATGGAACTTTGCAAGCGAGATTACTAGTGCAGTTGACTATTGGAAGGTCGGTCTGGGATGATATCGATGACTCCAACACATACTCGGCGATTACACCGGGACTGAGGACTGACATATCTGTGGCATTGCTGACGCTATTATGGATGTGAAGCAAGGCTACCGCACGTCACCCCGGTATCTCCAGCCTGACAGGTGACAGCTGGAGCAGGTGGTGCAGTTACAATGGCATAGATGGTCGATTGCAATTGAGAGACTGGGATCGTGATCTGACCCGTCACAACAGAAGTCTGCGTCACCATCATGGTCTGCATCACTGTTGATTGCAGTGACGTCTTTGTCGTGAGCACAGTTGGCGATGAGGATTGTGCAGAGTTTGCAGCCTGACCCTCGTTAATGCGCTGCATACCCTTGCTGATGAACATGGTAGCAGCAACTGTGCCGCCTACTATAGCCATGAAGGCCATCACGCACGCAGCGATGCGAAACTTGTTGTTGCGAACAAGAATGCCAAGGTAAGACTTCTTCTCTCCAGTGCGACTAGGAAGGTACTTTGGGAATTTCTCGAGCACAGGGCTGACGAAGTAAAGTTCCTCAAACTCGCTGGGGTTTGGCAGCTTGGGGGAGGGCATGTCTTTAAGACAATGTAAATAAGATGCTTGCGGGTATTTTAAAGTTGAGCGGAAGTATGGTGGAGCTGCAACAAAGTATATGCTGTCGTCTCCTAAGCACTTTGCATTCATAGCGCAGCTGTAGATGTTCACGCACAATGTCAGTCACTGATCGCCGACAGTGAAATCTGTAGTCACACTGTAGCACAACTGAACAGGCACAATTTTATTGAACAGATGTAGGTCTGAAGAAAGCCATCTCATAATATTCTTACAGCTATCCTGCCTGGATGATGAGTTACGACTTTGGAGGGCAAGACACGCAAACCCACTGAGAACGCTTGTTGACCTCGCAGCGCGTCTCATGGCCGTCCCAAGCGGGGCAGTGCTTTTCGCACTGTTCCTTCAACGCCCAAGCGCCATTGAAGAAGCATCCAGTGATCGAGATGTCGCCGACAGAAGCTTCAGAAGGTACAGGCGTGGTCGAAGTTGACGTCGCAGCGATGCTGTCGGCAGCGACTGGGCGAAGTGCCACATCCGATGTACGAGGTGGTGCGAGAACGATCGTGGATGTAGCCAGCGACGGCGCCACAAGGAAAGGCACGCGCGTAGTCGAGAAGACGGTCGTAGTAGCTTTTACAGAGACGGTGTGGATTTCAATCGGAGCCGAGATGCTGGTGTCTGGCGTCATGGTTGCTGCTGGAACAGGTGCAGCCTTGTCATCGGGCTTTCGAATGAGAGCGACGCCCCAGATAGCAGCGGCGATGACGACAAGGATAGTCGTGACAACACCAGCCGCAATGAACACACGCTTCTTAGTGATGACGGAGCGGCGAAAGCCAGGCTGACGTTCCAGGTCTCCCGGATAGTGTGGATGGTTTGGATCTTGATGATCTACGGGAACGGAGACCAGCTCCGGCGATGAAGCAACGTTGCCTGAGTTCATGGTTCGTCCGAAAATTTTCGTTTGAGTGGTTGATAGAGACCAAGTCGTGAGATCACTAGGACAGAAGGCCTGAAACAAGAAGCCACCGTCGCGGTTCATGTGACTAGTCGTCCACAATGTATCGCCCTTCGCACAATGCGCATGAGTGTTGCAAACGTGATTGTACGACCTCGTTTGCTTGACGCAGAGCCCCATCGTCACATCCGTCGCTTGTCATGGAATTGTAAAGCTGTTTCGACAAAATTGTGAATCACAGGTCGTGACTGCCTAGAAGCCTGGCTCAGCCGGCTACTCTAGGCACTGACCTATACTTCAATTTCCTTCCATCGTCCTGCTCGTGTCAGCCCATAATCGTGAGCTCAAAAAGCGTACACACACACCTTCAGGAATCGATCCACGAAGCCCTCGCGCGAGAAGTGCGCGTTGTATGGCGTGATCGGATTCTTCAATTCGTACCGCCAAATCTGTTGTCCGTCCTGGAAGCGCACATTGGAGCCAGGATCAACACAAACGGCCAAGGAGTATCCAGCATGGTGCAATCGAACCAAAGTCGAGAAGATGATGTCAAGTACGCGTGCAAGGAACTGCGCTTGCCGCTCTTGTAGGTTCTTAGATTCCGAGAACCAAGGAAGAGGAGACTCGAGTATGACTGTGACCTTTGCGCCAGGTCGAAGTAGAAACAGATACTCCATGTTCTTCAACAGCAGGCTTCGTGGTGAGGGAATGCCGCTAGCATCTGCCGCAGGCCACATATCTAGATTGCACTGCAAGATCTTGAAGCTTGCTTTCCCAATCATCTCCTGTCGTTTGCACTGCAGGGTCGTGTCGACCTGTGTAAGGAGATGCGGTAGGAAATCGAGGCTTCGGTCGAAGTCGAAACGAACAGAGCGATACCAGGATTCCGTTAGCTCGCGAAGGGTTACGTCTCCTGTGAAGTCCTTGTTCCAGTAATGTCTTGGCGCTTTGGGATCGAGGGTGTTGTAGTAGTGGAAGAGTCGAGCATGGACGCCGTCCTCGAGCAACAGATATCCAAAGATCATATCCCGCAGTTCTCTAGGAAGATGCATCTGCACCGCCGTGCACACGCTCAGACATTCTGTTCTTGATTGCTGCTCTTCCAATAGCTTCAAGACTATTCTTTGATTCCTTAGATCCAGGGCTCGACTTCTTATACATGCCATCGAGGGAAGGTTGCAATTTTGCATGAGAGTTGAATATCGTGAAAATTGAGAATGCGGTCTACGTTTGCACGTTTCAATGCCCACGTTGCCGGGCAATCCCGGTCGTGCCAACAAGAATCTTCGCCGATGGTGGCACTTGCGAATGGAACCCGTTGTGCCCGTCATGGTGGTGTCAAAGGCAGGTGGCGCGAGGCGGTGTAGCCGCGTCGAGGGTAACAACAACGCTCAGTCGCGGCAGAAGAAGAAAGACTGGCCCCGCAAGTAAGCAAAAACAATGCGTAGAGGTGACAATGCTGGGTCTTTGTGGCTTTTTGTTATCTATGTTGAGACTTGGACAGGATCGCTGAGGGTGACGTCGAAGTAACACCGACGCCCCCTCCGCGTAGCGAGCGATAGATATCTCGCTTCAGGGCGCATATTGAACCGTCAAAGAGAATATAGTTGGGTACTAAGACACCATCTCCGCATCCCAGGAACCCTTTGTTGCCGATATTTGATCCGCAAGTGTGGTCTTCGCAGTGTGCGGAGCAGTACCGAGGTGTGCATACAGGGTAGACACATCAGTATCGCGTAGCCAGTGAGACCGGGATAACGAGGCGCCCAGACACGTAGCGAGGATAAAGACCAGACTGATGGATGACGGATGAACAAGTGAGGAGTCGATGAAAGTGGAGGTTGGGGTGAGGGGCTTCACTAGCGTGTCCATCGCATCTGCTTTGAGCGAGGGGCATTTCCGCACTGATGTGACCTCATTGCTACACAAAACATATCCCCTCTTCTCAACCACAGCAGCTTCCGCTAGACTCTCGCATCCCCGCTTCAACAGCCTCCTGTTGCGCTTCCGCCGACGCACACGTGCCCTGTGCAGTTCCAGCCTTTATTGCCGACTACGTTTCCGCAGAGGTAGTTCGGCACAGTCGTTCCGTTGCCTGCATATTGTACATCAACATCGCTCAAGGCGATGTTGGTGCATGGCGCGACAGCACTGCATTGCAGGCTGAGGACTCTCCTGTCCTTCGTCGTGCCTTTCAAACCCTGGATGTCGACATCTCTCACCTGGAATTGTGAATTCGTGCAATTGCCCACTCCAGGTGCACCACTAAATCGCGTGCATTGACTGATCGTGAACAGGCCTCCTCGGGCGTTCTTTACGGTCAGATTTTTTAGCTGCATATTCTCCGCGAAACCGAGACCGCCGCCGCCGCCATTTGGAGGGAACCCAACTCGATCGTCAGTCCAGGTCTTGACGTAGAACGCGTGCAGCGTATCTTCGAAGTAGATGTTCTCAGCGCGGATATCCTTAACGGTCTCGAAATGATCATTGTACTGCCCGATGGATCCAATGGCAATGCCAAGACCGTGGTAGAAGTGCGAATCGAGCAGTGTGATGTTGGTGCTATTGGCCTTGGCAGAGAATGAATCGTCGCTGTTGTAGACGGTCCAGTTCTTGAACAAAAGGTTCGAAGAGAAGAAAGTGTCCGCGCCGTCTGTATTTGCTGCAGGCTGTGTAAGTATGATGCAAACAAGGGTCTTGATCACGTCCGGGTGACTTACAGCTTGACACTACATTGCCAGTGTTATTGATGAAGATGTCCTGCCAAATACTGTCGTAGCTGTGGATGATGGACATTGTCCACATCTGGCTTCGTAGGAATACCAGACCCTTCACGATGGAGTTGGTGAGTCCATTGAAGGTAATCTGGTGCGGTCGACCAGGGTAGTTGGATGTGTTCGACTGCTTTTTGATCCACTGGTACCAATAATCTCCATTACCATTCAGTGTACCGACACCATGGCCATCAATGCGTACGTTGTTACCTCCGAGGATGAACGCCGTTGACTGGTTTTGGTAGCCTACGGGAAGCGATGCGTTCAGCCAGTACTGTATATCAGTACTCCACTTCTCGGTATTAGACAGAGCTTTATAACGGAGTACAGCTCAACTCACAAGTAGTTCCCCCTGTACTTCGATGTCGACGTCTTCGAGGTCGGTGATGTTGAGGATCGAGTTGATGTAGTAAGTCGTAGGGTCGAAGACAACTCTACCGTGCCGGCCACACTCCTTGAATGCCGCTCGAATGGCAGGTGCATCATCGATCTTATTAGTGCCGCTCGCTTTGATGGCGCACGTCTTGCGGTTCTGCGTTGGACTCGCACTAGACTGCAATGCGAGTAAAGCCACTGAAAGGAGCTGTTCGATCATCATCTTGACAAGTGGATTTTTGAGCTTGTCTGTCGGACTCGCGACAATCAGTCTTCTTGGATAGCGTTATGTTGACATCCTAAAGGCCTTTTAGTAAGATTTGAGCGTGTCCTTGACGGCTCTCTTCCTTCTTAGAGCTCCTCCCATCAACCGACCGGAACTTTTGCCCCTTGAAGCTGCGCGCATCTACTCAGGTACCTGATTGCGGGAGGTAATATGCGGGGAACCCTACAGTAGTAGCCTCACACCAGGATTGTCAAGATCTCGCACGAATCGGTGGTTCGCCTGTGCTTAGTTCAGCCGTTGGTCGTGCAGATCTCAAGATTGATGTGTCGTATCTCGGTCGTCATTCACCCGAAGTTCGACACCGATGTCAGGAACACCCGTTCCTCAAGGTATGAACTTGGACCAAAGTTCGAAAGCAACCTGCGTGATGTGATGGCTTACATGTTCCTCGCAGTCGTTCGCTCGTATTGTACGATGCATCAAGATGGACACCGACCTTGGGAGGCAGCAATTCCCGGTCGATGAGTCGTAAAAGCACGTAGATCCTGTTAGGCGTAAAGACCTCAGTATTTACGCACTAAAAATGCTTCCACAGAAGGTGCATCTGCCGTATTGGTTGTACCTCGTTGGTCTTGCCTTTTCGACTCGATACATTCCACTCACAAAACCGTCCTCCTACATCACCTTCCACGCAGGTCGCCCTGCCACTACCTCCTAGCTTGCTTAGATCGATCTTTCATTCCAAAATAGCCTAATGAGACTTAAACTGTGAGGCCAGCAAACTATAGATCTCGCTGTCCTTACCCTAAGGACTTTTGCCATCACTACCACTAAATTGCGATGCTTCCGTAAGAAGCGGAAATCGTGACAGCACAAGATTTGTACGCTCCAGAAGTCTTACGAAGATACAAGACACGCTCAGATCAAGTCTGAGTATATCCCGTGTCTAGGGCTGGAAATTCAGAAGCTGTAGATAGAAGTATCTCACCAGCCATTGAATACATACCGCAGCCACCCAGACTTCCGTGACCCACCGACAGAGTGTGAGCTTGGCTGGTAACATCGGGAGAGGGGCCATCGTAAACATCTGCCCCTGGGATCTTTCTCGCGGGTGTAGGGACAAGCGCTGCACGTTCCGGCATGCGTGCAAGAGTTGTTAAAGTACGTTTATCGTCCTCATCTCGGTGTGACATGCCCTGAAAGCCCCATACATGCTGAGGTATAGCGCAAATGGGCCCACACTGCGCCCTCATACTATTCGATCAGAGAGGATGCGCCGGCAACAGCCTGGAGGCAATCAAGGTCCTCAACTACGCCCGCGCAGGTCAATTGCTAAGCTCTACCTCTATACCTTTCGTCGAAAAGAAGGAGAGCATAGGATCCTAGATAGCGATGAGAAAGGTAATGTCAGACATGCTGAAGACCTCCAGGGTGTGGTTCCAGCCTCCCTTGTTAGAGGCACCTTCCCCAGACGCCTCGCCCAGACCAGGGTCCATCGACGCTAGCGTCACTCTCATGCATCCACCCAGAGCCTCACTCCTTTGAAACATCGACAACACCCTTCACATCTCACTGAATACCTCCTCGCTTCACACACGCACGCCGCGCTTTGCTGCTGAATCTACCGCGCAAGCAACAGGCAGCACCCCGCGAATAGCAGCCTCGGCTCACGAACACGCTCACCATGTCGGACGCCTACGAGCGCGAACGGCAGAACAACTCGCGCCTCGACGAACTGAGCGCGAAAGTCTCGGCGCTAAGGGGAGTCACCATAGATATCTACGACAATGCACGGGACCAGAGCGTTATCGATTCGACGGTATGGCTGCCTCCATAAGCCCTCCACACCTCCCCACCCTTCATTATCGCACCTTCCTCGACTCCACTTATACCCGCCATGCCATACCGACACGCGCAGTACTGCCGTTGTCCACGACAGCACAATATAGGAAGTCAAGCTGATACTACGAACAGAGCGAGACATTCTCCTCCTTCTCCACCTCCCTCAAGGGCTCCGCCGGCCGCCTGACCCGCATGGCAGCGAGCGGAAATAAAGTCGCCGTCCTCAAGCTCAGCGGCATCATAATTGGCATCGTGCTGGTTTCGTACTTCCTGTATCATCTGGCATTCTAGGCGAGCGGTCCCCTATACCACACAACCGTTTACATCGCCATACTCGGATTCAAGATCTGTTACAGAACGTTCACTGCCCTATACCGAACAATCATCTACATCGTCATACTTCGGGTCAAATTGTTCTGCGCAACGGTTTCAGTGGTCGTCTCGGTACTTGGATGGATCTGGGACTGGCTGTGCTCTGTTGCGTACGATATATACAAGCATTCGCTCAGCTTTATGTTCCCGTTCATAATCCTCAAGCTAGGGGAACGGCGGTCGCGCTGGCTACGCAGAAGACCTGAGTGGGAGAGAATGATGGCGGAGCGAGAAGAACGCTCGCAACGGTTTTTGGAGGAGGAGAGTCGTCACACGCCGGCCCCTGAAGGCCCCCACGCTGGTGGGTTGCAACATACTAGCACTTGGCGGTCCCAATGATTTTCGCGTCGGGCATAGGATTACAGGCGTTACAGGTGCTCAGTGGGATTATGGTTGCAAGGGACGTGAGCATTGTTGTCATTTCAGGTTTGTACATATACAGCTTCCTCATTCCCTGTGTATCTCAGTCGTGATCTATGCAATTATTCCAGAATGCCTTCCAATGCCGTTCACCAGCCCCGCGACAAGGTTACTCCCAAACGTTCGAGAACAGGTCGTCATTGCCCCCAAACCCACCGGCGGGCTTGCTCGTGCTCGCCGTAGTATTCGTCGTCGTGGTCGTCGCAGGCGCAGCACTGCTCCAGCCACCGAAGTCATCATCACCTCCCCACCCAGGGCTCTTCGCAGGCACATGCGCCATCGTCGCCGCAGGGGCAGCAGGGGCAGCAGGGGCAGCAGGGGCAGCAGGGGCCGCGGGCGTACCAGAAGACCACGCATCGTTGCTGCCCCATGCATCCATATTTCCGTAGTTCACAGCGGGCTGGGCCGGCTTCGCAGGCGCAGAGGGCTGGGACAGGTTGAACGCCGAGGACGCGAGCGGCGGCGACACGACGGACCGCTGCGGTGCCGGTGCGGGCGCAGGCGCAAAGGGCATTGAGAGATCGAGAAGGTCGCCCATGCCCCCCATGCCGGAAGAGGCTGCTGGTGGCTTCGAGGGCGCGGAGGTGTTGAATGCGGAGAAGTTGCTGATGCCGACCGAGGGGCTCGTTGTGCGGTTCTGGACTGGAGGCGATTTGGGCTTAGAGTCGAAGAAGTTGCCGCCGCCGCCGAACATGTTCGAGGATGTCGAGGCGGGCGACTTTGTGCTGGAGAAGGCGTCGAGGCCGGAGAAGGGCGAGGCCTTGGGCGCGGGTGCGGCGTTGAAGGAGAGGCTGCTGAAGGCGTCGTTCATGCCGCCGAAGGCGGACTGTGTGGGAGATGTCTGCGATTGAGGCGATGCGAGGCCGCCGAATGACTCTTGTCGTGCATGTTGCTGGGGCTGTGGTGCTGCTGCCGGCTTGGGCGCAGAAGCGTACAGTGACAGGATCGACTGTTTGAGGTCGGGTCTTGACGGCGCAGCAGAGGCACCAGCTGGTCCTGTGCTAGAAGGCCGGGCTGGCGGTGCAGAACTGCCTCCCAAAAAGTCCAGGCCCAAGAGCGAGTCGCCGGCCTTTGTCTGTTTCGGAGGAGCAGGCTCAGCTTTTGGCGGCGGTGCTCTTGTTGCAGCTGGCGGTCCAGTGCTCGATCGAGGAGGGGCAGGCGTTACGTCGCCGAAGAGGTCGATTACCGGCGCGGGCTTTGCTTGCGGTGGAGGAGGCGGTCTTGAGGGTGCGGCATTTCCAGCCAGACGCTGTGAGGCTGATCGTTCAACCTGAATCTTCTGCTGCACTTGTGACAATGGCTGTGGTAGTTGTTAGCTGTTGCCCCTCGCTGCCCCTGTAGTGTACGCACCACATCGTCATCATCCTCGCCCAGTGTTGCAGGATCCGGGATGCCGCCGTCCATGACCCAGCGCTTCGACTCATACTTGGTGCGAATGAAGTTCTCGATCTTTGCCTCGGAGGGAACGTGTCCTGGCGCCAGCTTTGCCTCCCAGTACTTGTTCGCCCTGGCGTTACCCCACTTCAGCACGCTCTGCAGTTGCTCGTCTGTCCATGTGTCGAGGTCGACCGATTTGACTTTGGAGATGTGCGTGCCCATGCCGCGGTGAATTCCCGAGCATCGAATGCATATAAAGACGCCAAGGTTCCAGCTGGCCCATCGCGGGTCTGCCTGGCTGTCAGTATACGTGCAAGGCTTTGGCGGAGTGGTGTTCGCCTACGCTTGTTCCTCTTGCAGTCAGAGCATGTCTTGTTTCCCTCGAGCTTCACCAGGTTCTTGAGCGTGGCGCGATTCTGCTCAGCGCGGTCAGCGGCAGGGTTGGGCCGCCGCGACATGGTGGAGTGTGGGGTTGAAGGTCGTGTGCGTGTCTGGCGGTGTGGACGTTCGATATGCGCGATTGCCACTAGTCGATTCCAGAGGTGGCTTTCTCGTCGGCACACGAGTATGTATATTCAAGGCACAGGTGGTGGGAGGGACGTTACAGCGGACTTAGCAACCCTGAGCTGCCTGGTGCCCGAACGTCAATGGTTTCGCAGCTTGGCACGGTTATTCGGGGACATTGCTCGTTGATTGGCTGTGTTTGACCTTTGTTTCGGGGACATTGCTCGTGCAACAGTGCAGGATCACTTGTCAGATGTATTCAAGGTACGGAGGGCAGTCTGTGTGGCAGAATGGTGCTTCGTATTGGGGTGCAGGGAGCAGCCTGCTATACCGATGATCTACGCAACGTTTCTCCAGAGGTGTGGCTGCCTCCAAGCCACCATGGGTATCATAGTCTAATTATTTGCTGTACAATGTGATCACAGAGACGAATCATGGCTCTGGCTACAAATAGCTCATGCGGGACGAAACCGCCACTCGTCCCAGTCTTCGTCGTCTTCGTCTTCGACTTCGCTCTCTTCGTCGTTTGCTTGCGGTTGCGCGGGTGTTGGCTCTGCCTGTGCAGGTAGCTGAGCGGCTTGAGTTCGCAAGGCTTCTCGTTGTTCTCGCAGTTTCTTGACCCTCTCATCCAGCCCTTCCATCTCCTCAAACTCGTCCTCCAGTGCTCTGGCTGCCTCCTCTTTTTCGGCCTCCATGTCCTCATCCCTTCTTGCTCTTTGTGCGCTCTGCTCTTCCCTGGCTTGCGCAGCGAGTTCAGCGGCAGTCATTGGCGCAGACTCTATCACTGCGCCCGATGCATAGTTGTATTTCGGTCGAGGCTCCGGTTCCTTGTTCAGTTCGTTCAGGAAGGCATCGAGCTCGGCTTCGGCAGTAGGATCAAGTGGCGGAGCGGCGGGCTTTTGAGGTTCTGCTGGTGTTGGTTCTGGTGCTGCTTCGACCTCTTCTTCCACTTGTGGTTCTTCTTGCTCTGCGCCAGCGTCGAAGAAACCTGCTGGTACACCAGCCGTCTCTTCTGTGCGCGACCTTTTCTTGTGCTCTGTGCCATCGTCTGTTGCCTTCCTCTTCTTAGAAACAGGCGCTGCTGCTGGAGCCGCCGACTGCTTTTGGGCCTTCTTTGCCTGTTCGCGCACAGCTCTTTGCTGTCGCAGTAATGTTCGTGCGTCCGCCATTGGTCCGGTTGCAGCTGTACTGGATTTTGAGAGATTGGTAATCAGGGTGTCCTTGCGCTATGGTTCGTGGTGATTGCTTCTGTGATTTGTTGCTGGTGCTTGCTCTCGAAGCTCTGGATAATTCGCCGAAACGTCGACAAGGGTCAAAACTGTCTAATCGAATGACGCCGATGCCCGGTGCAAGCTCCGGCTAACGTAACGTTCGGAGTCAAAGCTCAGCATCTCCTCACGCTCTCCACTCACACACGACACCCGCGACCGACGCTCCCCCCGCCACCACACTCCATTGTCCCTCAGCGCTGCGTTCACTGCAGCGCGCATCTACTGATATACTTTTCGCGCGAACTGATCCTGCGCGACGCGTCTTCGCATCGCGTGACGGCAGCTCCGAGCTTGGTGGAGATCTGCCACGGAAGGCACGGCCTTGAAAACAGCAGGCGCATTTCCAGTCGCGCCTTCTGCTCTCGAGAGACGACAAGAGCGCGTGTTTGCGCTTGTGCCCCTAGCTAGACGCTTGTCCAGAGCCCACGGTTGCCAGCGCAGCTGCTTGCGCAACGGCCTGGAGCCCTCCATAGAGAGATTGTGACCCTGCCTGAGCCCATTCTTTAAGCCACTGCACCCATCGCGCGCCTGTGTTGAGCCCATATCACCCGCGTCAGACATCATGGCCGGTAAGCAATATCCAGCAACACGCGACAGCACGTTACGGCGACTGCGCACCCCTCACTACCTTGCGACGCGCACAGCGACGTCCATAGAAGACACAGGAGCTGACACACTGCCTACAGACGAAGCACGCCGCTCTGGCCGCGCCAACAAGGGCCACCATAGGAACAGAGACTTGGACGAACCGGTCAACGCCGCGAAGCCCAAGGGCAAGGCCGGCAAGGGCAGCAAGAAGGCTGCCACACCAGTCGAGACACCAACGCAGTCTGTCGAGCCCGAGGACGGCGATGAGGAAGATGAGGAGACCATCTACCGCTGCGTTTGCGGCGTCCAGCGCGAGATCGGTGGACGCGACATGATCTGCTGCGACAACTGCGACGCCTGGCAGCACAACATCTGTCTTGGTCTACCTTCTAGTGAAGAGTGGGGCGAGAAGCCGTACTTCTGCGAGCAGTGCAAGCCTGAGGACCACAAAGAGCTGCTGGACGCCATGGCCCGCGGCGAGAAGCCGTGGGCGCGCAAGAAGGGCTCCAAGAACAAGTCGCGTGCCAGCGACGTCAAGGGCGAATCCCGGACACCCCAACCCAGCAGCGCTCCAAAGCAGCCCGAGCCCAAGCCCTCGGTCGAGGCGACTCCCACACCTGCGCCAGCAGCCAAGGAAAGCCCAAATGGTGCGACGACAAAAGTACGTGACCGACGCAGTCCTACAACACACCAAGCCGCTGCTAACACTCTACAGACCGAAGAAGCGCCCAAGAGTCAGCCTCAGTCCCCAATCGGCGAGAAGCGCCGCCACGAGTCGATTGCAGAGAAAGACACCAAGAAGCCGAAGAGGCGCAAGTCGAGCCAGCACCAGGAGAAGGCCAGCACCAAGGTCACAGACATTGCCTCTCTCCCCGAGAACCAGCGCGCCATCGCGCAGAAGCTTCAAGGGGACTTGGCACCTTTGATCACCGAGGCCTCTGACGCCAGAGGCTTCCGCATTCCTGACGGACAGACAGCCAAGTCGCTCTCAACACGTTTCGTCCTTCAGATCTGCCAGGCTGCTGTCGAGCACCACGGCGAGCCATCCGGCCCCAACTCTCCGTTCGCCGAGCGCCTGCGCACAATCCTGTTCAACATCAAGAAGAACACTTTCTTGATAGACCGCCTCCTGTCTGGCAGCCTGAAGGCTGATGAGTTGGCCACTATGGCAACCGAGGAGATGGCGAGTGAAGAGAAGCAAAGGGAATACGCTGCGATGAGAGAAGCCGCTGAGAAGCAGCTGATCCTGACCGAAGAGACAGCCCCTCGTATGCGCAAGACACACAAGGGAGACGAGATCGTCGACGACGAGAACGCCAATGACAACACAGAATTCCGCGCGCCGCAGCTAAGGGAGCGGGAGACCGAAGAAGAGGAACAGGGCGTACGGCCCAACTCTCCCGGCCGCGACCGTCCTTCACAGACCCCAGTTGATGCCGCTCAACCCATGACCATCGACACTGACAGCGCGCGTCGCCCATCAACGAACTTCGATATTAACTCGGTCTTCGACAAGGTTCGATCGCCGCAGAACAACCAGCATGCTTTCGTGCCCCGCAGGCAGAGCTCGATCCAGGAGAAACCTCAACAATCTGTCGACGATGCTGATGTCGATCGCCTGCTCAAGGACGAAGACAACGATGTAGAGATGTCTGGATACTCAAGCGACCCCACTGTTTGCTGGCAAGGATCTATCAGTATGCAGTCCATGGAGCCGTTCGATGCCGTTGCTCGATTTGTTGCAGGTGGCGATTTCGGTCAAGTCGTGCCGTGGGAGAAACTGCTCACCAAGCAAGTATCGATCCAAGGCCGTATAGATCACGCTAAGGGCGATGACTACATCCGCGGCATAGCCAGGTCAGAAAGTCACGAGGTTGCTGTTCTAGCAATCAGTCCTGTCACTTCAGAAGGTCGAGGAGTATTCGACCATCTATACGAGTACTTCCACTCTAGGCAACGCTGGGGTGTTGTCCCGGTTGACCCTACCAACGAGATTCTGCGCGATCTCTACCTCATCCCAGTCGAAGCCGGTGGCAGCAACCTATCTCCTTTCATCGACATGCTTGAGCACTGCACCATCGAGACTCCAAGGAAGGAGCATATGTTGCTGCTCACCTTAATTGCCAAGCTGCCCGAGGTAAAGCCGCAGCTTCCTCCCACCGAGCACTTCGAGCGCTACCAAGCGCAAGAGATCTCGCAAGGTCAAATTGCTCAGCCCGCACCACCGATGGTCGCACCTCAGAACGGCCCACCCCATGGTCCAAGCCCGTCGCCGGTCACGACGAACCCGCACGCACCGCAGTACTCGCCAATGGGCAACAACTTCCCACCCGCACCGTATGGTAACCCCTACGCTGCACCTCCCATGGCCCCTGCCCCCACCCAGCCCCCTGCAAATACTCCGGCCCACCACCGCATCCCCAAAGCACTTGAGATCCTTGGCCCGTACATCGATTCTCCTGTTGTGATCCAGATGCTAAACAGTTTTAGTGCAAATGAAGCCGTGGCGCAGAAGCAAATGTCCAGTCTAAGAGCCATCTTCGACGAGGTGCCTGAGGCCAGACACGACATGCAAACACTGACGGATCATCTACAACGCAAGAGTGAGCAGTCGCACCAGCAGAATGCGTCTTAGAAGAGCCGCATCCTGCCACTGAGATTGTACGGATCTTCGTCGATACGCGCCGAGTTCGACGCGCTGCAGCTCGAAATGTTAGAGAGGAAGGTGCGCGTCTCGGCCGCGGCAAGGAGGTCAGCACGAAAAGAAGATTGGTCTGCGTGGGTCAGAACGAAGTAGGGAGGAGAAAATGATTGAGCACACAGGAGGCTGGGGGTAGTCGTTCTTTTCACATTGTTTTCGTCTTGATACCCCATATGTGGAGCGGCGATGGGGGCTCTGTGTCGATGATACGTATCGCTTTGGATATTGAATGTTATTGGTACCGCACATGCTTGCTTCAACGCACTATCAATATTTCTGCATTTGAGGTGCACACAAATTGACCAGGAGCGTCGACGCCGAATCCTGTTACCCTGACCAGTTCCGCGTGCGCCAAGCTCGCTTGACGCTGACCCCTGGGGAAGAGAATGTGAACCGCTGGTTCGCTACCTTCGACACCTGCCCCAAACCTGCCCAATCAAGGAGGTTTGACAGTCTCATGCAGCCCTGTAATCAGCCTCATCTCCGCAACGTCCCACATCAATCAAATCCTACGAGCCCATGGGCATACACTGTCACAACCGCGAGCCGCGCTGACAGGGCTCTTTCAGGCCTGCTTTCGATGCCTTGACGGAAGTATTCCCATTGTGGTGGTCTTAGTGCCGAGGTGCCCTCAAGCAAGCCTAAGGCTGAACCTTGCGGTTGCGCCTTGCGTCAAATGCAAACTCAGCTGTGCAGCGCAGGAACCTCGCGCGTGCTTTGAAACCGCCCAGATCAGGAAAGTTCGAACGGAAGTGTAGAAAATAGGTCAAATTTGCCCCTGTGCGACGGCTATCGACCGAAGTCGACCGAAGTTCGTTGGCGTTGGCAGTGTGCGGCTGAACGCAAGGCTGCCATTGCAACTGCGTGGCGCGGGTCTCGAACAACTCGCACAGGTCTTGAACCGGAAAGTTTGTGCAGCAGTGTCGAACATAGGCGCGAAAGAGCCCTGTCATCAGAACTATCGACCGTTGCACTGCGCGTATAACATCGACAGTATAGTTGCGGTGTACCAGGATGACTGGACAGCTGTACGGTGTAGGAACAACCTTGCGTCGGGATGCAAAAGCATTCTGACCGCCCCGAGTGACCTACATCCGGAAACTCTCGATTGCGGTGTGGAAAGAAGGCCGATTTCGACCCTGCATTGTGGACTATCGACCGTTGAACAGCAAGGGATGATGCTCGACTCACGGCATTCTCGTCGCAGGGATGTCGCTGGAGCCCGTCCTTGCCTCTCAAGACGCACTGTATGAAACCAAGCCACGCGCCGCAACGCTCGATAGTCACGCAGATAGGGCTTCAGACGCCCTTCTTTCAATGTATTTCTCAGAACTTGCCTTCTACGGAAGTCTTGAGTAAGTCTGGCAGCTGCGCCCTTGCGCACGGCTTCACCGCTGAATTGCACACATGTGAGCAAAAGTACGCATCATCTAGGTAGTCGATGCATCCCAGGAGAGAACGATAATTCCATGCTCCGGTAAGAATAGAGACAGATCGTCCACAGAACTTGTCGTTGTTACCTGCTCACCCGATCCACCCCTCTTCAAACCAGCATCAACACAATCGTGGAAACGTCAGACCAGAGCGAGCTGACTATCCTGGCACTTATCTTCAACGGCCTACAGGCGTATGACAGGCCTCATTCGCGCCTACTTTCGATACCTTGTCCATACTTTCCATGCTTGGAAAGTTTGAGTTACTCGACTGCCTCCACTGGCCCTCTAGTCGGGCCCTGCGCTCAGCACGATCACGACATGAACAGCATCCCGACTTGACACAGACGGTATATCTTACTCTCTATAGTCACAGAGACAGGCCTCAAAGACGCCTGCTTTCGATACCGTGCCTTAGACTTACCTTTCATGGGTGATCTGAGTCGCACGACAGCCTCTTAGCGAGCCTTGCGTTGAGCTCGTCAAGAAAAAGCATCTTCGGAAATTGACGTCGATCCTACACTCTGACAATGACTCTCCGTACTTACAAGGATGCATGAGGCCTTCTTTCGACATTTTGTCTCGGAAGTTGCCTATTACAAATGATTTGAGTTATCCGGCAGCCTCATGTCGAGCCTTGCGCTGAGCACGATGAACAAAAAGCAATTCCACAACAATAACATGACACAGAACCGCACATCACTACTATCAATAGCCCTATATACACAGCTCTATTACCAGTCCTACTTCCCACACAAACCGGCAAGTTCCCTTACAAGGACGATTCCGACTCGTAAACAGTGACCGACTTGAACTTTAACCAGCCTCGCACAGCCTCGCCCTCAGCACACATGCATCTTCGCTGTTGCGTTCAAACGGTCATTAGCCTGTATACAGGGCTATTTCGCGCCTGCTTCGCACACATTTGTGCAAAGTTGCCCTTTGTGGGAAGCACGAGTCTGGCATTCCCTGCGTTCAGCGCAAGCCCATTGGAGCCAGCGAAGCCGTGCATCCAGCCGCAGCCGTTCTCCCCGGGCCACGAAAAGATGAAGGATGTCTATACGGAACCAAAATTTCAGTATTGGTGACAGTTATAGGTCACAGAGAGCCCTCAAGGCTCGACCCTTCGACTGGCTTTGCAGAACGTGAACGTGTTCGGATCCGAAGACGGACGGACGGACGGGGGTAGCGGAGCGGAACGAGTAACTGCACAGAGCCGTGCGAGGGCGTGCGAGCAACCGCGCCGCTGCTTCCGCCCCGAGTAAGCCCTCGATTGGTACGGATGACGGAGACGGGAGCGCCTATTTCCCACACCTCTGAAATACTTGCCTTTCACGGCTGTTTGTGTTGCGCTGGCACGGCGGGAGACTTGCTTCGTTGTGAGCGAATAGCTGCAGCGTGCTGCAGCGTCGACTGGCGCGTACTAGAGGACAGGGGTATTGGCTTACTGAGCATTTAGCTCGGCTTTAGACTCATGACGAGCGACTTGGAAATCGCGAGATGGATGAATGTTGACCACTCCGTGCAGGTCAATTGGAAGAGAGCACGGATGCTGTACCCGTGCTGCAATCGATGCTTGAACAGTAATTGCCGTATGTGGACGGTGCTGGTACAGTACCCATATGAATCCTCCGAGGAGGAGCGTGAAGGAAGTGGAGGAGCTGAGGACGGAGGAGTCGTCGTGAATATTGAGATGCGCACTCGACCTTCTTCAGTGTATTCCAAAAAACCTCCTAGCATAGCTCCGCGTCATCACGCTGCTTCGACAATGCGCATCGATTCCTCACGCGACGGCGATAGCTCACTTCCATCTCGCATGCTGAGTTACACGGAATGCGAGGTACGAGGACTCTTCCCATTTCTCCGCTCTCGCGCCTTAGAATCAGTCGACTATAACGACAGACTCTCTAAGGCCGACATTAGATATTTTTGCACACAAACGATGCGCAGACAAATATCGACTTCGTCCCATCAATCTAGACATCCGAGGTTGTTCCCGCCGTGCTAGTTTTTCTGCACCAGAAGCTTAACTTAATCCCATCGGCTGAAACACCTCACAAACGAACGCCTCATATGCAAGAATGCGGATACGCTATCCGCTCTATAGTCGACAGAAATTCCAAACCTGCCTGAAGCAGTTGGTTCCCAGCCCTGGATCCAGGAACGCGGGTGCCGTACCCGTGAAGATCATACGACAAGTTGCTTTTGGGACGTCACGGACGTGTGGTCCGCGGATGCCATGGGGTGGGAGATCGACAGGGGAGATGCAGTGGGGTGAGCGGGGGTGTTAGTGAGGGGAGAATCATGGGATGGCTGTGGAGAGTTTGGATGGCACGTAGGGATATGTTGGATTGAATATTATGGATTGTGCTCGCGACGAGGTTAGGCGAGTGATGAGATAGACTTTTGTCTCGCTATATACAGTGTTACAGACCTTCCGCTTACACACGATGCGCTTGTCTGTAGCCGGAAGGTGCTCAAACTTGCGGAATTGTGCTGGGAGGTGCGATGCGAGGGCCCAGACGATCATCAAGATACCTTACAGTATCATGCGAGGCTATCGAGATCATCTCCGGAGGGTTGAATGTGGACTGTAGTCAGGTACGGCTCGTCTCGGGCTTAGGCGCGAGACGACAACCCGTCGCAGTGACGGTGAGTTTTGGGGCTGCTTGATTGGTGATGCAAGGCTTGTGTCCTGCCGATAGCAGTAAGACATCCTTTCGTCCGAGCTCATGGCGGACAGCTTCCTGGCTCACGGCGTAATGAACTGAGAGCTCATAAATGCATCCATGCCCCCACAAGCCCATTCATCCCTCTCTTCTCACCCCACCGCTTCAGCATCGCCATCGCGTTCTCCATCATCTCCTTTGTTGGTCCAAGAATGGCCACAACTACGACTGGTGTCACACTTCTGATGAAATCGAAGCCGACAGTCTTAGTGCCTTCCAGATGGCCGGCTGTCTTCAGGATGATCTCTGCTGATCGTACAGCCTGGTTGAACAATGCAAAGGGTGGAGGCGACGGTGGAGGGGACATCGACGACGAAGTAGACGGGGAAGACCTGGGAGATGCATCATTGAGCTTTGGATCCTGGGTGTTGAGTTTGTGCAACAACAGCGTCAGCGTTATTTGTACAGATTCGAAGGTCGCTATTGTGAGCGCCACAAAGCTGTCTGGAAGGATGACATTCCTCGAGCCCTCAAACGCAGGCTTGACGCCGCTAACGGAGAGGTTTGCCATGTTCGCCTCCACGATTTGCAGCCCTGAGGATGGCTTTGCGAGGTATGGATATGTTGCTGCCCAATGGTCAAGGTCGGCGATGAGCTCTCTTGTCCGCTCCCTGCAGGGCTCCATATCTATGTTTAGTGGAAGCGGCGAGTTAAAGAAGGTTCGCAAGCTGCCGTTGATTCCGCATAGACTGGTGCAGTCGGGAATCATCAGCATGATGTCCGCGAGATCATGGTGTGCATTGCGAGGCATGTTGACGAAAGGTATTGTCATCCAATCTTGTGATGAGAAGACAGAGGGTTTGTTCAAAATCAAAGCCTTTTGCGCCTGGGGAACGTAAGCACGGCTTTGCAATTCTTCTTGTGGGCTGGCTTACATCAGATACTCGCATGGCTTTGAACATGGGCCAAACCACGCCAGACTTGACTTTAGTCGGCCCACGCATCTTGATGATCTCGCATGCCGCAGCCACATGATGTAGCACGCTATCAGACGTCGTCCCGGCATAGACTTCGTATAGGCCCAAGATTATCGGCACTAGGATTTCCTCATCGTCTGGTATCCGGTCAGGTCCAGTCAGTCGAGACAATGATTGTCGCTGGGCGTTGAGCGACACTGTGTACCAGCGGTAGGAATCTACCAAGATGGTAGGATCATTGTGTATTTTGGCAAAAAATGCCATGGATGCTGCACGTATCGACAGCTTGACGGCAGGCTTGACTGCCTTGCTGTGTATAACTGGTAGGTGGGTAAGCCAAGGAATTTCCGGTGTATAGTTCCGAGTGTTCTGGTTCATCTCGACGAAATGTAATAGGAAAGCCATGTCCAGAGCATCACCCTGGATCTTAGAAGGCTGGTAATATTGGGGTGCCCTGTACTGGTATCGTATCGTTGCCACCGCTTTTTCTGCCTCTGGTGATAACACATCGCCGTCGTTGGAGACCGCTGATAATGGTACTTCTTGCAGCGACGAGCCAGTCTCAGAATGTTCTGACTTTGTCGTCAAGGCTGAGTCCCTTCGAGAGACTGAAGAGGGCGTCGCCGGCGTGTCGTCCTCGCGTGCAGCTGCCGCAGCGTTAGGTTTGATAACTGTCTTCTTCTTTCTTGCTCGAGGCTTGGTGACTCGGTCAGTCATATCAATGATGACCGAGCCTATGATGGGCCCCGAACATTGTAGCCCCAGACGCCGGCATTGGTTGCAAAACTCTGGCGTCTCATCGCACTATCGTATTACTCTTAGTTCCCGGTCGATCTCCACAGGGCTGTCGATGGTACCTTTACACGACGCTCACGGCATTGGGTGCACGCTCTGCTCCTTTGGGCTTTGGGCATGAGTAAGGTGTTGGCGATGTGTCACTGCACGTGGAAGTGGTGGAGCGATAATGAAAAAGGGAATTCCAGCGACGTGGATGAGCCGGCGGTGTTGAATTGGCGGAAGGAACACATGCGGGTGTCATCATAGCACCCGCTAACAGCCGCAGTCTAACGAGGGTAGGGATGGTCTGCGGGGGACACTGTGACCGTTCCGCGACTGGCTGCAGTGTTTCAAACAAAGTTTGAGACCGTTAGATGGGAACCTCATTAGCGGTGAAGCTGCCCGAGTGCCCTGCGCTGTCAAAATGGTCGATTCTGGTTGGCTTTTGTGCAATTTGATGGTCTGCAGGTGGTCCCTAAGTTGCAGATCATCGACACGAGAATGTACCGAGGCCGAGGATACGGCTGCATGTAGCCTGCAGGGACCACCAAGAAGGGAGAACATTGTCCCGACTGGGAACACAGAGAGGGTGTCGGATTCAATCTCGACATGTCTTGAAACCTTTTTGGAAAGGTTTGAAAGGCTGATGAATTGGTTTGGATATAGACGCCGCGCTGAGATATTCATATATGCTGATCCATCCATCGCAACGGATCTTCGCTGCCCTTATCGCTCACGAGCAGAGACTCTCGCTCTACAACTCGCCCTTCTCGCCCTTCTTCGCGCCTTCCTGCTGCAGTTCCTTGATGTGGCTGTCGTGATCGTTGACTTTCTGCTTGTCGGCCGCAATGTTGCTCTCGCCTGAGCTGGCGAGGTCTTCGCGCCATCGGCCCTTGCCCTCTTTCTGCTCCTTCAGCTGCTCCTGCTTCTTCTGCTCAAGCTCCTCGGGTGTGCGGTTGCCATCCTCCTTGATTGCCATGCGCGGTGTTGTGGACAAGGCGCGGCGTGTGATGGGAGAGAAGGATGAGGTGATGGGACGGAAGGCGGAGATGAGGGCGCGGGGTGCCATTGTGGTTGCGGTGAGTGTTTTGGGGTTTGGTGGGGTTTGAAAGGTAGTTGGGCTTGTGTAATGTGTTTTCAACGTTGTGTGGATGAAAGAGAATATGTGCAAGCAGCCGAGCTCAGAAGTTGGAGAGCTCCATAGCTCGTCATAGGATGACGTCACTGTAAAGCCCCCAACACCAAGCTCGCGCTCACGATGCCTCGGGTGTGCACTGACCACTGGATTTCATGCTCTGTCAACATCACTAATGGCGATGATCTGTTTCCTGTTGCCCGATAACTTCTGTCTACTTGCTCTTTGTTGCTATGGCGGATCCCATTATGTCCTTTACTCTTCTTCTACAACAGACATACCCTAGACTGCTCTCTCGCCTCCTATCATCTCCGAAGCTCGTCTCTTATCTGCTAAAGATGTCTCTGTCTTTCTTTATTTAGTGCATCTCTCCACCGCTGGTCGAACTCCCTCGCAATTTCCTCGAGCCTCTCGTCTCTTAATTGTTCATCTCTATCAGCCAGCACACGCAACAAGCGCGCCTCGTATTGCAAAGCATCCAGCTCATCCTCGGCAGCGTCAATAACCCTGTATCTGTCGACCCGGTTCTGTCGTTGGAAGATCAGTGTTCGAGTCAGCCCCTCTCGCTGTCGGTGCGAGAGCCCAGGAATCAGGCCCGGACGCAAATGATGCACTTCCGCAAAGTCGAACAGAGGTTCAGGATGCAGCTCTGGTAGGCCATTTGGAACCGGCTCTGGTCGTTCCAATCCCACAAAAGGGTCAAGATACTCGTTTCTGGGCGGCTCAGCTTCTTCCTCGTTTGGCGGAAGGGCTTCATCCGGATGAGGAGCGGGCTGATGCTGTGGAGTAGCTGGTAGCTGCTCACATCCTTGATCGTACAGATTGTCCACAACTCCGTCAAAATCTGGATTGATGTTATCCACAGGAGCAGGCTGGGTTGGCTGAGCAGCTAGCGCATTGTAGGCGGCGTCCAACCTGTTCAGAATTGCTTCGAGACCTGGGGCATGAGGACGGAAGTCTATATCTGGGTCAGCCTCGAGACGTTCCTCGTCACGAGCCTCTCGATAATAGGGCTGGTTTCCGCCTCTTGGAACTGGCCGTGGCTACTCAGCATCCAAAACCAGATCAAGACCAGGATGGTAACGATTACGTGCGTGCTCTGCTGTTGAGGCGTACCCAGATCCCTCAGACTCGTTGTCAGACTGGCTACTAGAGACGTTGTAGCCAACTGGGTTGACCCCTCCGCTATAGTCGTTATCTCTCAGAGGGTCGTATGTCGGTTCGAGAGAATCTGTGTTTGCATGGGAGCGCCTGCTCGACTGTGAGTCTGAGCGATCAGGCGTCTGGTCGCGGTGCTCTTCTCGGGCTGCATGCTGTCGTGCTCTCCATGCTCGTGGGCTAAACGTAAGACGATCTTCATCGACGCTCTGACGGCCCTCTGCAAGCGCATCAAGGCTTTCGTCAACAGGACCATCGTTGTTTCCGTCAGAGCCGTCAGGGTGATCGGAACTTCCAGGGTCAGGACTCATGCGCTCAGCCTTGACATCTACGAGCCCATTGTTCGGTCGCCCCCGGACACGTGGACGTGGACGAGGACGTTGACGAACAGGCGGATCCGGACTTGCACGAGAGCGCTTGCTAGACTGCGAGTCTAAACTATCAGAGTTCTCGTCTTTGACTGGATCTTCATCTGAGCGCTTCCTCTTTGAACTGGTCTTGGACAGTCCCGTTCCAGATATTGCTGTCTCCGTCCCAAGGCGGTCAGAGTCCCTTTTATGCCCTATAGTTCCTGCACCTCTAGCAACTCTAGTAGCTCTTGTGGCCCTGGTACTGCGAGATGCGCTTGCCAACAGTGTGATGCTTTCGCGTTTGTTTCTGCGTGTGTCGACCATGATGTGCGTACGGAGGTATTGTCAGGGCATCAACAGTTATGTGAAAGAGCCGAGGATTGTGGAGTGTGAACTAACATAGTGTACAGTGCAAGCAGATATAGTTCCTCGAGGCGAGTGTACGCAAGGAGAACAACGCTGTATTCCAATGCTTTGTTGTTAATGAGCCTTACTTCCTTATCTTTCGTTACGGCCGTCGGCCCCGAAAAGGTTCGTTTAGCACACAAAGCCTTTCAAAGCTCAACGACCCAAAGGCCACTAGCTCAGATGGCATTGAGTGGTACCCCTGCCATTAAGCCCGTCTATTTCTGATATGCCTTCTTCGAACGGCTGGTGCATCATCGATACCAAACCACATGTAAGGGTTTCCTCCATCGCTCTCTGTCCAGATTTGCACAACGTGCGGGTACTTGTTGCCACCGAGTTGCGTCTTATGCTGCGCCAGAAAATACCCAACAGCGATACCGTTAGGCGAGCCTACGTGTATGGTCAGATGAGAAGCTGGCAAATGTTCCAAGTACTTACCAAGCATAGCTGCACCTTCCTCAGTACCGGTCGAGAGCGTCAACCCTGGCCACATAGGTACTGTCGTCGCACGAACCTCGCCGTCTTCGAGCTCATAGCTCTTCAGAGCTTCTGCTATGAGCGATTTCGTTATCTCGTTGGTTATGTCGCTCACTAGGAAGAGGTTGATGTCGCCAAGTCCTTGCCCGCCAGGATGGACGCGCCGCCAGATCCCCCAGGCCATATCTGGGATCCGCTTGAGTTCTGGGAGCTCGTTGACCGGCGGGTTAGCGACGCCCCATGCTTTCTTTGCGCCTTCTACGGCAGAGACGACATCGAGAAGATAGATGGCGCCATCTTCTGCATTTGCGCCGATAATGGCTTTGGCCTGTGTAGCCTGCGGTCGCAATTAGCTGATATCCGGAAAAGACGCAGGATCGGTTTACCCTGTATTCTATACCATTCAATTCGTACGTCTGTTTGACCACCGCGAGCTGGTAGCCTTCTTCGTCTCGAGCATCCGGGTCCCAGTGCTGAAATCGAAAGCACTGGTTGGGCCCTCCCTCCACATCGCCTCGTGGGTCGATGCCCATCGCCTCAAACGGCGTCTTCAGATATGTGTCAAACATGCAATCTGCATCTGCATCACGCTCGTTGTAGCCCCATCGTTTGAGATCTGCATCGAATGTGGTATCGAAGGGACTGTCGATGGGAGTGAGGAATTGGACGGCTTTGTCTTTGTTGGAGATGCAAGCCTCCAATAGCTCTTCGCCACGGCACACATAGTCTTCCCAGCTATTGAGCGCCTGCTTGGATACTGTTTTCGGGCTCTTACCTGCCACCAGCACAGGAACTGCATGGAAGCTGAACGAAGGGCTGACCGGGAGAGGGCGCGAAGTAACATTGGCGACGGCCAGAGGTCGTGGCGAGAGTCGGAGCGATCTGCCTATCACCAGCAAGGGGAACCAGACAGCGGCGGCTAGAAGGCGCAGCCTCATGTTGATTAGAACGACGTGGTCGGGTGGAATGGTTGAGGTTGCGCTGACTGTCGCTGTGGAGGGTGCAGTCGACTTGCAGAGCTGGGTGTCCCTCTAGGCGAGAATTCCTGCTCCTTCGTTCTTCACTTGACGCTTTCACCTAATGCACAGCTATGCAGGACGATCCCGTATCAAAGTGACAGGAAGGTCAAACCTTCATGGATTAACAAGCACTGATGTATACAACGATCCGCGCGACTAAATTGGCACGTTTTATCATGATCGATCGAAATCACAACATGCTGCCTCGAACTTGAATCAGCTACGATCTGGCAAGAAGAAGGGTCACGATCAGTTGTATGAGGCAAGCGTCAATCTCTTTCAACCTGAGACTCACTTGCGCTTCTCCACCCCATCCTTGCCCTCTTCACTCCTTCCCGTCGCAGTCGCCTCATCCTCCGCAGCAGGCGTAATATCAATCAGCGGCATGCTCGCGTCGGCCTCTCCGTTCGTGGAGTTTGCCTTGCTCGGCACCTTGCTGCCCATGTTCGACAAGTGCCCTGCAGTCTGCTTAGTCCACAGCTCGTTGTACTTCCCTCCCTTCTCCAACAGGTCTTGGTGACTCCCCCGTTCAACAATTGCACCTTTCTCGATGACCAAGATCTGATCTGCATCGACGATGGTGGAGAGTCTGTGGGCGATCACAAATGTGGTGCGACCCTTGCTCAACTTGCGGAAGGCCTCCTGAATGAGCGCCTCGATGCCTGAATCGATGGCTGATGTGGCCTCGTCCAGAAGTACAATCTTGGGGTTCTTGAGGAGCACGCGTGCGATAGCGATGCGTTGAAGCTGTCCACCTGAGAGCCGTACACCACGCTCACCGACCTTGGAGTTGTATCCATCAGGAAAGCCGACAATGTCATCGTGAATAGCGGCTGCACGGCATGCGTCCTCGATCTCAGCATCTGTGGCCTCGAGACGTGCGTAGCGGACGTTCTGGCGAATGGTTTGGTTGAACAGAACGGGGTCCTGTGGAACAAGACCAAGGGCATCGCGGAGACTCGACTGAGTGACGGAACGTAGGTCTTGTCCATCGATTTGGATCGATCCACCAGTAACATCATAGAAGCGGAAGAGCAGCTTGAGCATTGTGGATTTGCCGCCACCCGTCTCGCCGACAAAAGCGATAGTCTGCCCGCCTTCGGCCTTCAGGTCCACACCCTGGATGATAGGCTTGCGCTCATCGTAGGCAAACTCAACACCTGTGAACTCGACTACGCCGCTGTTGACGACCAGATCCCTTGCGCCCTCTTTGTCGGCAACGGATGGCTTCAACTTCAGCATCTGAAGCAGGCGCTCTGCATCGATGAGAGAGCTCGAGATATGCCTGTAGCTGTAGGATAGCACATACAGAGGGCTTGTCATCGTATGCCAGTACATGATAAGCGTAACCAAATCGCCCACCTGTTTACGCCCAGACACAATCTGTGTCATACCGAAGACGCAGCAAGCGGCGAAACCAAATGTAGTGAGCATGTCCTGTGCGGCGTGGCCTCCCATTGAGCGGAAGTAGTAAGCGTATTGCGCGCTGATGGTGTTCATGATGTTGGACGCGTAGCGTTGATGCTCGTAGGTCAGGCGATTGAAGTACGCTACTGTCTGCCAGTTGTGCACGGTTTCGTTGACAGTCGAGCTTTCGGTGCGCTGCTTCTCCACATAGTCTCTGCGTTTTGGTTGCGAGAGCGTTGTGAAATACCAACCAATGCAGGTGTATGCGAAGCCCATGAAGAGGATGATAAAAGCCATGTAAGCGTCGAACAGATGTGTAACGTACCACATGGCGACAACCAAATCTAGGAGAATAGGTGAGATGTCGAAAAGCACCATCTCGACGAGCGAGTTGAGAGAAGACGCTTGCTCAACAGCCTTGAGCACCTCACCGGAATCTTTGGACGTGTGAAAATCCATCGAAAGGCTCAGAACGTGCTCGTATGCCAGTAGTGTGATCCTTCGGTACGCCGAGTTGGAGATAACCATACTGGCGATGCCGTCGATGAAGCCCAGGCCTGCATAGCTGCTAATCCATTGGAACAGAACCCAAAGGCCGACATCTTTCCAGGGCATCACGCCTGTATTCTTGCTGAGCTCGTTGGTGATGATACCAAGTTGCCGAGGCGTAAGCAGATTGAGCGCGCGCTCGGCGAGCATGTGAATCAGGCGCACTCCCAGAGCCCCCATGACCATCCAGTCATCGCGGGGAAATAGGTATGGTAAGAACACCGCAAAAGACTTGAGGTAACCATACCAACCCCCCTCTTCCTCCAGACGCTTCGCCTGTTGCTCTTTCAGTTCCTTGTCTCTATCCTTCGACGACTCTTCCTCGTCGTCAGAAGCAGTCTGCTCGATGCTACCATAGCCTGCACTGCCGTTCTGAGTCGCAGCGCCATTGGTTGGTTTAGGAAGTAGCGATTGGCTCTCCTCATCGGTGCTCTTTTCCGCATGCTTGGTAAGCGTGATAGCAAAGCTGTCGATCAGAATAATCAGAGAGATGATGACTCTAATACAGTCGAGGACGAATGGTGCGTTCTTCGCCCGATCTTCTTGGGGAACTGAGGCAGCGCTCATCAAGCACACTGTTGTCTCGAATGCAAACTGAATGACGAATGCGCCAAAGTAGGGATGCCATCTGAGTGACTTGGAGGTCCACAAGGAGTATGAGAGAGGTCCCCAGACGAGAATGGACCCAAGACACCTGATTGCTGCAGGTTCTGGAGCTGTGTATAATGCATCTGCAAGTGACCGGCTGAAGTAGTAGAGTACCTCTGTAACGTATGAAAGAAAGATGAAAGCTGTGATGGCCAATACGCCTCTCCTCCGCTTATGCGACACTGCGATCGGTTTCTGCAGTATGCATAGACTGAATACGGTTGCTCCCAGGAAGAAGAACCCAACAGTAGGAGCGTGCATGTAGTGCAGTAACGCCATTGCTGGGTATAGTGACGCGGGTGCCGAAGACTCCATATTGATCGTCGTGTGATGGATTCTGCGGTTGAATGAAGGAGTGTGAGGAATCAGAGTTCCCAATTTATAATTGATGGGACTACTGCAGGACGAAAGGGCGGGCGTCGAGCCACACACGACCTCGAACTGTCGACCGCGAAGAGAGAGAGAGGCCGACGTTATGTGTGAAGTCCAGGCCGTTGTCAAAATTTAGCTAAAAGTATTATGACGTTCCAGCGATGATGCCTGAGGCGCGGCGTGCGCGATGAGATCGGGATGTCTATTCCAGGTGTGTTGCAGCTGGCTGAGCACCGCCACAGACTTCGCTTTCTCCGCAAAAAGTCGGTCGGTCTCGTACGCGACGAAGTTCAATCAACAATGAGGGTGCACTGGTGGCGAGTGAGTAGTCTGAAGTAAAGGAAGGTCCAGTGGTGAAGGATTGACGATGACGTATCCGCGTTGTTGCCTGGTGTGGAAGAGTCTGCTTGTAGCGCTTGCAGCAACGCGAAGGCACGAATGTCGCGAACAAGAGACGCGACAACGACGGGTGCGGTGAACGGGGGCAGGGAGCACCTCAAGGAAGAGACGCTACTCGCGCGCTTCTCCGCTGAAGAGCCTGCAAACCATCATTAGGTTGCATACCCGTGTGGCTAGTGCTGCAGCCCTGCGGGGCGGCCTCCAGAACTCACCGCCGAGTCTCAGCTCTCGCTCGCGGGTCCCCCAGCATAAAGCTGCTGAGCTCTCCACCTTCTTCATCAACTCTCGACCTCTTGCTCTCCTGACTTCATGCGCTTGCTCGATGCAGAATGTGCTCACGGTGGCCTCCAATATGACTCTTCCTTCTCCTGCAAGCCTACTCAGGCGGTCGTCGATCGACATCGGCGAAAGCCAGATAAGAAAGCAGCAGACGTAACACTACCGCAATCAAGATACCGGTGAAGGGCAGTCATCGCCTCGTCTCACTTGTAGTGTTAGTAAGGTCGTACATCCTGTCTCTCCTCCTCAGTGGCTGGTAGCCTTACAGCGTTGTTGTTGCGCCCTTGCTCTCGAGCATGTCAGCTTCGTACAGCTTTCACCCTTCATCATTGAGTCATGTTACTGTCTGGGTCATCCTGCAAGCTTCGAGACTATCGAGACCAATGGGAGAGAAGGATGGCCTATGTTGCTAGGAACTGCGCAAGGGAACACAGCACATGGTGACCGTCGTGCAGACGAGTTGGGAGAGATGGGGAAGGCGCTGCCTGTTGTGCGGATAAGAGTACTGCTGCCGCCTGTTCGCGTGGCTCATACATAGAAGGCAGCAGCGATGGTAGTGACATGGAAGAGCTGAATAAGTCATTCAAGCTATATGGTGCCTGCCCTGCAAACGCACTGGACTTTTGCGCCCAAGTTCAGACCTCAACAAGCACTGTGGCGCCGGAGGCCCCGCTGCAGACTTGACATTTTAGACGATTTCAAAAGCGCTTCAGGTCCTAGAATGATGTAAGCCTTTATCTTCCTGTTCTCATGGTCTGGTCTGGTCTTGGTGATGGTGGTCCACGGGTGGAGGCATGCTAACAAATGCGGGTCACGCTCGGTAGTGCGGACTAGGCCGACCTGCCAACACGCATCTGTCCCTAAAGTCTCTTCTTTTGTGAGAAGGCATCGTCCACGAGATTTCGTTACATGTACAGCTATCAGCGCAGTTGCAACAAAACTTTCCAGGAGGCTTCTCGTCTCTGCAACTTCCAATTCCTGGCACCTAAAACGAAGCCACCAACTCCTCTCTGGCGTGTTCGACCTCTGCCTCCGCTGAATCTTGTCAGGCGATACCAGATCCGGTTCGGAAGTGCAGGAAAAGTCATTTTGTCAAGACGCAGCTTCAATCGCCCCTCCACTATGACCAGAGCAGACAATTGCATACGTCTTGCACCCAGATGGGGGTTTGTCACTTATAGAACTACCTACGAAGATGACTCGGCATGGGATCAGTTCATAAGCACGTGGAAAGACATGGTGATCTCCTTCGTTTCAGACGTCTTTGACGACGGACCTCGCCTGGCAGAGAACTTCGATATGATCATCAAAGAGGACCCAGCTCTCGAAGGCGCCAGTGTGGAGACTGTGCGCGCTATCCACCAGACATGGGCTGCCTCGGAGTCATTCTCATATGACTGCATGGATCGAGATGGCCGAACAGATCCATTGAAGCCCTGGTTGTCTTACGAGTATTGCGTTCGTGTCGATGCCAACGCGCTTGCCTCCTGTCTCAACTATCTCGCTAGCAAAGGGCAGAAGGCTCGCTTTCCTTTCGCCGGTATAAGCTTTGGGAACGGAAAGCACATACCGTACGTTACTGTCGTGCGGTGTTATGACATATCATGCCCAAATTTGGCTCAGAGCGAGGAAAAAAGGGAGGAAGACGAGGACGAGGACGAGGACGAGGAGGACGAAGACTGGGTGAAGACAGAGCCGAACTCTCTCAACGTATCGCTTGACAGTGTGTACCCGGCTCTTTACAACGATGTTAACTTCAGCTGCTGGTCATTCATGGAATACCAAGTTGCCTCTGAGCATCATCCAAACGGAATTGTAGTCTACTGAGTCGACATGACTGAATGTCGGTGACGTCGTAGTCCGACTTCCACATCGGTCAAATTTGGCCGTTGCCAAAGTTGTTGAAGAGTTTCAATGATCTCAAGTCGGAGCTGTCTACTCGACGTTGGGGAGTTCAAGTTCGTGAATGAGCGAGCGGTGATTTGGCTGGTCAGTTTCCACCCCGATTCACCCGTGTATCGCTAATGGACACGATCCGCCCAGCCACATCACGTTACTCGTGCTGAGACGGCGAAGCATCAAACCGTGTTCACTCAACCAGACTCGGACGTTGAGAACATCAGTCCGACTGTTAAGAAGGATGTCACCGTCGTCATGGCAAAGAGTAGAAAACCCTCGATTTGCATTTAAAAAGTCCCTGGAAAGACCCCGGGATGAGCACTGGCATTGGTTAAAGCAAGTAGTCTAATCAGGTTCAGTAAATTAGCCGCTATTTGAGTGCAGACTTTCTCCACTCTCATCATCAGCAATGTATTTTCTCGTTATCGGCTGTTCTTCAAGACTTGGTCTGAGCCTTGCTAGAGCCATTGCTCCTCTCCCCGAGCATAGCCTCAGAGCAACGTCCTGCAACCGGTCCTCAATCTCAGATGCAAAAAAGGAGATAACGTCTCACCCCAACGCCTCGTGGGAGCCTCTCGATGTGTCATCTCCACATCTCGAACGCCAGCTCTCTACCATCATCAACAAGCACGGCCCATTCGACGTCCTCGTCGACAACGCGGGCTTCTCTATCAGCGTTATGCTCGGGAATGCTCCCCTTGATCTCATTCGCGGCCAAGATGAGAGAGCGAGAAGGGAGGGATACGGATTCGGAGGAAGCGGCAAGCGCAATCGTCAAAGAGGTGCTCGAACCGACAATAGTGGAAGGTCAGGAGCTGTTGGAGCAGTAGCTTGGGAGTGAGGTCACGGGCATACACAAGACTGCGATCGAGGCTGTGGAGAGAACGGCAGCTGCTTGCGATTTTTGGCTTCGAGAACCGTGAGGCAATCACGCTCGCTACGTTATTTTTGCATTCGCCAAGATTCGTGTGTTCAGGTAACTGATAAATGGATTGTGTAACATATTGATTGTTGTTCTAGATGTCCACCTGTGGCTTCTGAATGGCAACGGGTTCCTTGACCGACCAACGCTTGCGCAAATCTTCAATAGTCGCCAGCCAAAGTTCCTGCTGCTCCTCAGCCCAACCAACCTGCTCTACAAGCTCGTCCAGATCAATCTTGACATCCCCAACCTGCCGCTGTACGCGCTTCATCTCAGCGATAGTATGGTCAAGATCATTGATAGAGTCACCGATTACTTTGAGATCCTGTTCATACTCCTCAAGAGCGTCGCTAATGCGCCAAGGGTACTTTTCCATGTGCCTGGCTAGATGAAGAAGCGCTTCTCCACGCTTCATATAGATGACGCCCAGTCGATCCCAGGATGCGTCCATTTGTGCTTGGTAATTTTGGGTGCTGCTGTTCTGCCAGAGTTTGACACCGTAGCTGATGGCTGAGGCGAAGATAACGACGTCCAAGACTGTTGGGTCGAACATTACGTTCATATCAAATGTGTTGAGGTGTGTTGGGTGGAGTTTGGTTAAGTAGATATGACCCATTAGAACTATCGAACAAAGCTTTATAGACGTGGTGGATGCTGTGAAGATTTGGCTGAGACACTGTGAGACAACAGAGTGAAGAGGTTACACGCCGTCTCATTGAACTTTCTAGAAGACACACACGAACCATCCAGTTGATCTGATCGCTTCTGTTGGTAGTCATACGAGAAGAGGAGCAATAACCACCCATACGGTTGATCAGGTACATCACCGAATAGTGTGCTTCCCGACGCTTGAAGCACTCGTCAAGGAATCCAAATGGAAAAACACTTTGAAGCACATCTTGTGGGATCAGAGAGATGAATATTGATGACTATCGTGCGCCATGCTAAGTTCCCTTTATGCTAAGCGGTGATCTTAGCTAAGACTGGCCTGTGCCTTCTTGATAGCAGCATTGATAGGCGCAAGATCTGTGAACGATACCTGCCGCGTTGAGGGCCTCCACCCAAGCTCAACTGGTAGTCGCTCGAACGTCAGCCACTCCTGAACCCAGTTCTTGAACGCCTTCAACTGGGTGTAGTCGACACCTTCAGTGCCAGCTGCGGGAACAGTTCCGTCAAGCATGAGGGCAAGGATGAAGCCAGCCTCGCCCTGCGCGGGGCTCTGCTGCGCGGGCGTCAGGGGGCTGGTCAGCTCGACACGGTGACGCGAGGCACCCAGCGAGGCTGCTGTGAGGTACTTCTTGTCGTCGCTGTCGTCCAGAACCGCTTGGACACGAGCAGGCACTACGTCGTTGCTGTCGTCGGCGCGAGCCAGAGAAGCGGGCCGTTCGAGGCCGGCTGGGCGGTTGTTGAGCTGCTCCAGGTCGATGGTGTGCGTAGCATTGAGCGCTGCGAAGGCACCGTTCGCAGGAATTACGCCAACTTGTGTGTCCCAGCCCAGTGCTGTGTTGATGGCCTCCCCAAACATCTCGATGGTGATGTTGCGACCGTTACGAGGACTGTTTGTTTCGATGTCAGTGATAGATCTTGCATATTCAGATGCGCTCGGTCTTCTTGTGAGATGGTTACAAACTACGTACAGATATCCATGGTTGGCCAGCGTGTTCATCATAGGGCAGGGCCCGCGAGAATCGCCAGCGCTGGCAGCGATCCATGGTTGGACTGTGAAGCTATCGGCTCGCCGGATTTGGCTAGGAAGGGCCGCAGCCGCAGACACCAGACTGAAGAGAGTGTAGAAACGCATCGTGGACGATGGATGACAGCTAGCAGTCGGCTATGTAGTCGCGTCGTTCTGAAGATTGGGAAAGATCGTGCTTGTCAACGCCTCATTCGTCCCTCCTTTTGCTGGACCCTTCCATCTCTTATATTCCTGTCGGCTACAAGCGTGAGTACCGGTCCCTTCAGAGATCGTCGAAACTGCAATTACATACATCGACGGTGTGCCGGGCCGAGTCAGGGGGAGATGCTAGATCGAACGGTCACTAATGGTGTGTTTAAGCCCATTAAAGTCTGACACCTCCGGTATGCCCAGCCTCTCTGCCCAGGGCGATCGGAAAGTGCGTTTCAAACATTGCCATCATAGGTGCGCATTGTATGCAGAAGCAATGAAGTTGCGCAGGATTGCCGGTGTGCAGCGGCAAGACAAGGTTGATGGCTCGCACGGGGACAACCGAGGTGCTCAACCCCTGTCCCCGAGCTCCACTCTTACCCATAATTCCGCCCAACACACTATACACCAATCATGTATCCGGCGAACGCAATCTAAGATTCAGTCTAGGCGTCAAGAAAGGAACAGCAACAGGCAATTCGGGCGACAGAGTGGGTGTGGTACTTATCGTCTAGTATACATTCTCGAGTGTGACCTTCTGCGGTATTTATGTTACTGTGCCTACATACATGTATGTCGACTCGTGAACAGTGACTACACCGTTCGCACCCATGCCAGCCCCTATATATTCCCATTTTGGTTCGTGGTGTGTCGGAGGCAGACAAAGACGCATGTCTTAACAGAGGCGTTCTATGAATCGTATCTTGTTGGCCAATAGGGGAAGATACAACCATGCCCACAGTATGTACCACAAAGCTAGCAAAATCAGTCTGTGCTGCTTTGATCCTATGTTTCAAGTTGAACGTCACGAAAAGACAGTTCCACTCCGCAAGTCCTGAAGTATGGATCCATGGTTGAAAAGCCTGTACTTGCGTTTGTAATTGTTTCCAAACTGGGGCTGCCACTTTCTGGCTCAGCCTTTGCACAGGCATACTATCTCCACCGCTTGCTACTCTACTACTTCTTCAGTACACGCGAGGTTTATGGTAAAATAGAAGGTAAAAGTGGAGGTATCGCCTTCCGTTCATGACATGCTCGGCCATATGCGGTATGCATCCTGGATTCACCGCAAGCCAAATTTTCACAACAGAACTTTCCCGAGTATCTAGTCAGATGCGTACATTCAATCGACCTGCCTATCCTTGGTAGCTCCATGAGCATGCTTTCCCGCTTGTTAACGAGTATACTCTTGGAGCAGATTCTTGTAGGAGGCGTACGTCTGGCTGGACCAGGCATAGATACTGTCGTGGTATCCGTATCCACACACGATAAGCCAGCTCAGAACTCCACTCGCAAGCACAGCACCATATCTGCAGCATGCCAATACGACGCTCAAGTGCAGCCGGAGCCAAGTGCAGCCAGGGTCAAGCGGGTGGAAGCCACATCGACTTGGAAGTGTTCTGGTCGTGCCAGCCCAACTCCCTACCAATGTTCCACCAGACTGCAGTGACCATCCAACCAAGAATGACGAACGCGCCAAAATCCATCATAGGCTTCCAGATAAGGTAGCTCTCAAATGTCCGGCATAGAACTACCATTTCGACGACCACTACGCTCAAGATGTAGATGATCTTGTATCTTGAGAGAAACGACTGCAATGCTGCGTAAGCCGCGCGAAGACTAGAAGTAACAGCTACCGAAGCCGTGCTATAGGTCACCGTGTGAGCCATGATAAAACACTGGGCGCGAACAACAAGCAGAGTAGCTTGGATGATCGCGACTTTGACGCTTGCTACCGCGTGGGCCATGTTGACGAAACGATGGACTGTACTCGCGCGGAGGATTTAGCAACGCTTAAGATACTTCAGCGTTATTCGGTGTGGTAAGTTTCGAGCCCTTGCACGTGAAGCTCGTGGTCGTGCAAGCGTTCTGCATGCTGCCGATCGTCGTGGCGTGTCGTTGAAGTAGGAACGTCGCGGGTTTAAAGTGGTTGGCTACGAAACTATGCAAACCCGGGTTCAAGACGCGTACTACTCAAGGATTGCAGTCTACTGTAGGTAAAGTTGTGTCGGGTAGATAAAGTTGGCAGCCTGCAGTGTTGGTTCATCTGCTTAGATGTAATACGCGCGTGTCTCTGCGGCTGAGATTGCAGGAAACGAAGTAAAAACAGAGTGCAACACCTAGAGTCAAGCAGACATTTGCAAGGTTTGGTGAACCACCCGATCAGCTGAGAGCTACGGCAGTAACGAAGAGACACGACTGTCCTCACCTCTAATATGTGTCCTTGATTTGCCGGTAGGGCTTGCGGTCATGTCAGTTCCTGGGTGTGGTAAGTCTGTTCTATTGGGGTATCTTAAGAATATCGCTGCCACTGTTCCATGTCCTGCCGAGGCAGAAGACGGCATCTACTCCATCGCACGGTGCTCCTCTCAATGTCAAACAGGCTCTTCGATCTACGAAGCCCCATACCCCCTGAAACTCTCACAAGACAGGTAATTATTCTCAATGAACGCCGAGTCCAACCTGATCCCCTCCACGCCCTCCCAAATCTTCTCTTCACGGAACGGCGGTATCCTCGCTCTCACAGTCCCGACAACGGTCTCGATGCTGGTCGTGACAGTCGTGTTGAACAACCGAATCATATTGTCGCACGTCTTCCCATCCGCGAAAATGGGCTGATTCGTCACATTTTTGAAAAACTCGAGCGGGAACGTCCACTCTGCACTGTGGCTCGCTTCAAACACCGTTTCCACGCTCGCCTTCCCGTTCTCGCTCGCCGCCGCGAACACAGTCTCGCTGTGCTTCGACCCAGCCCGGTACGCGTCGCAACTTGGATCGAACTGGGCAGAGAAAACATCGATGCCATAATCTCCCGCACCTTTGAGCGCAATCTCGTGCCCGGCAGTCATAAGCAACGCTGGGTTCCACTTGAAACTCGTGCCGTCGTTGAACATGTCCACGAAAGGGAATTCGATGCCAGTCCGTGTGAAGTCGGGGATCTTGTACCCGAAGGCTTGCACTTCGTGGTCGTGCACGGCTTGCAGGATGGCGGGGTACATGTCTGCTGGAAACGAGGGCAGGAGCGAAAGGTAGGCGGATGTCAAGATCGTATATTGTGAGGGTATGAGGGACCGCGCAAGGGAGAGCGGGATTGGGAGCACGCTGATGGTGCCGTTTAGGGTGCCGGTTGCGTTGCCGGGGTAGAGGTGGGCGATCGGATTGGGGAGGTCGTGGGTTTGGCAAAGAGACATGTCTGGTGTCGCTACGAGGGGTGGTGGTGGATTTGAAGCCGTGTAGTAGCGGAGTGCGAGCAGAGCGAAGAAGGAGAGCGCGAGATATTGTCTTCTTGAGGTCTGCGCTTGTGATTTTGTAGACAGGCTTGGTGCGAGTGCGAAGATGGGGTGACACAAGAGTGCCACGTCCAAGAGGCTGACGGAGGGCATGTTGACCAGCATGTTACGAATGATTACCACCAAGCAGCCAGGCCAAGAGAAGAGCAACAGAAGAAAAGAGAAGATCGCGCGAACAAGAAACAATCTCGAGGTTAAGAATGATCAGTCCGGCTACTCCTGCCTATCCCAAAATCCGGAACACTTCCTGCCGCGCCCTCAACTGCGCGTTCGATCATCCTCACCGCGACACGCCCACCTTCACAAACGGGTGTCAGCCTTCCGGACGCATAGCGGTAGACTAGGTCGCGCACGCCCGTTTAAACCTGTCGTCGTGAGTGTCCGGCAAGCCTCATCCGTGTAGAACAACGCTGTGTTTTGCACAAGACCGTTCTAGCGCCTGGAAGACTGAGTTTCCGAGCTGATCCTTCTTTCGGAGCGCGCACGCGTGCGCCAGGCGCGGAGGGCGCCATCAAGCATTATCGACTAGCATAGGCTCGACTGCAGCTGCTGTTTCGAAGGTCGGGCGTTCTGTAGACACGTCTATTGTTGCCGTTGCGAGCGTGAGGAGGCAGAGGGCGTGACAAGAGGGTTCCAGGTTCCAGTGCTCCCAGGTTCGAGAAGGGAAGTGGGGCACAAGTGGGGCTGACACACCTGCACCTTCCATTTGCCCAAGCTCTTTGACGACTGAGCGGATCTCATCAACAGTCGTCTCTGCCCACAGTGTCACCAATGATCAGACAGCGCATTCATGGTCAGCGTACAGGCTGGATCAAGCGGGTTCCCAGAGCTCTCCCAGCAACGGGTGTGGTCGGACACGCTGCGGCGTGACAGTCGCCTGATCAAGATCTGAAGCTTACAACAGCATCGACTGACCACAGCAACAACAAAATGGCTACTTACAATGCTCTCTACCCGCAGCTGCCGTTTATTTATCATCTCAATTGCTGTCGCGATTGCAGCACTTTACTCCCGTGATAGCCGCCACATGTTTTCCACCATCCTGGACGACGACACGTCCTCGAGATGCGCCATCGTCGTGGGATCAGGCCTGGCAGGGCTCAGCGCTGCCTCCCAGTTGGTCAAAAACAACATCCCAGTCCGCGTTCTCGAGCGCGCTGCAAAGCCAGGAGGCAACAGCATCAAAGCAAGCTCTGGCATCAACGGCGCGCCTACGTTCTACCAACCGACTCCGGAGCCGGGAGATGCATTCTACTCTGACACAATAAGATCAGCTGGTGAGAGGATGCTGACGTCCACTGCTGAGAGACAGAGGCTCGTCAAAGCTTTGACGGAAGGCTCTGCAAACGCGATCCGTTGGCTGGTAGAAGAGAAGGGCGTTGACCTCAGCAAGGTCGCACAATTGGGCGGTCATTCGTATGCCAGGACACACAGGGGCGCTGGACCACCGCCAGGGTTTGCAATCATCAGTGCCTTGCTGAAGAGCCTCAAAGAGTCTCCTCTCTTCCACCTACAGACTTCCTGCACCGTCACAAAAGTGCTGCTGGATCGGAAGCGGGTGATAGGCGTGGAGTACCTAGATGTAAACGGAAACTACGAAGAGCTGCATGGGCCGGTGGTGTTCGCAGCAGGCGGTTTCGGCGGCGACGCCAATGGCCTCCTCGCTCAGTACACACCGCACCTCGCAGGCTACCCGTCTACCAACGATCCACGGCCCGGGACGCAGCCACTGCTCACAGCAGCAGGAGCCGAGCTCATCGACATGGATTCTGTACAAGTGCATCCGACGGGCTTCATTGACCCGGGCGATCCCACCTCGGCGCTCAAGTTCCTCGCTGCAGAGCTGCTCAGAGGCGAAGGCGGCATCTTGTTGCTCGGAGGGAAGCGCTTCGTCAACGAGCTGGATACCAGGGAGAGAGTCGCCAACGCCATCACTTCGACTCCCGCAGCGTCCGAGTCGCCGCGCCAGTGGGATGTGCAACTCGTTCTGGACGAGGCGACGTATGATGCTGCGAAGTCACATATCGACTTTTATATCTCCAAGGGTCTTATGCGCAAGACGGTTGTTTCCGAGCTCGGGCCCGTGGCGCTCGACAGTATCAAAGCTTATTCCTCCACTGTCGCGCAGCAGAGCGACGACCCGTTCGGTCGCACGTTCTTTGGCCACTGGGCGTTGGAGGATCCCACAGCTGAGTCAGTAATTTTCGTAGGCACGGTCACTCCCATTGTGCACTACACCATGGGCGGCGTTCTCATCAACGAGAAGAGTGAGGTTTTGACAAAGCATGGCGAGGGTATTGAGGGTGTTTGGGCCGCGGGTGAGATGACCGGAGGGATACACGGCGGCAATAGATTAGGAGGCTCGTCGCTGCTTGAATGCGTCGTGTTTGGGAGGATTGCTGGGGACCACTGCGCTGAGTATGTTGCTAGTCAGAATTGAAGACTCTTGTTGCACCTAGATTGAGGAGGCAGAGTATGTAGATTGAGGAGACAGAGTATGACAAACATGGTGCGATCGTTCAGTCCAGTTCAGTTCGTCAATACTTCAACAAGATTATCCCAGAACCCCAGGTCATACACGTTCTCCACCGCCGCGAGGCTCCACACGCGCTCAAACGAGTCTGGAAGAGCGACGCGCTGGACTCGAGAAGGCAGCGATTTGGGTGCCTGCCCGTCGCGCGTGCGCACCAGAATGTGTCGCGATTCCAGCGGCCAGCTTGTGGGCGGCTCCTCACTCGCGACATCCATCTCATCACCACCCGAACCTGGTGTAAGCACCGGCTCATCAGACTCGCTGCTGCTCCCGCCCTGCCCCGGGTCCCTGAATGGCGCCGCAGTGGGCTTAGAATGACCAGTCGAGTGCTCTGACATGGTATCCTCCCTTCTCTTGCCAAGGAACACGACGCCGTCGGCCATGTCGTCGCGCCAGTCTGCCCACTTGCTGCTCTCGTTCGTCGTCATGCCCGCCCAGATGAGGTAGACGTGGTACGCGAGCAAGCCCAGTGGAAGCGGCCAGGTGAGCAGGGCGAGCAGGCCAACGCCGGCTATGCTCAGACCGCCGATATCGAGGTACAGACTCAGGTATATAGCGAAGTAGTGCGCTTTGGCTTGACCCCAGTTTGTCCAGTTCCGCGGGTCTGATGCTGATGAGGGCTTGTATCTGTACCAGTCTTCGTATCTGGTGTACTGTGTGAAGACGCGGGGCGAGAGCGCATACCAGGCGAGGTACGCGCCGTATGCGATCAACACTCCGGTTGAGAGTAGAAGGAAAAGGAAGTACTTGTAGTTCCCCCGCCCGAGGCAGTTGTTCACCCAGATGCAGTGGTGGTCCATGCGGGACACACATGTCTTGCATATACTGCAGTGCTTGCTGCGCGCGGGCTTGAGGAACTTGCAGGTAGAGCATGTGTTGCCGGGGTGGTATAGCACGCGGTCGTATGGGTACAACTGCATCTGCGCGGCATGGTTGGCAGGTGTGATGTATGTGGTGCCGTTTGGTCTGGCGGAGAGGTAGAGCCAGAGGTACGGCTGTGGGAGGAGTATCAAGATGAGCAGTCTGTGATGCACGAGCAGCGAGGACCAGATGGCAGGGAGCAGGAGGAAGGCGCAGGCGCTGACGAGCCCGAGGAAGAAGACGACGATTACGGGGTGCTTGTCGTGCATGAGGTGGTGCGCGAGCGCAGCGCTGGAGGATGTGATGCGGCCATTCGTGAGCGTGAGGTCGGCACGGCGCAGGGCCGCGGGCATGTGCAGGACGAAGAGGCGGTTGAGGAAGCCTATCGGCGTGTTCCTGTCGGATTAGCATGCGGCGAAGGATGTGGACGTGTGTCGTACCGCAGTGCTGGCAGGCGGCCGAAGAAGGCGACGAATGTAAAGAACGACACCGTCAGGGCGAGAACTATGAGGGTGCGCGCGAGCGCCATGGTGGTCTACTATAACACGTACATGGCTTGTTGGTGTGTTGGTGTGTTGGTGTGCGAGCATCCACGGCCGCGGCAATGCGACCCCACAACCGCCTCGTGAGCACGCGTTCCCCCGACGCGTCGCCATCACCGACTCCACAGTTCCATCCGCCCACGCCATGGCCTCGGCCGTTGTATACGACGACGTGGCTGAGGGCGCCGACGTCGCGACCGGCGCGCTCTTCGACGGCTACAAGTTCTGGGTCGCGCAGCGCGTCCCCATTCGAGCGTCGTATCTGGCCAAGATCGAAGCCAACGGCGGACAGGTCGTGAAGCTCGAGAAGCAGGCCGACTTTCTCATAGCAGACCACTTCCGCAGGGAATGTCCATCAGGGACCATCAGCTATGAGTTCATAGACAAGTCAATCGCACAGGGCAGAGTCCTCGACCCAGACGACTTCCCAGCCGGTCCACGAGTCGGCACCGCGCGCGATGTGGGATCGATAGTCCGGCCCGCAAAGGGCACACGAGCTGCATACACGCCCGAAGAGGACCGTCAGCTGTACAAGTGGGTGCGCGACGCCCAGGCCAATGGCGTGGCTGTCAGTGGGAACGAGCTGTACAAGCAGCTGGAGAAGAAGAACCCGCGACACACATGGCAGTCGTGGCGCGACCGCTACCTCAAGAAGCTCCAGTACATGCCGCCTTCTGCCTTCAACATCCCGAATAACGCGCCGCCGTCACCGCCTTCGGATCAGTCGTCGAGAGCCGCTGACGTGCCTGTCGTGAGGTCGGATCTGGTCAAGAACAAGGATAGAGCGAGACCGGATGCGGCTGGAGAGTCTGCCAGTATGGGCACGGCTACTAGCAAAGAGCAGGCTGCAAGTGAGGTGCGAGACGCACCGACCGAGGACACCACAGAAGAGCCCGTTGTGAAGAGGACTGGTCTCGTCAAGAACAAAGATAAGGCGCGAACCACTGCAGCCTCACGCGAGACTATCACTGGGGAGGCAATTTCAAGCAGAGTCACATCAGCAAGCGCTCCACAAGCCACAGCTGAAGACACTTTCCGCAAGGAAGTCTACAACATAACTCAGCTCGCTGCCACATTCTCAATAGAAGACTGGGAAGAGCTGTACGCCTTCGTCGAGCACATCGACAATTTCGCCCACGACAAACTATCGTACGAAACATCCTGGACGAACTGGGCCGAGAACAAGGACAACCAGACGCCTGAACAGTGGCGCCAGTACTACGAGAAGGTCGTCAGGCCGCAGTGGCTGCAAGATCCGGAGAGCAAGCGGGAGAGGATTCGGCGCAAGGTAGAAGAACGCCACGTGAATGATTCCAGCAGCCCGACTAAGAGCCAGAGCTGGAGCCAGACACAGGAAGCCGTTGCTGCATCACAGAAAGATACCGCAGCGTCCCAGGAGGTCGATGAGGCGCCTTCAGAGCCCCCACATCCTCCACAACGCACAGTGTCCAATACCCTGCGTTCAGATTCAAGATTGGAGTCTGAAGCTACTGAGCAGCAAGAGACACCGCAGTACATCAGGAATGGTTATGAGTCTGCGCTGAAGCGGATCAGAGGCGATCAAGATGCACCTCCAGTGTCTACAGACGCAGCTCGGCCAGCAAAGATCCGGAGGAAGTACAGCTTGCCATCGAGTCCAGAGAATTCGGCAGCTAGTGGAGTGGACGGCACCCAGGAACAGCCACTCGAGGTGTCGTCCAGAGTAAGCTCCCAGCAAGAAGACGGCGAGCAGAGTGCGCCAGATGAAGTAGTACGTTCACCCACGCAACGCCCAACCTCGCACATCATCGATTTAGGCGACGAAGCAGCGAGCGAAGCATCAGAAGAAGACTCGGACATATCTCTATTCCCGCCTGGATATGTCGAATGGATGCAACTTAGGGATGCCGCCGTCGCCGCTGGCGCTCCGATTCCGCGCCCACACATGTCTGCAACTGACTATCGGCGATGGAAAAGCAAGCGATTAGCGGCCGTGGCGCCCTGGGAACAATCTTCACAAGGCATCGATTTTGGCGACGGGTTTGACGACGGGTCTGGCGACGGGCTTGGCGATGAAGCTTCAAGCGAAGCTTCAGAGGGAGATTTGGAAGCGCTTGCTCCAATTCCCCATCCGCATGTCTTCCGGCAAGAGAGCGAAGACATCGAGGAAGACATCGACGACACTGAAAGCGTCGCCTCCTCCACAGACCTGACACACATCGCGCCCCTACCACGCCCACCTCAGATCCCCGAAGCCTCAGACGACGACGAAGAGGACTCGCTTCCGTCAAACACACCCACCCCCCGAGCACCCAAATTCGCCGCCTTCGACACCCAAGCCATCCTCTCACCCTCACAAAATGCACCCTTCATATCCCGCCTCCCGCGCCCCATCGACTCCTCGCCACCGCACCACCCCGACTCGGAAGCCAGCACAACTCAGTCGCTGCAGGAATTCAGCAGTTACCTGCAAGACGCGGGCGAAGATTCTAGACCACAACCTCAGACACCGATTCCCAGACCGCCACGCCCCGCGTCCCCTACGCCGTCTGCTATGAGTGAAGCGGAGAGCGTTGGGTCGCATGCATCGACGGGCTCCGGAGACCCCGACCCCCCGCTCGAAGCAGACGAGATGGACGCCTTCTTCTCAGAGCAACTAGCCGACGGGTTTTCCAACGAACACGTCACCAAGGCGCTCAAGCGGACGCGGTTTAGACCCGGCTTAGCGACGACGGTGCTGGAGGCGTGGCGGCATGGCAACACACTTCCGGATCAGCGCGGCGTCTGGAGTGTGGAGGAGGACGAGACGGTGGAGAGCGGTGATGGGGCGGCGTTGGCGCAGCTGGGAAGGAAACATACGGTGGATGGGTGGGGAGGGGTTACGGAGAGGATGAATTTCCTGCAGGCTTGGGAGAGGAGGTGAGGACCGGCTTTGGCTGATACCTTGAAAGAATCAGTGATGGATAGCGAACACCACTTTTTTTCCGCAAACGACACCTACGCGCTTTCCTTCTTTTCTTCTTTCCTTCTTTCCTACTCCCTCCCATCACACAGCTCCCCCGCCCACACGCCGCTGTTCCCACCCACGAACCATGCGCCTAACACTTCAGCATATCCTCTTCTTCCTCGCTACATGCAACGCCGCTCCCCTCGTTCTCACAACACTGAGCCGCAGGGCACCGCAGTCCAGACTTCAACAGCACATTACTTCCAGCAAAGCGTCTCTGCTGCTGCAGTACATCCCGGGCACCGGCTTGGGCGGTCTGCATCTTCGTCGCCATCGATATCTGCCATGCCGGCAGAATGCGCGACGATGTGGACTGGAAGAACGGCGGAGGAGGATGGGACGGTGGGTGTAGGTGAGAGGCGGTGAGGTGTGGGATGGGGGGTTGAGGATGTTGTTACCATGTCCAGCGTCTTGAGGGGCGTCCGAATATGTCCGAGATACGCTCGGTGTAACGACCACCGCGTTTCTCCGATTTCTACCTACTCTGTGCTTGGAAAGAGGTGAGCGACGGTCATGCGGGATGGGGAACGACTATGTGCACACAGTTTGATCGTGCTGCAACGGCCCTTGGCACTGAGGTCGGAGCCTTGCGTGTCTTGGATCTACGAAGAGAAAACACCTCTCTTGGATAAATGTCTGTTACGTTACACTTCCAACTCACTCCACTCACTCCAAACCAGCCCGTCTCTCCGTCTCGTCCCCTCACAACATCAACTCCCCACCCCTCCCAACGATCGCACCAACGCCACAATCGTTCATGCGAAAACCCTCGGTCTCATCAAGCAGTCTACCCTCTACCCACGATGCCCACCGACAAACCCGAATTATACGCCCCGATATAGCTAGCACTCAGCATCTTCTTCGTTTCCTCGTCGGACTATCCTGCATTATCCGCGTACTCAACAGGGCCTTCGATTCGATTGAAACGCGTTTTCGTCACGCGGTGCCGATCTGCTCATCTCGTGGTGGTCAATATAGAAGGGAGGATGGGACGGAGTGGGCTGGATATCACGTCTCTGCTGGGAGACGATAGAAGGCAAGCACGCGTTTTAGAGTTGCGGAGAAGGCGTGGCTGGGACAGGGGTGATGTTGGTATTCAGTCGAGGGTGATTGTAGAGATGTGCGATGCTGCAGCGAAGACTTGGGGTTGGGTATACGGAGTCTATCTAGTGGTGGATCCACTTCTTCTTCGTGCCATCGGCGTTGCGCTTGCGCGACTTCTGCTTCTTCGCTTTCTTTTCTGACGGCTTCTGGGCTTTTTCTGGGGAGTCGTCCGCGTCGGCATCCATGCTCACGTCCTCTTCATCAGACTCTTCTTGCACCGGCGCAGGCTTGACGACCTCCTCCTCCTCGTCGAAGCCCAAACTGTCAACAGCGCCGAGGAACCCGGTGTTACCCTCGCCCTTCATCAGCGCCTCGACATCAATACCGCCGCTCGTGAGATACCTCGCGCTCACACCAGTGTTGATGCGTTCCGCCAGCAGCCCCTTCAACTCGTGTCTGATAGCCGCAAACTCTGCCTTGCTCATCTCACTCGCGCTCTTCTCCTTCTTCTTCCTACCAGTACCCCTGCCCTTCTTACCCTTGGCCTCCTTCTCAAACTCCTCGGAATCATAATCAATCCCCAGATCCTCAGCGGCCTGCATAAACATATCATCGGTGCTGTTCTTCTTCTCCTTGGCAATCACCGTATCAGCGAGTTTCTTGCTCAGCGTAGCGCGCGGCTTTAGCCTCGAAACAATGCGACGATCGATATCCAGGGTGCGGATGAAATAAGCGCGCTTCTTGTTCGTCTGCTCCTTTGCTGTTGCAGCTTTAGCGTGCACTTTGGCCACAAGCCGGCGCACACCCGCTACCTCCTCGGGTCCGCAGATGATGATGCTGGATCCGCTTGCGTCGGCGCGCGCTGTGCGGCCGGACCGGTGCACGTACGTGTCTGCGGCGCGGGGGAGGTGGTAGTGGATAATGAGGTCGACTTTCGGGATGTCGAGACCGCGGGCTGCGACGTCGGTGGCGACGAGAATGCTGCCGGGGCGCTCTTTGAAGCGCTCGATGGAGCGCAGGCGCGCTTTTTGGATCATGCTGGAGTGCAGGGGCAGCGCGGGGAGGTTGAGGTTGGCCAGGAAGGGGGTCAGGCGGCGCACGGCGGAGATGGAGTTTGTGAAGATTAGGGCGCGTTTGTTCGGGTGGAAGAGAAGGAGCGAGTACAGGTAGAGATCTTTCTCGGGACCGGCACATTCGATTAAACCTTCGCGGAGCTTGCTGGCCATCTGTGATTCGGGATTTGCGTCGATGTAGCGCGGTTGCTCTTCGCGGAAGTTGAGCTTTTTGAGGAGGTACTCCATCGAGTCGGCTTTGTTCATGACGTCGCCCGTGCCATTGCCGAACTTGATTTTGCCGGCAAGCTTCTGCTGCAGACCCTTCGAGAAGGTGGCAGAGAAGACGAGGGTTTGACGTTCGACTTCTGGTGCTGGCTCCTCCTCTTGCTCCTCGTCCTCCCTGTCAAGAACCTTGAGAATCTCACCAAGCTCTTGGTAATGCCCTTGGCTGAGCAAGCGATCTGCTTCGTCGAGGACCAGAAACTTGACCTGTTTGAGAGAGCGCAGTAAACCCTGGCCACTGCTGATAACCTCCCACAAGCGTCCAGGTGTACCCACAACGATATCGGCGTGCTCGAGCTGTCGACGTTGCTTCTGCACGGACAGACCACCAGTGATTGTCGCTATGGATGGTGCGTCAAAGTCGCCCTTGACACAAAGATCGCTCAAATGTGCTGTGATCTGATGTGCAAGTTCACGGGTCGGTGCTACAATCAGTGCTGTAGGCACATTCGGCGTCTTCGAGTCCTTCTCTTTAGATGTTGACTTCGTCGCGAGATAGCGCTCAACAATGGGAATACCGAAAGCAAGTGTTTTTCCGGAACCTGTGGACGCTTTACCAACCAGATCTCTGCCAGCCAAAATTTCTGGTATCGTTGACGCCTGAATGTTACTCGGCTTCGAAAACTTCAGACCTGCCAGCGCACCGACAATCTTCTCAGACAAGCCGAGCTCCTCCCATGCTGATGTATCGACCACTTCATCGTCATCGATCGGCTGATTCAGCAGGATGTCGAACGCTCCCTCACCGGAGATCTCAAAGTCTTCGTCCGCCTCTACGCCCTCTTCCTCGATGTAGTCTGGATTTGCCTCGACCTCGGTTTTCCCGGCATTGGCTGAAGTGTTCTGCTTCAGCTTCAGCTCTTCCTGTCTTCTTGCTTTGGCCTCTGCCTTCTTCTCCTTCTTAGTCTTTGGTGTCTCCTTCTTCGTCTCTGCCTTGTCTTTTGGAAGTGTTCGACCGTCGGCGATCTCACTGTTCGGGTTGAGGTCCTCGATCTCGATGCCGCCGTTCTTCGCTGGCCCCTCCTTATCGGCGTCGTCGTCGCTGAACCCTGCAAAAGATTCGTTGTCGCTCGCGCCCTTATCGTCCACGGATGTGCCTTCCGCAACATCCTTCGCAGCTTCCTCTTGTTCGACTGGGAGCTCTTTCCCCTCCTGTCCAATCATCTTCTCGAGACGTGCAGCTTCTTCCTCCTCGCGCTTCCAGGCAGCTTCAACGTCGTTGGCAACTTCTTCCTCCGTCTTGGTGGTCTGGAAGGTGATATTCCCCGTTGTCGTGTCCTTGATCACTTCGACATCGTCGATCTCCTCCAGCCCATAGAAGCCTTCGGTGTCCTCCAAACGGTCGGGCATGCCGACAGTCTTCCATCCTAGGTCGTTGAGCTGGACTCGGCGTTTCTGCTTCTTCGTCGCGGGCTTCGGTGCCTTGTCCAGCTTTTGGCGTTTGTGCGCTTTGTGCGCTGCCTTCGGCGGGTTGTGCGCACGCTTCATCGTGAGAATTTGTGGCTGTTGATGCTCGGGTGAAGTGGTCGCAAAGTCTCGAAACTTTTTTGACAGGCCGGCACCTCCTCGGCGGCACTGTGAACACCGCGGGAGTGCCCCACGTGAGTCGACTTTCACATCTTCAAACTTCGCGGGGGCGATCTACAGCTCGGCCTTGCGATCATTAACACTAGCGAGTATTCAGAGATCTATGCCAGTTGGGAGTGTAGTATTATCTATCTGGACAATCCTCTGCTGTATCTTTCAGGCCAGACTGACTCGGACCAAAATTCCGTGCGCAAAAGTTCACTTCATCTCAACTTGGAAGACTACGCGCACACTCGGATTGAAAGTAAAAGAGTTGGAACGCAAACATGGGCAAATCGTCAAAAGACAAGCGAGACGCCTACTATCGGCTTGCCAAAGAAGAAGGCTGGCGCGCGCGATCAGCGTACAAGCTCCTCCAAATTGATGAAGAATTCAACCTTTTTGAAGGCGTAACACGAGTCGTCGACCTCTGCGCCGCGCCAGGAAGCTGGAGCCAAGTGCTCTCGCGCGTGCTCATTAAGGGCGAAACCTTCGGACGAGCAGGCTGGTCGCAAAAACAAGCAGCAACACGACAACACGTGCTCGGCCTCGAAGACAACTCGCGTGAAGAGACACAACCAGCACCCGCCGTCCAGCCCACAAAACCGCGAGACAACGTCCGCATCGTCGCAATCGACCTGCAGCCCATGTCGCCCCTCGAAGGCGTCACAACCCTGCGCGCAGATATAACACACCCCTCCACCATCCCGCTCATGCTCAAGGCCCTCGACCCAGACACTTATCATGCGTCCTCATCGACTTCCTCCTCCCCCGTCGACCTCGTCATCTCCGACGGCGCACCCGACGTCACCGGCCTGCACGATCTCGATATCTACGTGCAATCGCAGCTGCTGTGGGCAGCGCTGAATCTCGCACTGTGCGTGCTGAAACCGGGGGGTAAGTTCGTGGCCAAGATTTTTCGGGGGAAGGATGTCGATCTGCTGTTTGCGCAGCTGAAGATCGTTTTCAAGCGTGTCAGGGTTGCCAAGCCGAGGAGTAGTCGCGCGAGCAGTATCGAGGCGTTTGTCGTGTGTGAGGGGTTCTGCCCGCCGGAGGGCTTCACGGCGAGTCTGGAGAAGCCGCTGGGTGCTGGGACGCAGCTGCCAACACAATTGCCACAAGCAGACGACGCATCCAATAACAAAACGAGGCAAGAGAAGAAGGTCCAGCGCTCTGTCCGAGCTGACGGCGCTGTGGAACTCGATCTCGGCACCGAGGACGAGGAGAGCGACGGCGAAGAAGCGGGACAGAGGTGGATAGCGCCGTTCCTGGCGTGTGGAGATCTGTCGAGTTATGATTCCGATGCTACGTATAAGCTGCCCAAGGACAGGGTTAGTCTTGATCCTGTGCAGCCGCCCACCGCGCCGCCGTACAAGCGCGCGCTCGAGATGCGGAAGCTGGCTGGTGGTGCGTATGGGAAGACGAAGGGCAGAGTGGTCAAGGAGGCAGCGTAGCGCGGAGGAGTGATGTTAGAGTGGCGACAGTACCGTGAGGGTTTGGCTGGTGACATGTCCTACTGGGTTATTTGTAGGATACCGCTCCCTCATTGTCTTGTGAATCAGCAACAGTGGTTGAATCTATGATATGATGCTTTGTCTCATGGCTAGACAGTCGCGCACATCAAAAGACGGGGTGGCGGAGTCCTGGCCTTGGCCACCTCTCCCAGCCAGTTTGTAGACATCATCATAAGGTCCAACTTCCACCGTCAGGGAGTTCGCCCGATACTATGTGTATCTTTGTCCTCCTCTTCAGCACCCGCGTAGTTCCTGAACCGTGATGTTACGAGTCTTGTGAATTAGCATGGTCAGGCTACGTTACTAGCAGTAGACAGCAGCGCAAGCTTGGGTTCTTTTGACTGAGAAGAAGCAACATCTAGCAGATGGTGAAAGTGCGTTCCTCCAGCCTTGGCATCTCGTCCTGCATCCCCTCTCGACCAGAGACCCATTTGAATGCCCGTTGAGGCTCACTATCTGCACCAGTCCAGTGGTTTGGAGGTCCGCCGACGTTCTCATCGGGGAAGGTATCGTACATCCAGCCCTCTAGATAGCAGTCTCCGACGATCTTGTAGAGATTTCCATTGGGGTTGTTTGTGTCTAGTTGCGGGCGGAGGATGAAGGGCGTGTAGTCTCCGTCGAAGATTACTACTTCGTCGCCTGGCTGGAGGCCGCGGGGCCCTAGGCCGAGGAAACCAGTTGTGGTAAAGAAAAGGGATCGATCTGCCCATCGTTGCTTGTCAATAGAGGACAAGGACGGACTTAGATCGGAGAACAGAGTTAGATCGAAGAGCATCTTGTGTGTAAAGTCGTCCATACAAAGCGTGCGTGAGGTGACGCTGGACCGGGTGTTGTGCGCGTATAAGGTATGACAGACCTGCAGTCGCGAATACCCGAGGGGACGCTCAAGGACGCCTTTGTTGAGTTCCAGATCTTCCTGCGACCTCAGACACTCTTCTGACCAGGCGGCAATATGAGTCTCAGCAAGCTTGTAATAGTCTCCGACCGACTTGAGCTTGTGAGAGAAGTCTAGTGTGTTGTGAACAATATCAACACAAGTCCCCTTTAGATGTATGTAGCCCGTTTCATCTGTATCGAAGCCGGTCTGGCGATCCAGACCCGCGCGAAAAGGACGGTCGCGAAAGAAATCGTCTCTAGCAATACCAGTGTAGTTCGGATTCGCCAGGCCTGGAATGTAAGATGGCATACCCGGGTCGGCGAAATTGAGGGAGCAGGCGTGAAGAACGGAGAAGTCTCCAGATCTTAGAGTGGCTGCGGCGAAGTTCACGTAGACTTGCTTTAGAGAAAGCGAGTAATCTGGAAGCATGCCGTTATCCGGAAGTAGACCATGCATACCGTAGATACGGTCACGACCATCCTTGCATTGACGTGTGCGAGCAAGACCCAGGAAACATCTTGCCAAAGTCAAGGGAATGTTCTCTGCGTGGCGGCGGTATTCAGGGCCAGAGCCCCGAATTTGGTCCCTATAAGTGAACAGACTGCCGAGACCGTGTCTGCGGACATCTTCGCTTTCAATGAGTGCGCTGATAATAATTTCGTCCATCTTCCTCAGCGGGACCTCTAAGTGCCCCAAGCAGAAACATGCGTCCTCTGCGAGCACCAATTCCTGGACAGTCCATACACGGTAGAACCTGTCTACATTGTTGGTATATGCGTGGCCTGAAGCTGAGTCTAGAATCAACACAGCAAACGTACCAGGGAATGTCAAGGAATCCACATCTGCTCATGGGCTTGCCTTCCATGGACTTCCTCATCATGTCCTGCTCAACCCATGTTTCGAACAAGGGAAAGTCGCCAGTATCACCGAGCCAGATTACAACACGGTCCGCTCTTCTAAAGATCTGGCCCATATGAGCAACCTGATGTCCCTTCTCTTGCAAGTCTGCTTGATCGATGCATAGCGCATCTATCCACATACTGCGGGGTGCGTCGACCTTTCGCAAGCGTTGCAAAGCGTTGTAGAGGTTCTGGGTGATGCGAATGTACTGCGACTTGCCAGAAGAATCGTTGACATGGATGACCTTTGGAAACTCCGGTTCGCCCCAAGTGTATGAGAGTGCCTCATAAGATGTATTGAAGCTGTCCTCACACTCGGTGATCTCGCATTGTAGGGGCGTTCCATGTTCACCGGGGAGGAGTGATAAGAGACGTGTCGAGGTGTGCTCGCGTAGGGGAGTGTGCTGGTATAGGCGCTCGTGGGACGTGATTTGGCTCATGGAATCCATCGTGCGTATGTGCCTGCTGTTACAATCCGGAGTGCGCGTGCTTAGACTGACCTACTCATAAGTAGGGATGAGACTGAGGTTGAGGGAGAGATCCCCATGATGGGGCATTGCTGGTACGAGGCTGACGCCTGCAGCCTGCTGGCAAAGTGCAGGAGTCCATCAACCCGCGACGTCTCTATTTCCTACAACGTAGCAGCAGGATTCACCAAAGGAGCAAAGACACCTCATGACATCTAAGCGATAACAAAAACATGATCAGCTATCGCAACTTCCAAAGAAAACTCAGGGAAGGTCCGGATGTTGCTCACAGCCCAACGCCTCCGGATCAGCCTCGTGGAAGTGTGGCGCAGAGGTGTTCGCGTGTTCGCCGCCGCTGAGTGACGACGGCGCCCCACACCCAAGCTTGGAGCTCCAACCAAGCCTCCTTCCTACACACGACGCCTGCGGACTCGCACCCTTCACGTAAAGAACGCCGACCGGTCGCGACTTCCCTTCATTGCGCGGCGCTAAGACATCACCGCCTCCTCGCATTACCATCAATTCCCACCGTGCACCCGCGACTGAGCAACAACCAAGTACAATCGATTAGGCATCAGACATCATGTTCCGCGCGCAGGGGAACATCTTCGACGAGGTGGTCGTCAAGGCCACAGACGAAAACCTGACGAGTGAGAACTGGGAGTACATACTGGTACGCCATATACTGCTGTCTCCGAGAATGACCACTGCCAGCTCCAGAATCAGCGTTTCTGGATGCAGCGTGACCTTCGCTGGGCATGGCCACATGACTGAGCCTATACTGACATTTCCTCACAGGATGTATGCGACAAAGTTAGCTCGTCCGACACTGGCGCACAGCAAGCCGTCCAGGCCATGATCAGGCGGCTGGCGCACCGCAATGCCAACGTACAGCTCTACACCCTCGAGCTCGCCAACGCCACCAGCCAGAACTGCGGCATCAAGATGCACAAGGAGCTAGCTTCACGGAGCTTCACAGAAGCACTATTAAGACTTGCCAACGACAGGAACACACATCAGCAGGTCAAGGCCAAGATCCTCGAGCGCATGAGCGAGTGGTCTGAGATGTTCTCGCGGGATCCCGATCTTGGGATCATGCAGGGCGCCTACAGCAAGCTGAAGTCGCAGAGTATGTTACTTGGGAGAGAGGCATGTATAGCTGTACTGACACACTGTAGATCCCAACTTGCGAGCGCCATCGAAACCCCAGAAGACACAGATCTCCGAGTCCGAACGTCAGAAAGAGGAGGAGGAGCTGCAGATGGCACTGGCAATGTCGATACGAGAGTCGAAGGGTGCTGCTCCTGCAACCGCCAAGTCGAACGCTCCTCAAGACGCAGGCACCGGTGCCAGCTCGAACTCCCAACCTGCCCAAACCCAGGCGCCGGCCCCGCAAGGAACGACTGCGGCGACAGTTTCACGAGTGCGCGCACTGTACGACTTCCAACCTTCAGAGCCTGGCGAGTTGCAGTTCAAGAAGGGAGACATCATTGCCGTGCTCGAGTCAGTGTACAAGGACTGGTGGAAAGGATCGCTACGTGGGCAGACTGGCATATTCCCGCTCAACTACGTTGAGAAGCTGCAGGATCCTACACGAGAAGAGCTGGAGAGAGAAGCACAGATGGAGGCCGAGGTCTTTGCGCAAATCAGGAACGTGGAGAAGCTGCTTGCGCTGCTAAGCACAAGCTCACAAGGAGGTGGTGATATACGCGACAATGAGGAGATCACAGAGCTCTACCACTCGACGCTGGCTATCAGGCCGAAGTTGATTGAGCTGATTGGGAAGTATTCGCAGAAAAAGGGTACGTCTTCAAGATTGTGTTCGCTTGACAGCTACTGACAGTCGCAGACGATTTCACACAGTTGAACGAGAAGTTCATCAAGGGTCGCCGAGACTATGAATCGCTCCTCGAAGCTTCGATGACACAAGCCGCACAACCAACGTACGGTGGCCGTCCTGGCTACGGCGCGTACAACGCACCACCACCATCTCAATACGCTGGCTACCCACCCAGCTCAGCTACGCCACAGCAGGACCCCAACCGTTTCTACGGCGCTGGAGCGCCACCCCAACAAGGCCAACCTCAGTACCCTTCGTCCGGTCCTAACGCATCAGGCGCACCATACCCACCTGCTGGCTCAAACCCAGCCTTCTTCATGGTCCCACCCGGCGAGCAGCGCCAGCAACAAACCCCAGCGCCTCAAGGACCGCCATCAAATGCCTACAGTGATCCAGCACTGAACAGAGTACCAGTCGGCCGACCACAAAGCTTCGCGCCCCAAGAGCTCTCAACAGGGCACTACGACTCGCCCGTCGACAACCGCGCATCCATCCACGGCGCACCGCCCGGCGCACCTCCGGCAGGACAAGAGTACCCTTCACAACCTCTCGGCTACCCTCCACAGCAACAGACACAGCCTCCAGGCTACCCTCCCCAATCACAAGCCTCAGCGCCCCCGCAGAACCCATATGAACACATCACTTCTCCACCACCACAGCAGCAAGAGCAGCCGCCATCTGACCCCTATGCTCAAGCGCCACAGCAGAGCCAGTATGGCTACCCGCCTCAACAGGCACCGAGTCAGCCGGGATACGCACCTCCTGCGCCTCCGGGCGCTGCACAGAGTCCGGCGCCGCAGCAGGGGTATCTGCCATATAGGCCAGGAGGGCAGGCGCCGCCGGCTGCTGGTGGAGACGAAGGGTTTTACAGATGAGCAGGGGAAGTAGGACGCGAAAGGGAGAAGGGAAGAGGGAAGTGTGAGTTAGTAGGGATGTAGATACCATGAAGAACACCATCAAAGCATTGCATATCCCCAATTCCAACGATCCCAGACCGTCACACATCTGATGCCAACATCACACAATTAGCCCTAAGCTAGCTATGTATTGGAAGACAGTCCTGAGAATGCATCTCCTCGCCACGCGTCGGGCGAAGAGATGAAACGTGCTCTCGAGATGTAACAATATTCAGCAACGATACTGGCACTCCTGCGCTCAAACCCAAACCCGCCACATGTATCACCTACCATCCTGCACCCCGCTGACTAGTCTCGAGTCTATCAGGCCTGTGTCTCGAACATCGTCCAGAAGTCTGCGAGAGATGGCGCCGTCACATTGGGTCAAATTGTCTGTACAGCACTGGCGCCGCACGTGGAACGAATCCGTGGTGAAAGAAAACTGCAGAGCGCAAATTGAGAACAGACTTTGCGGATCCAACGACGAGACTAGGTGCGCTTGGGGAAGTACAAGCAGTGGCCATGTTGCGACTGGTTCTCTGCGCGAGAAGCTGCTGGCCAGATCATGGTGGAATGCACGATGACCTTCTTATGTCTGGCTTTCGAGTAGCAGAAACAGTCGGCCATTGACAGCTTTCCTCACAAAATGGGAGGTAGTCAACAGACATGTGCGGGCATGTTGCGACGCGAAAGTTCTCTGATGGCCACAAGTGTGTCGCTGGCACAGCCGACACATGCGACACAGAAATTCAATCACGCAGCGTTGTAAGATACGAACATCTTGCGATTCTACCTCTTACACACTAAAGACCTGAGCATCGCTGGGGAGGGAAAGACGCCAGACTACCTGTAATGCATGTTCCCTTGTCTGTGATATCGTAAGGCCGTTACCATGCACCTGAAATGCCCAAAGAAACATAACTGACAAATCTGCAACCTATGCATTGTGACTGCTTCCACGCTGGGAGTCGTCTATGAGAGATGGAACGCGCCTTGTCCCTCCTGCACCGCCACATTCAGCTTCTCGCGCAGCATGTCCAACGTACTGTAATCCGGCATCTTGAGGTAGTTGACACAGGTCATGACCGACGGGAGGTAGTCGTCGGATGTGTATGGTGGTTCTGCTGGCTTGCAGACGACTGTAAACATGGGAGTGAGACTCTTGAAGCCTGTACAAGTTAGTATTTGCCATCCTAGAGGCCATCAGGTGCCTTTGGAGTGGGTACGAGTGATACTTACCTCCAATGGGAAGCTTCGGGCTACCAGTGATGAACTGTAGGAAGTCTCGGCGCTCTTCTGGAGTGTACTGGCTCATGGTGGTGAGCAAGTTGCGGACGCTCTTACTGTCCAGGTTGTAGCCGTGATCAGCCTTGATTGAGTCCATGAGGGTCTCGAGTGACCAATCCTCGTCGTTCCTACCGTACAGCATGACAAGCTCATCCGGCGTGAAGGCCCGCAGCGCCGAGTATGGGAATACTTCGGAGAAGCCTGCGCTGAAGGCATCAATCTGACGCTTCACACCAGAGCCTAGCGTGAGATCGAGTACCTTATCCACATATAAGCCAACGTTGTCGATGGTGACTGCGGTATGTGCTCCGTTCTCGATAAGCTCGATGGCAGGATAGCCTGGCAACGTGAAGTCGAGTGCCAGATCCTGGACAGCGCAGTCCTGGAAACGGATGTCTTGAGCCGCTTCTGTGCGCTGCGCGGAAGTCATCTTTTGGTCGAGGTCGATCTGCTTCTTTGCATCCGCGAACCTCTTCAGCAATCTCAGTGACTTCGCAAGATCTTCATCGACGGTCTTGATGGTTGCAAGCGAGGGCGTGATGACCGTGCTGCTGCTATCGCTCAGGCGGAACAGTGTTGGGTTGAACGACACGTCGATGATGCGCGAGTCCAGCATTGACCGTGCAACAAACTTGCCAAGGACCTTGAACATCTCGAGCTTCTTCTCGCCATCTTCTGAGGTCGCCTGCTGCGCACTCATGGGTGCCGGAAACAAGCCTCGTTTTCCGAAAGCGTACTCATCCTGCCCGTTGGAGTCATTCTCTCGCCAGATCTTGAGCTTCTTCTTCGAGAACTCGCGAGAGACAGTGGAGTAGAACTCAAGGGTAGGACCGAGACCAGTTCCGACCTCTTCAAAGTATTCCACCTCCAACACGCTCGGAGAATGACCGTATAGTTGCATGACCTTCATCGCAGATTCCAGGATCCTGGATCGAGATATCCTGACCTTTTGCCGCTGAAGCCTACCGAGGAATGGTCGTTCATCACGATGGCGATCGTTCCGGTTATCATTAGCTTGCGTGTTCTGCCAGCGGGTCATGCATCGAGAGTAACCGAAGGACGTCGACTGCACAAAGAGATGACGCGACTCAAAGGGGAACAGGAAAGGGTAGAAGCGAGCAAGATCCTCGCTCCAGCTCGGTAGGCAGTTGCTTGCCACGATCAATGGCTCCTCGAGTTGACGATTGAGCTTCGCTGTGAGCTTAGTGTTCACAAACTGTGAGAGCGGCTCGGTATTCAGCTTGATCTGCTCCTTGTTCTCGGAGAGGACATCGTCGAGATGCGAATTCAGACCATGCAGGAGGTTGAGTAATCGAAGAATACCGGATGTTATCGGATGGTTGTCCAACGACGCAGGCATAGCCTGCCCACCTGCCTTGGTCTCCGGTGGAGGAGTCTGGGCAGATGCCTCGCTTGGTGGCGGCCCAGCTACACGCTTGAACTTGATGGTGTGAACGGCGTTCCACACCGTTCGCTGGGACACATCTGAGGCCTGTGCTTGGCTGAAGTGCACAACACGGTAGATCGTGGTGTCTGCTGAGATCGGCTGGTCGTTGACACTAAATTCAATATGCCAGTCTTGAGGTGTTGATTGAACTGCTGCAGCATAGGATAGTCGCTCACGCAAAGCAGAGTCTTGCAGCAATGCGGTCAACCGCGACGCGGGGGTGCTCAGGCGCTCTGAGGGCTTTGCTGATGGGGTACCCGGTACTGGCGTGGCGATACGGGTACCATCTTCCTTGCGAGCCGTAGCCTTGCCTGTGGACGCCACCTCGACGCTGACAGCGGATGGTTCGGGCTCGTCGTTGTCGAGCGCATCCTCAAGCTCATCGTCAAGTTCCTGTTCGAGTTCGTCGACAATGGCGTTCAGTGCAGCGTTCTCGTCCATCGACTCATGGTCGGACAGGCGCTCCTCGTCTGCGCATTCAAGCGGGTCCTGACTACTGCTTGAGCGAGCCTTTGGAGCCGGTGGTGGCGGAGGAGGCGGGGGTTGTGTTTGCTGACGGCGGCTCGAGCGACGCGTCTTTTCTCGTGATGAGCTTGGCCCGGCCTCGGGATCCTCGTTTGACCTTGACTTCGACTTCGAGGACTTCTTTGAGTGGCGGCTGTTTGACTCGCTGGGCGTCTCTGGAGGCGGAGGTGCACGCCCCTCAGCAAGAGCTGAAGCGTAGGCGGCGAACTGGTCGCGTGTCCGACTACCTCGAGGGCGCTCTGCAGCTACATGCATACGTGGTCGAAGATAGTCATCCAATGCCTTGAATGTAGCGATAGCGTGGATCGAAACCATGATGTTGCGGTATGACTTGGGAATCCCAGAATCGTCCTCTGCGACAAGCTTGAGTCGCAGTTGCTTTGCCAGCATGTTCGCGGCGCTGCCACGACCATCGTAGGAGTTTTGGTGTACGGTGATCACCTCGAAGTGCTCGGACCTACTCAATAGGTCTTGGAGTTTGTTCACCAGGACGCTGAACGGGGTTGCAGGAGATGCGCTGCTGGCGGTTTTAATCTTGTTGTTGTTGCTGACGCCCATAAACGCCTCGAGGAACAATGACCGTGGATCAGTGCTGCTACTTGGAATATCAGCCGAGAACACCTCCAGCAGCACATCTACAATCTTAGACGACTTCAACTCGTAACTTGTGATGCTCTCCAAGGCATCGCCCTCGAAATACTTAGCCAGACGGACGAACAGTTCTGCACAACTGGACGTGTTGTCTTGCAACGTGCATTCCTTGAGGTCTTTTGCGAGCGACTTCAGATCATCCAACACCGCGGAGGCCTTCGCTCGTACTGAACTATCGCTATCCTTCTCATGAACTTCGATGAATTTCTTGGCGCGCATAGTGATGATATCGTCGACGTTGGGAAGTGCCGATGGATTGTGGTCTGATGAAGAAGACGAATCAGAGTCATCATCATCGTCATCTTGGTCCTCTTCGTCCTCGTCGTGATCGTCACCCTCGATCTCGTCATCATCGTTGATGTCTTCGGACTGCGGCTCAATATCCATGGGCTCCGGGACCTCTGCCTCGATGCTTTGATCTGCTGCAGTTGCAGCGTTTGCAGCGAACTCTTGGATAACTTCGACATCGATGTCTGGCTTTGAATCCTTAGTACGGACTTCCAGGGCTTTGCTAGGTCGGTTTGCCAGCACAGAGATCTCTGCAATGACGCCTTCGCGGTAGAACTGGTACCGGTAAATGGACTCCAGACGCTTCAATAGCAACTCGGCGGCTTGGAGGGCGTAGGTCACCAGGGTAGGGTGATCTTGTTGCGAGAAGATCGAGGCCAGGAACGACGCGTAGGGTACAGCGCGTAAAGCTTCCTCGAGGATGTCGGTGTCGAGATTTGACAGCATCTTCAATTGCGCTGTGAGTACCTTCTGTCGCACATTCAAATTGACAGTGCTTGAGTAAGCATCTGTAAGGGTGGGAAGCAGGATGACTGCGAAGCGCTTAACCTCGGTCTTACATTCCTCGAAGAGCTCCACGCGCTTTTCGTTGCTGCTCTTCTTGCCCTCAGAAGACAGTGGCGGATGGTCTCGTCCAGGGTAGCCTGCATCGAAAAGGTCCTCCAGATACGACAGCCCGTCATTCATGACATCGGGCAGAAGCTCACAGATGACATTCAAAGTTTCAAACACTTGATCCTTCGGTCGGTGGATCAGCGCCTGCATGATGACGACCGAGTCAATCTTAGTTGCAACGTCGTCTGTGCCGCTGGGTGGAGAGACGCCCGTGAGGATCTGGTACAGAGTGTCGACCACATTCATCTTGAGTAGCTCAGCCGACAGCCGCGGGCTTGCCTTGGCCGTGTATGCAATGACCTGCAGGAACATGGTGTGAATGTGTGGTCCAATAAGGTTCGTTGTTCCAGGGAGCAGAAGCGCCAGGATCGCCTTGAGCAACCCAGGGCTGACCAACTCTTCGAGCTTGTTCTCCTGGTGCCTAAAGCTCTGCACGATCCGCGAAACACAGATGCAACCCTGCTCCACAACCTTCTGGTCGCTGTTGTTCAGGATGTTCTCCAGAATCGGCATCACGTCGCGTACGGTCGCAAATGAGTCGTCGGGAATGTTGCGGCAGCAATTCGCTGCTGTCGTGACTGCTGTCCGCTGCGTGCTGGTGGCAAAGAAGTCAAGGAAAGTCAGGCATGCCGTCAGACCACCTTCCCTTACTATCTGTGTCGGGAATTCGACCGAGATCTTCTCCAGCGTGCTCAAACTCTGTTCTGCGAGGTCGATGAAGTCGATCTCGAGCAGCTTCGAGCACAGCACCGGTACTGCGCCTCCATATACGACATTCGCTGTTGCGGCAGGCAATGCTTCCATCAGGTTTGCCAGACATCTGCATGCCAGCAGCATAACTTCCGGGTTTTCCTCGCCAGTAAAGTCGTTCGGCTGCATCAGCTTGACCAGCTCCTTTACGTATGCGTCTGGTGAGAAGTGGCCGGCCAGCATATCCTCGCTAGCCATGAGAAGCACCTCGGACAGGTCCTGCAGAGCAATAAGCTGCAATGATACATCTGGTGACTTGAGCTGTTCCAAAATGCCCCGTAGCCGCGAGGCTGTGCCGGACATTATTCCAGTAAGCTGTCGAAGCGCGGAGAGACTGGCGTGTGGGTTGCGCCCGAGGAAGCCGCTGGTGAAGGGGTCGTCATCGTCGTCTTCATCGTCGTCCTCGTCATAACGCGTTCCTGCGCCACCGTCGTTGTCGTCGTCGCTCGTGCGCTCGTCGCCCGGTGTGTGTGGTTCGTCTTCTGACTTGTTCCCGGGTGCGTCCTCCATATTTGTGTCTTCGTCCATCTTCGTAGACTTTCGTGAGTTGCGTCGCGACGTGGAAGGAGTGCCTAGGACTCGTTCAGTATGTAATAGAGAAGCATGATAGGATTGTCGGTTTTCACCTGAGCCTGTGCTCTTGCGGCCGCCCTTCCCTCGCCGTGAAGACTTCTCCGCTGCTGGATCCGTTGATGGACTTTCACCTGTCAGCGTATATTGCTCAAGCGTGCCAGCTTCCGCATACCCAGATGACGACATGGCTGCTTTGCCTTTCGCCTTTCTAGACCGTGATGGTGCTGCAGCCGAGGAGCTCTCTGGCTCGACCTTGGCGCGCTTAGCACGGCCACTACGCGTTAGTGGTGTGTCCGCTGCCTCGTTGGACTGCGCTGGAGTTGACTCAACAGCAGTCTTCTTCCGTTTGCGAGAGGTGGCAGGCGCGGAGTGGGGTGGAGGAGGGGCGGGAGGGTTCGGCGGATTCTCGTTGGAGGAGCCTGATGAAGGCCTCGCAGACGAGCGTGTGACTCTGGACGACATGAGATTCTGATTGTACGCCTAACAAACTCGATGGCATGCGCTGGCTTTGCCGCAGTGGGTGGCCGTGACAGCCCTGGGCCGTGGCAGCAGCAGCAAGTTGCGGGTGGGTGGAGAGTTGAGGCAAATGAACGCGTTGTCGTAGTGGACTACTGCAGGCGTCGGAAAACGAGCGAAATGTAATCGTACCTGCTGTTGCGCTGGTGGTCGGGGCTTTCACGAGGACGGTCCATAGGTCGCCATGTAGGCGGGCGTGCTCAAGCGAGTGCGGTGAATCTGCCTGCAAACGCAGTGAAATGCAGGTGCAGCAGCGAGGTGGAGACTAAGGTGGCGACTGGAGGTAGTCAAGCGAGTGTGACGCTCGGGAGTTTTCTGGCAACAATGTAGGAATGGTAGATCTGTTTGGGTGTGGTGAGGCTCAGTGAAGTGACGGCCGTGACATCGAACAGCTCGGCCGCTAAGCTTGTCGATAACGGAAATGACGATCAAGTGAACAGCCAGCAGCCTAGCGCCAATGCGTTTCACGGAGGTTGTCCTTCATGGTGCTGAGCCCTTGAGAAAGAACAACCTCTCACGTTACAGAAAGAGCTGGATATAACAGCAAGACGTTACTGTAGCCAACAGGGGTCTATCCGCTCTTGAACAATGCCCAGATAGGCACTGACTACCTCCGTTCTTCCTGGTGTCAGTTGCTTTGACGGGCTTTTTGTGAACTCGCCGTATCAGGGACGCGTGCAGCATTGCAAACAAACAAAGCCTCTCGTGTAGCTGTGGCTGTGAGTCGCGTTTTTTCCTTGTTGAATTGATCGATTATTCCTGCCGCCCAGGCCAGACATCAGCTTCATCAGCCTTGCAGTCAGTTCAAGAATATGCGAGGCTTCACAGTTGAAGTAATATCACGTTGACATCGCTATCTGCAGCAGCGTGCGCTACTTCAGCAGTGAGTAAGACACTCGTCTTTCAGTCTTGGTTCTCTGTACAGATGGGTCTGATGTTCTGGAATCAAAGCAGACATCAAGGTCTTCTTCGTAGGCGAACAGACATCAAAGGGTAAGGAGATGATAATCAAATTACAAAGTTACCTTAGAATAATATCAGCTCTTCCGGTTGATGGGATCTGTGAGCACGGCATGTGTCTATAGCTCAGTTCAGTTGCACTGCCCAGGCATCTCACGACTCGTGGAAGTTGTCAGGCATCTTACAGTGCCGTATCAGACCACTGAGGTAGCTATTAAGGGGATTTCCGAGTGGAATAAAGCTGCTATCGCCGCGCCCACCACTTCAGTAGCTATAGTAGAATGCTCGCCGCTGCCTTATAAGTGCGTGAAACGTCTTGTGCAAAACAAGTGCACAACAAGACACAATGCGGCTCTTCTGACTCGGACTGAACAGCAAAATAAACGTTGACTGTTGCACTTTTATGGGCACGAAAGTCCAAGCGTGCTTCGCAATCTGATTGTGGTAATGGCCTAGTCACAAGAAAGATTTGTCGACACATTCCCTGCACCAACACATTCGATTTCTCAGCATCCCACGGGTCTAATCTCAGGGCCGAAGCGCGGACGACAGCGAAGGTGGGGAGAAGGCCGACAATCGCGCGATTGGCGCACGTGAGGCTCTGCGTTTGCTGCAAGGAGGAGCGCCAAGTTCGGGAATCATGTCCAGCGTTGGCGAATATTCGGATGCAGCAAAGGTTTCACCCGCAGACGCACGATTCTGTGCAGGAGACCTCCAGGCGTTGGCTCTAGCGCGGTTCGTCGCCGGTAACTGCGGGCACTGGCCCTTGGGTCGTCTCGAACTCAGACGGGCTCTGGCCGCCTACTCATCGGCAGCGGGGATTACCTGAACCGCAGCCTGGAGCTACACCCAGCCTACAAAATGGAGCCTGCCCTCTTCCCTTCGTCCTACAGTCCCCTCAGCACTTCACCTCCCTCAGCCCGCTCTTGCCGTTGACATATCAACCCACTTGCCCGTTGAACTTTGCCCCTCCATAACCGGAAGTCGCCTAGTCTCGCGTCATACCTCAGCATTCAGGCCTACTTCAACCACTCCCGGTGCCTCGCAGCTAACATCCGAAGACCCCGTTTCTTGTGAGTTTGCTCAAACAAATGTCGCTGCGCCGCCCCCAATTAACTTTGCCTTTCAGATCTGCGACACACGGCACTTCTGCGACACCAACGCTATTTGTAGCCCCACCACGCCGCACTCTCTGCCTTTCACCCTATAGCCGGCGAACCTCCGAGCGGAGGAAGCCCCTCGCTCTCCGACCGACCAAGTTCCCAGTCGCACTCAACACACACACCACCGCCAACATGACTTCGATATCGAACAGCGACATCACCCGCGACGCTGGTATCGACGACACCGACACCATGACCCTGGACAACTACCGGTTCCCGGCGGATAGGCTCAAGAAGAAGCTGTCCAACGACGAGAAGACACCAATCGTTCTCGTATCCTGCGGCTCATTCTCCCCACCCACCAACCTCCACCTCCGCATGTTCGAAGAGGCCACCGACTACTGCGAATTCGAGACCGAGTATGAAGTCGTTGGCGGTTTCTTCAGTCCTGTCGGCGATGCTTACAAGAAGGCTGGACTGGCTTCCGCACACCATCGAATCAACATGACCAGGATCGCCGTCCGCGACAGCTCTACCTGGATTGGTGTTGACCCGTGGGAGCCGCTTCACAAGGAGTACATGCCTACAGTAAAGGTCCTGGACCACTTTGACCACGAGCTGAACGAGGTCATGGGCGGCATCGAAACGTCAACCGGCGAGAAGAAGAAGGTTCACGTTGCTTTACTCGCTGGCGCCGATCTGATCCAGACCATGAGCACACCTGGACTATGGGCCAAGGAGGATTTGCGCAGGATATTGGGCGTCTATGGCGCTTTCATCCTCGAGCGTAGCGGTACGGATATCGGTATGCCCCCAAAAACCTTTTCTTAATATGTGCAATACTAATATTGCCAGATGACGCCCTTGTCAGCTTGCAAGAGTGGAAGGACAACATTCGTGTTATTCCCCAACTCATCCAGAACGATGTCTCTTCCACCAAGATCCGCCTTTTCCGTAAGCGCGGAAAGAGCATCCGTTATTATATCCCTGACCAGGTCGTTGATTACATCTACGAGCACGGCCTCTACGCGTCGGACGATGAGAAATCGAAGGCCGCCGACAAGGGGAAGAGTAAGGCGTCTGAGAGCGCAAGCTCGTCAGCCGTTGCATCGTCGTGAGCGCTCACGCTCATCGCGTATTGAGCTCATCAGTCATACAGTCACATGACAGCGACGAACTTGCCCCTCCCTTACCAGGGCTGCCGCGCCGATTACAGCTACTCCATGTAGCAGGGCGTATGATCTCATTCGAGACGGCAGTTGGGAGTGAGCTGCGAATTACAAGCGTTTTTACAGCGAGCGCATCCGCCCGCGGACCACCGGGATTAGAGGCGCGTGGGTACAAGCGTGCGCTATCGCAGGCCCTGCAGAGGTTCTTTTAGGAACACTGCCTGCATCAGGTCGCGGTTCTTTTTTTCTATTTTATGATACCATAGATGCGAGTGCATCATCAAACAATAACGATCACGATTACCACTACACATGTTCTTACTTTACAAAATGGGTCGGTCGTAGCGCAAAACCAGTCATAGTGTCCCAAGCTGCCATATTATGGCCCATGTTGCACAGGAAGCCGCTGACTAATTGAGACGATGTGCATATTTCCACTCTTGCCATCAGCTTCTTTGCGACTCAAATGTTCTTGGAATCGACTCGATAGCACGCGATGTGATGTCATTCATCTCAATTCACCAGGGTCTGGCGGCGAAGCAGATCTTCTCGCACATGCCTGCCCGCGCGGCTTCATTGGCCGGGAATAGAGCGACATGTTTCTGAGATCCGCTCACACAATCCACCATGATTAACACACTGCTCATCAGTCAACGGAATCCCGCACAGTTCTGCCACGCCAAAACAAATGATAACCTTGGACCAGTAGCTCCACAACCCGACTCCCGCCCTGACCCACGTCCAAGATATTGCACCAAGTCTCAAGTCGAGTCGCGCAGCCTTGGAAACGTGCCAGAATGCGAGGCCTGAGGGTCCAGCATGCGCTCGGAGTCGACGCAGGCTTGACACCAAGCCTGCCGCTGCACCTAGCCACGTCAATAGCCGTTGCTGTGGTGACAGGCGCCTCAGCCGTCAAGAGACCAGGACCTTGGAACGGCTGCTGCGCTGTGCGCCACTGTACATATTGAATTGATCGTCGTTCTGCGTTCTGCTTCGCTGCGTTTTTGATGTTCTTGTTTGATATTCTTACCGCGTGTAACACTACTATCGCTGTCGTTCCGGTTTCACACAAGCGCGCGTCCCTGCAGCTTCACTACAGCTCTCCAGCCTCGTTCCAACCCCGCATACCTCACGCATTCCTCGCACCCACGCGAAGCCTAAGACAGGGCAATGCCCACCGACTCGGAGCGCGACCCGTCGCACCGCCGGCCACGCGGCGACGAACGACGCAGGCGTCGCGAATCGCACGGCGAGACGTCTGGCACCGACCGCCCGCGCAGACGCCGCGAAAGCACGCACTCCCCGTACGAGCACGAGGGCAGGCGCCGGAAAGGCCATCGCGCAACAGACAGCCAAGGCGAACTGCTGCGCCCGAGTCCACGCACAAGCTACCAAGAGCGCAGCGAAAGCAGACCGCCCCGAGACTCGTCCCATCGCGACTCCTCTCAAGCACCACGCAGCTCCTCCCGCGCTCCCCTCGACAGCCCGCGCGCGCACCGCGCTTCTCGTGCAACCCGCGACAGCAGATACCAGAGCGACTCGGAATGGGACAGCGCTGCGCCGCGGCGCCGCAGCCGGCGGCCCAGCACCAGCGACCGCAAGGCCAAGCCTGCCGCGCCGCTGAGCCTTGATGCGCTCGCGAAGCTGGACAAGGAGGTCGCGAAGAAGAACGGCGGGTGGCGCGGCTACGACTACGATGAGGACTACCTCAAGGAGGTCCGCAGGAAGGAGAAACAGCTCGAGAAGGATCGTGTCAAGACGAGTAAGGAGGAGAAGAAGAAGGCGCAGAGAGAGGAGGAGAGGCGGAAGATCGAGGACAGCGACAGGGGGATCTTGGAGGAGAAGGAGAGGAGGCGGAGGAGGGAAGAAAGGCGGAAGACCAGAGAGAGTAGGGAGGTCAGGGGTGGTGCTGTGGTGCTGGGCGACCTGGCAGGAATGGAGAGCAAGAGGGCGAGTCGGACAGAGGATGAGCGCGAGCGCAGGCGCAGAGACGAGGCACGGTATACGGCCATCGACATTGAAGAGAGGAAAGCAAGGAGGCAACGTGAGAAACAGAAGAGGAAAAGCAGGGTTGTGAGCGGGCCGCTGGCTGAAGAGGGTGGCATCGATGACGACGACGAGTACCAGTATATGATGGAAAAGCGTGGCGGGGCGGGCAGCGCGCCGACTGTGTTGTCAGCGGAGGAGCAGGCGAAGAAGAAGAAGCGGAAGAAGATCATCATTGGTGTCGTCTCTGCTCTTGTACTCCTGGCTATCATCATTCCCATCGCGGTTCTGGTGTCCAACAAGAAGAGCAAGGACGCGCCACAAAGCAGCACTGGGGCTGGGCAGTCGGGACCAAAGAACAGCAACTTAGACGGCAAGGATCCCAACAGCGTGCCCCAGGCAGACAAGGGTGGCATATTCGATCCCTGGTCATGGTACGACACGGAAGACTTCAACGTCACCTACACCAACGAACTCGTCGGCGGCCTCCCCATTATCGGCCTCAACTCGACCTGGAATGACGACGTGCAAGCCAATTCCAATGTCCCCAACTTGCAAGACTCCTTCCAGTACGGCAAAATGCCGATCCGCGGCGTCAACGTTGGCGGGTGGCTGAACATCGAGCCCTTCATCACGCCCTCCTTCTTCGAAAACTTTGGCGCCCGCGACAACGTCGTGGACGAGTACACGCTGATGACGAAACTCGGGCCCACGACCGCCAAGCAGAAGCTCGAGCAACACTACTCCTCCTTCATCACCAAGCAGACCTTCAAGGAGATCCGCGCCGCAGGCATGGACCACGTGCGCTTCCCCTTCGGCTACTGGATCGTGCAGATCTACGACGGCGACCCATATCTCGCGCAAGTGTCCTGGCGCTACCTCCTGCGCGGCATCGAATACTGCCGCCAGAACGGGCTGCGGGTGAACCTGGACCTGCACGGCGCACCTGGGAGCCAAAACGGGTGGAACCACAGCGGTCGCCAGGGCGTCATCGGGTGGCTCAACGGCACAGACGGGGACCTGAATGCGCAGCGCACACTAGACGTCCACCACAAGCTGAGTGTATTCTTCGCGCAGCCGCGGTACAAGAACGTGGTCACTATGTACGGCCTGGTCAACGAACCCCGCAACGTCGAACTCGACACCCAGCGCGTGGTGAACTGGACTCAGACCGCCATAACCCAGATCCGATCCGACAACATCTCCGCCGTCATCGTGTTCGGCGATGGATTCATGGGGCTAGACAACTGGCAAGGCAAGCTACAAGGCAACGCCAACCTGCTGCTCGACGTGCACCAATACGTCATATTCAACGTCGACCAGCTCTCCCTCGGCCATCGGGATAAACTAAATTTCGCATGCGCAGCGTGGACACAGCAATCCCAGCGCTCCATGAACAAAGAAACCGGCTTCGGACCCACCATGTGCGGCGAGTGGAGCCAAGCAGATACAGACTGCACGCAGTACATCAACAACGTGAACGTCGGCACGCGCTGGGAAGGTACATACGACACGGGCAACTCGTCGACGGCGATCTTGAAACCCCAATGTCCCGTGCAGGGCAAGTGTAGCTGCGACCCCGCCAACGCGGACCCCAGCACGTACACCGACGATTACAAGAAGTGGCTGTATCAGTTTGCGATTGGCCAGATGGATGCGTTTGAGGCCGGTTGGGGCTGGTTCTACTGGACTTGGGAGACGGAGAAGGCGACGCAGTGGTCTTACAGGCGTGGTTTGGCGGCGGGCATTCTGCCCAAAACTGCTTACGACAGGGACTGGAGTTGTCCGAGCAACGGTGTTGATGGGCTGGATACGTTTTCGAATCTGCCGGAGTACTATTGAGTGGATGAAGGGGGAAGGGAACGTCATAGATGTTGCATTGCGAGGTGTTTGGGTGATGTTGTTAGCATTAGAAGCGTTGTTGTTGGTGTATATATGAATATAGAGCGCGATTGTCATTCTTTCTCATCACTCCTCGTTCGTCTAGTCAGGTAGCAAAACATCGAAGGCCGGCATAGGTCATTGCTGGCGTCATATCAGTAGTGGTAGCGAGTGCCTTTGTTTTATTGCTTTAGACTGAGCCCAATTGCACTGCACGTTAGTAACAATGTTTCCTTCAGGTAGCAGCCTCACGCAACTACAACAAAACGAGCATGTTCAGATTTAAGTCAAGGGTCATATGGCGTGAACCATGATACAACTGCTATGAACGACATGACCACATATATGTCTTCGAAGTCCTTCCCACTCCCTCAATAGTCCTTACACCTGAATCCCGCCTGCTTCCCGCCGTCTTAAGACAACCCTAGCCCCCTTCCTCGCCAAGATTTTTTATTCCTCCTCGCAAAACTCGCCCACATTTCTGCAGGTCGGTTACCTGACTCGACATCAGTGCATGTAGTAAACATGGCAAATCCCGGACATGAAAGAAAACCATAGGTGTTCCAGCGGGCCTCGCTGCAGAATCTCGTCGACAAGTTCAGTGTCTTCGAACTCGAACCACGCTTCGACAGCGGCCGCGAGCACGTCTGCACAGATCGCGTAGAAGGAAGCTTGCTTGGCTGTAGCGGTCTGCAGCTTGTGTAGCATAGCAAAAACGCGAAACCCAAACTTGTTCGACGGGTAAGACTGTTGCTGCGGTCTCTGCTGCATGCCCGCCTTCAAGATCGTCAGGTCGTCGAGAATATCTTGAGTAATGGCTTCCGCTTCGAGCATGTCTGGCGGTTTAAAGCCTTCTTCGATCCTCCAGTCGAGACTGACAAAGGCGGACTCGGCTACGTCCCTTGCGGACTCCCGAACCTTGTTCGCACCTGAACCCAGTTGGATGTGGGACTCGAGTAGAATGCTCAAGTTAAGGCTGGCAGAATCTGAAAGCTCGCCAGTTTGCAGGCTTGTAGCTATGCTCTGAGTACGATTACCCATGACAGTCTCGTTACGCTCCTCAATCGACAGGATTTGACGATTCATTTAAAAATTGATGCCGCGTTCTACGGGCCGTGTCGATTCAAAAATGAACGCAAAAGACCTGAAAAGGCACAGCTCAGGTCTTAACACGCTGACTGCATATTTTCTGGAAAGCCGTCCTACAATACAATTAGCTTGTCAAGCTGCGAGCAAACAGTCACAGATGCAGTGATGCTGAGCAAAGCCAATATCCCAGACTGTCGAGTAATCAGCGGCGAAGGCAGAGTGCAGAGGACTCGCGACGCGCAAAATGCCGTCTATCCATTCATGTTGCACTTTGCCTGACGATTGAGTGCAATGCACAATGAAAGTAGATCCGCTAGGTGTCAAGAAATCAGCTGTGATACGAGATTGTTTACCATCGCAGACAACGAAAGAAGTGTCTTGTGTCTTTTGCTAGTAGTAACCATTCTTACTTGTTGCTTATCCTGTGTTGCTCCTGTCTCCTTCCATTCCTACCGTGGCAACGTCACCTTCCACCTTGCAAGCAACGTCAAGACGAGATTTAGAGATTCACAATGCCGTGATAGCTCATACCGGATTCACTGTTGCCGAAGATCAAGGCCAATGGGGGAAATTTTGTTACTATGTAAGAGCGAGACGCAAGTTGAGACGCGGGTGCATCCTAACATGTGAAAGCTCGGAGCTAACTCGGCAGGCACCCGAAGGGTCCGCATGGATACGGTTTGCGGCATCTCGTACTCGTCGGGGCTCACTTAGAGTCATGGGCCTGCGGGGAGGGTTCGGGAAGATCTTGATCGCGGGAGTAGCTTCGGTAGGGTGGATCTTGCGCTGGGTGTGCAGTGAGACTTGCCTGTACCTGAGCGCTGTAGGCTCGGCTGACGGAAACCTTGGTATCCGGAGAAGTTGTGCAGCACCTCTACATTTTCTGTCTAGGTGCCCTCGGTCGCGGGTTTTGTATTGCAGAGCAACAGTTAGCAGTCATGTTTGTGTTGTGCCGTGTGTGTTGTGTCAAGATTAGATTGCCATCTATCCCAAAGCTCTTCAGACAGAACGTAACTGAAGGTCTCATGCGCCTGTAACGTGCCCCGTATGCTCGAAGTCAACTCCCCAATCTAACTCTTCTCTCCAATTTTGCTATACTCAGGCTCTCACGGCATGCTCGGATCGTGCGCTCGTAGTACAGTTCGTCGAACCGCCGTCTCCGCTCAACCTATGCGTTGTCGGTCTCCATGCCTCAAAAACACGCATTTAATGCTGCTCACTCTGGCTCTGGAGGTACTTGTAGGCACCGAACGCGAGCGCACCGCCAATGAGGATAATGGCGTAGAGACCGACACCAGTCGAGGCGCTGTCGGTTGTGGAAGCGGTTGAACCGGCCTGTGCGTAGCTCTTGGGCTTGGGGTCGCCCTCCTATGGACATGTCAGCTTATCTGTCCCCAGTTGTGCGTTGCATGCGAGTGAAGGATGCTGCCGGAACGGTTCCGAGGGGGTGCCGGGGTCCGAGGTGTCACCGTCCGATTCGGAGGGTGAAGAGTAGCGGAGGATGTTGTAGAAGCGGCCAGAGATCTGCAAGGAGCGCCGTAGATAGTATGAAAGTGAGAAATTGTACCTGACGCTTCAGGTTGCCAACGAGCAGACCGTCGAGGATCTCGCGCGCCTCATCTGAGTGGCCGACGTCCTCGAAAGCCTCGGTGGAGTCCTGGCCACCAACATCGAGGAGAACTTCCTCACCACCGCTGCAGACCAGTTAGCATCCTGTGCCTGGAAACGTATCGCCTGCGCCCCTCAATGCGTTGTCGGCGCAATGTCAGGTTGCAAACTTGACGGCAGCATCTTGAGCGCCTGGCAGGGGCGACGTACGGGTGCTCGTCAACAAAGCTTGTGCAGTCGTAGACCTTGTCGTGGACGACAATGTAGAGGTCCTTCTTGGTAGCGTGCTCGGAGACGTCCGAGTAGGTGAATTCCTTAGTCTCAGACATGGTGATGTGTGGTGTAATTTGTCGCGATAGCACGGAAAGGCGAGTTTAAGGGGCTGGCAGCGAGCGTCGAGGCGTGGATGCGGGGTGTTGAGGGTGTGGACGGACGAGGAGGAAACTCGGTGTAGCGACTAGAAGATTATCTGGCAGCAGTCGAGCCGAGCGGGATTGACGCTCGGGTGCGGATATGCTTGCGAGGCGCGTTGAGCGGATTCAAGCCGTTGTCAGCATCAGAGTGCAGCTCTGCGATTGGCTGATATCGAAGAGCCCACAACAAGTCTGCCAAATGTAGCAAGAGTTCCCTGCAGACAGCGGAGGGCGTCGCTGTCGCGGTCCTGTTCGAGAAGCATGATCTCCGCCCTCTCTTCCGCCATAACTTCCGCTATCAGTTGCATGTGATGTTGCAGAGGTGCTGCAATATTTTTGAGGGCATTGTGTTGTTTTTGTGAACAATGAGGACAGCAGATTACCTGACTGTCTCCCGGCCGTCACTCAGGCAAGTACCCCGCAAACACCATCAGGTCGCAGTTGCCGTATCTGACTGCCAGACAACAGCACCGAACTTGCTCCGAGGCTTGGTCTATACAACGCTTGATTGAACTCCAACGCTATGCTATGCTAATGAATACCCAAGAACCGCTGCTCCAACAATCCTCACGAACCCAATGTCTTGACTCTCATCCACTCGCTCGTCCCTACGCCCAAGTTCAACCCGTTCTCTGCCCACCACCGTCTCACACTCTCGCCAGCTTCGCCCTCGACACCGTCTTCTAACGCTTCTTCAATGTCGCACGTCTTGTACTCGACCTTGAGCCCGCTCTTCTTCCACCAGTCGAGTACATTGGCTTTGCCCATCTTTGTGGGGCCAACGAGCACTTGGTTGTCAAAGAGCATCTTCTCGCCGCGAATGGATCGCCAGTAGTCCAGGATCTTTGTGTGACCATGAGTGGACGCGATCTTGGTGACGGTGTCTTCGTGTGAGAAGGGTACGCCGCTATTGACCCACCACTTGATTGCGTCAAGCTTGTTAGATTGCGTTGCATATGTAATTGACTTGCCCACTTTGGGCTTCAGCGGGTCACGGAGCTTGGCTGGCGGTGCCTCTTCACCAGGTGTTGGTGGCGTGCGGTGCCGTGAGTGCTCCTTCCACCATTGCAGTACGGGAATATGACATTGTGATGATGCTTGCTCGAGAGCTGCCTCGGTGTACTTGAGTGGTAGACCAGAATTGTACCACCAGTCGAGGGCGTTCGTCGAGTTGTTGCGGGATGCGGCGTCCATGGCTTCGGTAGAGTACTCTTTGGTCAGAAAGGTGGGCGATGTCCGCCAGTAGTCGAGGATCTCGGTCTTACTGAAGAGAGATGCCTTGTGTGGAAGGAATGTGTGGCCAAAGTGTTGCCAGAAAAGGTCTTTGTGGAAGTACTCAAGATGCTTTAGCACAGGAACCATGGCAAACCGCATGATGAGGTCAAGGCATGGCCGTGTGATGCGGGTAGGCTTCTCTGTATCGAACGCTTTTGCTATTTCTGCATAGCTGCATGTGAGCAGGGTCCATCCCAGCTTCTGCATCTGTGTTTTGGGTCCTGCTTCGCTGGCAGCCTGCTGCCATTCGCGAGGTACGGGCAAATTGGTGTGCACATTAAGTGTCGTAGCCAGCTCCCAATCCTCTGTGAATTCCAATATGATAGACCAGAGTTCTGGTGGCAGGCGGGGTCCTTTGTTCTTTAGCGGCTTCAATGCGGGAAGATGGGCGGTCATGAGTGCGGCGCTGCGTTCGCCAACCGCCATCAAGTCGATTTGTGTTTGTACGGACTCGCTCAGTTCTTTGTATCCTCCCCATGGCACGACCTTCCTGCCGGTCTGATCGTAGTTCCAGAGCATCGGAGAGAGGACACGAATCCAATTCATCTTCTTCTTGATCTTGCTGATCTGCTTCTTCGACATGGGATGCTCCCACTGCAGCGTCGACATGCCCGGTATCAGGAGGATCTTTTTCGACACATCCCAACTACGTAGTATCTTCAGGTGAAGACTGCTCGTGAAGCCATGCAGCATCTGCGCTATGTTCTCCGCGTCTAGTGGCGCAAGAACGAGCGAGTCTGCCCACGAGCAGTACTCGGCAACTTGTGTCTCATCATAGTCTTCATGTTGCCACCCGGGTGTATTACTTTCGACGTTGTATGTGTGCCAGACAGGCTCGAGGGTCGATGAGACGGCCGTAAATGCTGACGTAGGAAACGGCGTGCGCGCTATGATGCGCAAAGAGACATTTTCGAGTCGCTGCAGGCGCGCAACAACCGCAGAGCCAAATTTCGGGGCAACGGGGTCGGTGAGAGCGACGAGAACCTTCAGCGGGCGCTCGGCAGGTGTCGAGGTCATAGGGTCGATATGGCTAGTTTGCAGTGTGGTGAATTCGATGTGCGGTCAGCGATCTGAAGCATGGGATTGTGTGACGAAGTTAGACCGCCATTGGCCGTTGCCCCACAATCCTTCACACCACTGGGACCCTCTGTTCAGTGATGGATCTGGCATTGACAGGCGATCATGGTGAGTGCATGGCGAACCGCAAACGAGTGACACCCCAACGTCAAAAGTTCGGTTCGACAAGGTGGAGAACTACGTAAAAGGAATACAACTACCGTGGAATTGCGCTTCCATCAAGGCTTGGCATCCATCTCGATCTTGATGAGTGAACTGACGACTCAGAAGGCGCCGGATATAAACGCGTTCCGCGGAGCCGTGGAAGACTACCATGTTGCACGTGATTTGTCCACATCTACGGAGTTTGGGTGTGGAGCAGTGTATCGAACGACAGGTAGATCTTCGATCTCACTGCTAAAAGGTACAAAGGGAAATGGCACGCCGCAGTGGATACGATAACGTGCACTTTTGAAACACAACTGCAGATGACGGCAGATGACCGGTGTGACGCTGCACATCAGTTTCATTTCAAGATCTCCATCCAGCAGACCCCAGGTGCTCCGTAGCTCTTCGGCCTCGTATGGACCAGATTGGCTGGATGGCAGCTCCACCACCGCCAGCCCCAATGGAGATCAGATTTTTCGGTCCCCATCTGCAGACCTGAATCATTTTCGGTCCTTCCGTCCCTCAGATGAACCGCTGCCGCGTCCCGGTGCATGGGCGCGTCAGGGACAAGCTTTTGGAGTCAGATGGTTGTTGAGCTGGAGGCGTCTCGCAGTGTTCACGAGACAGCGCGGGCGCATTGAGCAGCTGCGTCAGCAATTCGACCTAGCCAACGATGACGTCGTGTCTTGCCCCTGATGGAGCACGTCAATCGGCGCGCACAATTGCATCCTTTCGTTCAACTTTCCCATCTGCTCCATCGGCGACGTCTGTCTCAACATCCACCGAGCAAAACTGTCCCGTAGGGCTAATCTTGCGCGGCCAGACCAATCTAGCTGCGAGTGGTCAAGTGGGCCGCCGATCTCTCAAGTCTTGCTCCCTGAGATCGACATCTGTGAGTCCATCAAGCGGTGCAAGCCACACAGCGCTACAAGCGTCCCCGTAGGCTTTCCCCTTCGCAGGTGGTCATACACGCCAATATCAGCGGCTCGCAGTTGTCGTGATTTACTGCCGCTGGCCATCTCCACTGTCTGCACAGAGATGCGTTGCTGGCGAATCCATTGTTCCTGACCCATCGCTCTAATCGCTTCTTGACCCATCCCTCTAATCGCCTCTTGTCCCATCGCTCACGGCGCAACTGCCTCTTGCATGCCGCGTCCGGCCAGAACGACGTTGGTATTCCCAGGACGCTTTTAGGCTCCGCTCTCCGCCACCCACGCCCACCCAGTATTCTCCGTACCCTGCATAACGCCAAGGCGAGCACATCGCAACAAAAACCTGCGAGCTCGGCCAGTAGTTGCGCCACCGCCATAGGAGCAGCGCGTACCCACGAGTTCATGGACGCCTGAGCAGAGAGAGCGACACAATCCTGTGCGGGCGCAACCACGACTCTCGACCTCGCCAGGCCCGCCACCACCCTCCCCTTCCACCACGAACCCCCCCGCGCTGCTGGAGACGGAGCCGCGCCCCATGTCTCAACCACCACAACAGCCTACGGACGCCGAATACTCTGCTTCACACGGCGACCACGGCGATGCAGGCCAGGCCTCCCCCGCGCCATTGCCCAACGACTACGGTCCTCTGTCGGCGCCGGAAGCCCATACGCAGACGACCGACTTCGCTGCGGACAGCTCGAAGCCGGATACTGTCCCGCTGCCTGGCCACCCCAACGTCAACAGTAATGTGGGGCCATACTCGCCCTCGGCAGCAGGGCTGAGCCCGTCTACCCATGACCGTGTGTTCCCCATACGGAGTGTCGTTTCCGTGGACCCCAACCCAACAGCGACACCAAAGCCGTCCGGACAGTATGCTGGCGACTACTTTCAACAGTATTCGCGGGCGATCGACTCGCGGCGGCCCTCGGGGTCGACAGCATCGAATGCATCGCGCGTCTCCCAGAGTCAGGCCCAGGCCCAGCGGCCGTCGACCACACCCGGGCGAGAAGGGCCACCGACGCGGCAGAACACCAACCCCACACCACAGAGATCGGACAAGTCGAAGTTGCAGCTGCCTGCGTCACTGTTCAAGGAGATCACGTCTTCGAGTCCAGGAAACAGCGTGGTGGGAGAAGGCAGCCAGTCGCCGTCGGTCAAGGCGGCTGATCGTCCGTCGTCTCCCGGTGGTGGCTCGGTCCGAAGCACACTCAGCAGCGTCGGCGAGATGGGCAGTCTAATTACACCGCGCTTCAAGCACGTCGTTACTGAAGGAGGGCACATGGTCATCACAGGTCGAGAAGGCGAAACATTACAGCGTTGCGAGGACGAACCCATTCATATACCGGGCTCTGTGCAAGGATTCGGCCTTCTGGTTGCGTTGCAGGACGACCCTGAGGGCAACGGAGGCCTCCTCGTCCGTGTTGTCTCTGAGAACTCCAAAAGGTTCCTCGGACGCACGCCGAAGGAGCTCTTCAATCTCGAGAGTTTCACGGACATCTTGTCTGAAGAGCAAGCCGACAATCTTCTCGACCACATCGACTTCATCAAAGACGAGGACTCTGATGTCTTGACAAACGGCCCTGAGGTCTTCACCATATCGATCAAGGTACCAGGGGTGTCGCGGACACGGAAGCTTTGGTGTGCAGTCCACATCAATGACGCTAATCCTGGGTTGATCATTTGTGAATTTGAACTTGAAGACGACCCGCAGTTTCCTCTTGTCCCACCGAACGATATGACGCCCGAACTGCCCGAGGACACATTGGCCAGTAACCCTACCCAAGAAGAGTACCTTGAGAGCACGGAAATAAAGAGTCGACCCCTCAGAGTACTGCGAAGTGCGAGAAAGAGGAAGGGCGAGGCTGCCGCCATGGAAGTTTTCAATATTATGTCTCAGGTTCAAGAGCAGCTCGCCGCGGCACCCACCCTCGAAAAGTTCCTCAAGGTCTTAGTCGGCGTTGTCAAGGAATTGACAGGGTTCCACCGCGTTATGATCTACCAGTTTGACCAGACATTCAACGGAAGAGTCGTTACTGAACTTGTCGACCCTCGCGCCACAAAAGACTTGTACAAGGGACTGAATTTTCCCGCATCAGACATCCCTAAACAAGCCAGAGAGCTCTACAAGCTCAACAAAGTCCGCATGCTTTACGATCGCGATCAGGAAACAGCTCGCCTCGTCTGCCGCACTGCCGAGGATCTCGAGACACCTCTTGATCTTACACATTCCTATCTGCGTGCGATGTCACCCATTCACCTGAAATACTTGGCGAACATGGCTGTCCGCTCTTCTATGTCTATATCCATCAATGCCTTCAACGAGCTATGGGGACTCATTGCCTGTCACTCTTATGGCGCTCGAGGTATGCGGGTCTCATTCCCGATAAGAAAAATGTGCCGTATGGTCGGCGACTCTGCCTCCCGGAATATTGAGCGACTATCATACGCATCACGCTTACAAGCCAGAAAGCTTATCAACACTGTACCGACCCAGCACAACCCATCTGGTTACATCATCGCATCCTCAGACGATCTTTTGAAGCTATTCGATGCCGACTTCGGGTTGCTGTCAATCAGAGATGAGACGAAAATACTTGGTCATATGGATAACTCTCAGGAAGCTTTGGCTATGTTGGAATACTTGAGAATGCGCAAGATCCAGTCTGTCATGACATCGACCGACGTCACAGAGGACTTCCCCGATCTTCGATATCAGCCTGGATTCCACACTGTTGCTGGCATGTTGATCGTGCCTTTGACCGCGGGTGGCAATGATTTCATTGTTTTCTTCAGGAAAGGCCAGCTACGAGAAGTAAAATGGGCCGGCAACCCGTATGAAAAGTTTATCAAGGAGGGCACCGAAGGTTACCTAGAGCCCAGAAAAAGTTTCAAGACATGGTCAGAGACCGTAGTGGGCAAATGTCGCGAATGGACTGAAGAAGAGATAGAAACCGCTTCAGTACTGTGCCTCGTCTACGGCAAGTTCATCGAGGTCTGGAGACAGAAGGAGGCAGCGTTGCAGAACAGTCAATTGACGCGACTGCTACTCGCTAATTCCGCCCACGAGGTCCGAACGCCGCTGAACGCCATCATTAACTATCTCGAGATTGCTCTTGAAGGCTCATTGGACTCGGAGACACGAGAAAATCTGTCTCGGTCGCACTCAGCATCGAAATCGCTCATCTATGTCATCAATGACCTTCTGGACTTGACGAAGACGGAGGAGGGAGGACCCTTGATCAAGGGAGAATCGTTCAATTTGAGCGAGACTATCAAAGAGGCCACAGATATGTTCCGCGGTGACGCCCGGCGGAAGAAGATCGACTACGAGGTTGTCGAACATGAGGGTCTTCCAAAGGCGTGCATAGGTGACCAACGCCGTGTAAGACAGGCAATTTCGAACATCGCAGCGAATGCTATTCAACACACCAGTCAAGGTGGTGTCAAGATCGAAGTCTACGTTGCGTCAAGACCCAGCAAGGATCACGCGGAAGTGGAAGTCGCAGTCACAGATACCGGTGTCGGTATAAACCCAAAGAGATTGGATCAACTCTTCTACGACCTTGAGCAAGTCCAGTCTGAGCCCACCAGCGCGCTAGAGGATGCTATAGTACCGGACCCCAAGCAGATCAAGGCTGATGATGACAAGACAGCACTAGGTCTCGGTCTCGCGGTTGTGGCGCGTATCATTCGGAACATGAACGGACAGCTCAGAATCAGGTCGGAAGAGGGCAAGGGTACACGCTTTGTCATTCAGTTCCCATTCGATCTGCCAGATGACGAGGAGGATAGGCCTTCATCGCCGCCGATAGATGCTTCGGACTCTGGAAGTGTCACACCACACCCCGAGCGGCCGAAGTCTTTGAGCAGCTCCTTACAAACCAGCGTCGAGCGCACTCTGATCTCTCCTTCGATGTCACGGCACGAATCGAGTGGCAGCGCTCCGCAGGTGAACGGAACGATCATCAACCACCCAGCCCCGAGCAGGAGACAGAGTGCTGACAGCTTGAAGAGCAAGACTAGCTTGCGAAGTTTCAAAAGTAGTATGACCGCCTCCACCACGGAAAGCGGACGCAGCGATGTGGATCGACTCATCGAGGATCTCCAAGCGCCCCATCTGGTTGAGAGGCGCAGAGGCCACAACGGAGGGGACAGCAGCCCCAGTACGCGATCAATGAGACCTGCTCTTACCAAGCGCAACAGCATGGATCCAGGGTCACCCCCACGCACCAGGTCCAAGAGCCTCGAGATTGCGGACGGCAGGGTTGTGATCCCACCTCACCAGAGAAGTCTGGATACCAGAACTCCCGGCGAGGAGCCTGTTGCATTCTCTTCTCAGCCTCTCAAGGCAGTTCGTGTGCCAGATGATGCCACATCGCCTACGCAGCGATCGATGGGCTCGATCCTTGGCGAGGTTCACGACGAGCCACGAGAATTGTCGCCTCCGCCCGCCGCCGCGCCTGAGCCTGAGAAGCTCACCTCGGATAAGATGCGAGTGCTTGTGGCGGAGGATGATCCGGTCAACAGTCGAATTGTCAAGAAGCGTTTAGAGAAGATGCAGCATACTGTGTATCTTACCGTCAATGGCGAAGAGTGTGCATCTGCCTTCGGCGAAAGTCCTAAAGACTTCGATGTCGTCTTGATGGACATGCAGGTAAGCAGCGTCGCTCTCACTACTTGCTTTGCAAACTAACCCAATACCTATCAGATGCCAATCGTCGACGGTCTCACCTCGACTAAGATGATCCGCTCATACGAGAAGACACATACCAACATCTACTCACTGCGCGCTGCGCTCTGCGGCCGCGTCCCTATCGTCGCCGTCTCCGCCTCGCTGATCGAAAAGGACCGCCAGCAGTACATCGACGCCGGCTTCGATGCCTGGATCCTGAAGCCCATCTCTTTCGACCGTCTGAATAAGCTCATGACGGCCATCGTGGACAAGGACATCCGCAGGCAGTGCCTGTACGAGCCTGGTGAATGGGAGAAGGGCGGTTGGTTCCACGAGGGCAAGGCGAGCGTGGACGAGGTCAGCACGAAACCCACAGACAAGCCGCCGATCAGCAATCCCAGCGAGATGATGCAGGAGGCCGCCGAGGATGCGAAGAACCCCATGGCGGGCGAGGAGAACGAGGAGGGACGGCAGCCAGAAGAGCAGGAGAGACTGCTGAACAAGCAAGAGGAAGAGAGGACCGAAGAGGATGATAAGCATAACGAGGAGGTGCGGCATGCGGATCCTAAGGACGCTGCGGGGTGAACAACGAGCGAGCGAGGCGACTAATCCAGTGAATGGTTATACAAAGACAGGGGAGATGATAAGAAGTGTTGATACGAAGAGGGGATGCATTCTGCGCGAGTATTGTTTGGTGTTTTGGACGGTTTAGCCATTATTTTGGGTATCGGCGTGCTTTATGCTGTACACGACCGTCACGTCTGTTAACGAGCTGCATGTGTGGTGCTGAGGGTAAGCGGCTGAGCCTTTGAGCTGACATCGAGTCGCGGGAATAGAGTAGAGTACATGGTCTGCCGTATCTAGACGATGGGTCCATGGCGACAATAATCAGCCAAGAACACGCACGGTTGGGACGAGGGCGGGTGGTGGAAGAAAATCAAACTAGTAATACTCTGTCAACGTCCTCGTTCATACAGTGCCTGTGTCGCCGGCTCTACCCGCGCGTTCTACAAGTTCGCACAAGTCATTTTCATCCTCACCGTACCTCGTCATTTGCTACCGCTAACACCGTCCGAGCACACCGCTCGCACACCGATCAGGTACGTACCATCCTATCTATTTACACTTTTATACAATTACTTGAAAAGGAATATTCAGATCCCAGAATAGCACGCACGACTCGCTAGCAGGGCCAGTCATGACTTGCTAGCTGATTAAGCGCGGTTTTATTGAGAGTTACGTATGCACGGTCTGCCTCTATATCGAGAACTAGACTAGAGGGTATAGTAGGAGTGTCATATAGACAAAGAGATGTTCGATGCTTCTTGGGGAATTGCTGGTTTGGGTATGTTCGGGAGGTGCCGAATGGCGCGATGAAGGTTTGGGCTTGAACGGAGTGAGCCGGACTTGGGTCGTGTAGAGATGGAGCGAGGACGTGACTCGATACTGACCGTTCATCGATGCAGAGATCTACGGGCTCTGAGCGGTGGGTTGGGAAGTTGCTCGATGCGGTATGTTCGACACCGCGTCGAACCTTTCTGCGAGTGGTGCGCAAGTAGTGTGCGATTCAGTGTATGTGCACACCCTTGGTGATGTGGTGTACTACTGCTGTGTCGGGACTGGGTGTTGACCGTTCACACAAAGCAGCGATCTATGAGACTTGAGTAGTAAGTAGAGAAGTTGCTTAACATGGTATGTTCGGTTTCAAGTCCGATAGTTTAGTGCGAGGTGTCGATGTAGTGTGCGGTCCGGCGTCGAGTTCGTCGCGCTGATATGCCGGACGACTGCGAGGACGTGACTCGAGGTTGACCGTTCAACAAAGCAGCTGTCTATGATTTCAGAAAAGCTGCCGGATACGGTATGTTCGTATTCGCATCCGTGGTTTGATGGGAGGTCGGTGTCGAGTCCGTCGCTTTGCGAGTCGAGTCGACCAGGAACGTGTCAAAGATGCGTTTGATGGTTTTTGCAGAACTACTGAATAAGGCAGGTTCGGAGATGTATCCGGAGTATGGGCTGTGATGGTGCGAGGCGAAGGAGCATTAGAGTTGTCCACCTGCTGCGAGGTGGTCAAAGACGCAACCTACAGTCTTTGTAAAGTTTCTGAATTGGGCATGTTCGGAAGTGTGTCCGTCATGTAAAGCGTTCTGGTATTGATTTAAGGTCGTGTTGGTGTTGCCAGATTGGTTCGGCGTTTGAATTTTCTTTGTTTGTTCACCGTTCGGTCTTTGGGTCGTGGCGTTAAGAACACTGCATCTCCGCCCAACGGTCAGCGCAGGATTCACCTGCCTAATGCAGAAGAACCATTTGGCAAATTATTTCCTTTAAGTAAGAAAGCAGAGGCATTCTCGAAACATCGCGAGCTTCTCTCATAGGCATTCTATTGTCGTTCGGTGAGGCTGCTGGAAAGACCTTGACATTGTCTCCAATAGTGCAAGGCCACGACTGGCGAAACCACGACTGGCCGCGGAACAGTTCGTGTGTAGCGTGTCTTCGTTTCCAAGTCGATGTAAGATAGCAATTGTTCTTGTGCCTTCTCCTTATCATTATTCACGATCAATCCCAAGGTTAGCTTGAGCAACTTGTTGGGCAGGGAGAGCCACAGGTGTCGGGCGTTGGAGTCATATAGAACGTAGTTGGTAGTTTCTCCAGCTTCGCGCACGCCACTCAACTTCACCCATCGAGGAGACCCACTTCTAAATTGTAGACTTGGTGGCTGTTGCGACTTCTAACAGCGGTTGGTAGGTGCGAGCCGCCTTCAACGAGCAGGTGCTGCGCAACAAGGTAAGTGCTCGTGATCGGGTCCGAGTGTGAACTGCGACGGCCAGTGACTGTCTGCCCACCCGGGCCGCGCCCGCAGTCAAAAGGCATAGTGCGATAACAGATCGGATACGTGGTGGAGATGGTGTGGTGGTGAAATGATGGTTCAGCTTCGACTTCCAGATGCATCGAGCAGAGGTTGGGTGATATGGGCAGTATATACGATAACGAAAGACTACTGAACGATGACCGGAGCAATTGTCCCACAGATGGTGAGTCGAGCCAATGAATTGGTACTACTGCTCCATTGAGTGAGCCGTACTGCGATTGCTAATGTGCAACCCCTCGCTATAAAGATCTTATTATCTGACAAAGAGAAACGTCCGACCACAAACTTCGTCGCCGGTGCGTGGCACGTTTCGTTATGCAATCTTTAAAGCAATCGTTGAGAATCCCTAGCTTCAATGCTGTGACCACGCCAGCGCTGAAACAAGCATGCAGAACATGTGAGAAGCTGATACCTTCAATTGGTCCTGCTGTATCCTTGAACCTGCTTGTGGATTAAGAGCGAGATCAATATATGCTGTCTTTCATGGTGTAGACAGTATCGGAAGGAGTACAACACGGTTAGTCTTTCTTATGCATGTGGTGAGAATCGTGGGAACACAATGAGTTGCTGAGTATCAGGGTGTGTTAATGTTGAAAACGTGCGTGCTTCAATGATCCTTCGAGGCCGCCTGCCAATGAGTCGAAGAAGCATGCTGAGGTCCGGCGCTGGAGACATTCACACGACGACGGTTGACTAAGAATTTCGAGACAAAAATCATGGAAGCTGGTGGTTGTCACGCGTGAAAGAAGAGCGGCTGGGAGCGCGACGTGATAGCCATAGGTCCACATCGTGCGTCCAATGGCAGGTGCGATCGCGGAGGCCACAGGATCTGGGCCCCGCAACTACCTCTCCCGCCACCGCCCATCGCCATCTCGTCGATAGGCCAACAAGAACTCGGGAGAGCTGTCCTTTTCGTGATAAAACCAGAGACCCTGCATTCCTTTTCCGCAGCATCCCTCACACATCTCAAAAGTCATGCCTCGGTTCTTGCGGCGCATATTCAGCGACAAGCATCTTAGCTTCCGGAGAGATCCTCCAGCACAGGACGACGATGTACAGCAGTCGCGACGCGTTATCACCAAAACATCAACAGGACGATCAGAGACGCGGTTACGAGCCAGACTTTCACAGCTCAACCTTGCACTACATCCGGAGGAGATAGGGCGCCCTCAGGATGGGGCAAGTCTTGCCGATAGCGAGATGCGGGCTGCTCGGCCCATCCTTGCACCGAGTATAGCGTCCCACGAACGATACTCGCCAGCCCCAAAGACAAAAGCTCCGAGAAGGAGACTCAGTAAAAGACATCGCATGCCTGACTTGCAGGCCTGATAGAGGTATGTGCATTGCGAACTTGTGAATGATTGTCAGCTGACAGGTCAGAGATGCTACGACATCATATGGTCACGACCAACTTGTACATACTTCACAGACATAGCATAGGTCAATGGGAAACGTCACAAAACATGATACACGAGAACCTCACAGCGACCGCCCCTGATCCATTGCCAGACCGGATCCTGCAGTCACTTCATCTAGATTCGAGAATTTGATTCAGCATGCGCTCACACAGACACAGCCGATTCTGGACGAAATCAAGCTGCTCTCTTGCTTCGAGACACATCTCTATCAACGCGAGATCAGCCTAATGACCTCAGAGCTGCGCGTGCTGTTCGCATGCACAGTCGCTTGCTCGCATTGCTCGCTTACACCCCGCGCTTACCTACAGCTGTAGCATCGATCCTCAGCTTTGACCCGACCCACTTCCTGCAGGTGAGCCCCGATTTTTAATCCTACACCACAGGAAATCCAATAGCGATCCTGTCCCAGGATCCTGTGGGCTGACATCGCACTTGTGTCTCGAAACAGACATAGTAGCGACGCCCCGCGGTCCGCCTTGACCTCTACTTAAGCATCTGGATGACGAACAATGGGCTGGACCGAAGAAGTATCACATCAGGATGAAGCCTTCCAACAAAGTTGCCTTCCGGCTCTTGCTGACTTCGGTCGCCGTGTCAGCAACGGCATCCGAGTGCAAATGTGTAGGTGTCTCAATGTCCTATGGCTTCTTCCTTTACCGTGAATGCTGACAAAGATCCTACAGACACCTGCAGATTCATGCTGGCCGAGCCTGTCGGACTGGACCGAGCTCAACACCACGCTCTCAGGCGCCTTGATCCGCGGGCGTCCGCCTGCGTCGGTTTGTTATCCCAAAGACCCAGACTACAACGAAGAAGCTTGCGCACTCGTTCGTGTCAGGTGGTTCGACTCGACCTTCCATGCCTCGGATCCCGTCAGTATTGACTATCCCATCTGGACGAACAACTCCTGCAACCCTATCTATCCCAATGGGACAAGTGTGACTGGTGACCCAGACGCAGGAGAGAGAGGCTGCGACGCAGACACGTATCCAGCATTCGTCGTCAACGCAACTCAATCCTCGCAAGTTGCTTCAGTGCTGAAGTGGGCAAGCGAGAAAAACATCCGCATTGTGGTCAAAGCTACAGGCCACTCCTACACCGGCCGCAGTATCGGAGCTGGAAGCCTGTCCATCTGGACCCACAACTTCCGAGATATCGAGTACATTCACAACTTCCAGCCAACATCTTGCCCTATCTCAGAACCCTTCGCCGCGGTCCGAGTTGCTGCTGGTCACACAAACGGCGAAATCCAGACGTATCTAAGCAAATACAACAGAGTAATCGTAAGTGGCGCAAACCCCAGCGTAGGCATCATCGGCTGGCTAACCGGTGGCGGCCATGGCTTCCTATCAACCACATACGGCATGGGCAGCGACAACCTGCTCTCAGCCACAATCGTGCTTCCTTCAGGAAAAACCGTAGTCGCCAACCCATGCCACAATCCCGAACTCTTCTTTGCGGTCCGAGGGGGTGGAGGCGGTACATACGGCATCCTAACAGAAGTAGTCCTGCAGACACACCCAAGCCCACAAACAACGCTGCACACCTTCACCCTCGCTTCGCTGCCTTACACCACAGACGCGCAGTTCTGGGCTGCAATCGGCTTCCTGCACGCGCACATGCAGCGCCTGAAAGAAGGCGGTATGCAGGGATACTACTACATCGTCGGCCCGCCCTTCGCTTCCTCACTTTCGCTAATCTGGACGTTTATGCTCTTCGACGCTTCAAGCAAGACTGTAGAAGCATTGATGGCGCCGATTGAAGCGTATCTAGCCGAACGTGCGGATCTGTTCGCGCACACAGAGAATGTCACGCAGGCACCGACGTACTTCGACATCGCGTCGCGGATCCAGAATGAAGCTGTCGCCAACGGCGGGAGTGCGTATGGCTCGCGCCTCATGAGTCCCGCGTCGCTGGCTGATGCTGCGATTAACGCGAAGGTTTTGCGGGATATTGGGTCGAGTGGGAATGCTTCGCGTCCCAATGGGCCTGTGTCGAATTCAATGCTCATAGGCCACATGGTCGGCTCTTCAGCTATTCCAGCATACTATCCAGACGTGCAGAGTCTGAATCCCGCGTGGCGCGATACTTTGGTGCATCTTGTCGTTGTGGAGGGCTGGCAAGATGGCTCGCCGCAGGCAGTCATTGATGCTGTGCACAAGGATGTGACGGCAAAGACGCAGAAGCTGAGGGCTTTGTCGCCGGACACGGGCGCGTACTTCAATGAGGCTGATTCGCAAGAACCGGACTGGCAGACCTCGTTCTTCGCAAATGACTATGGTCGGCTTTTGAAGATCAAAAGGGAGATTGATCCGGAGAACGTACTATGGTGCCGGAAATGCGTAGGCAGTGAGGTGTATGTTGAGCAAGACGGCAGACTGTGTGTGGCCTCGAAGGAGGGCCAAGATAGAAGAGAGTACGCCGAAAAAGTCTTTAGGGAAAGGAACGAGCTGCGACACTAACGCGGTTCTACCGGCGCTTCACTCATTGGAGGTAGTTAGGATTCCTTTCGCGATCTGTGATCATTCTCAGTATTGTCTCAGAAGAAACTTTGGCACTGTAAACAAGAGGCTTCGGAATGTCCGCATCGTCACAGGGCGACAACTGCTCTTCACAACGTAGCACAGCCGCCACTATACATCAGACAACGTGTGGTGGCTGAGTTGTCGCACAAGTGGTCGCACAGCGTTCTCGCGACTCAGGGGTCCAACCAACTCATGACAGATAAGCCTTTAGCCAAGACGCCTTATTTCGTCGGGCCGTAGTGTGGAGACTAGCGGGTCTGGAATCGCCAGGAACCGCACCAGAGCTGCAACACGAGCTTCACCCGAGCGTCAGCCCTCGTTCATGCACAGTTGTGCAGCGCCTCGAAGTGGCTGGAGCACCGCATTGCATAATCTGGAGCCATAGATTTGGAAGAGCGGACACGGGCCGCGGGGCTTCACAGCTGAACGGCAGACGAAGGTAAGTTTGGGCTCTGTGGCTGAACGGCACTGCGGACCCTCCGGGGTGACAGACGCATGTGGATCGTCATGTGTACATGCTCCGTGGGTGTTAAATAGCGCAGGCGCGCTCCACCGCTTGCTGGTCGATCCTATCTTACAATCAATTGACATACTTGTCACCTTCTCGTCACAGACTCCCTCACATTCACCTCAACACACGTTCACAATGGGCTTCCTCGATAGCATTGTCGGCAAACTCACAGGCGAAGGCCAGAATGGCGGACAGCAACAGTACGGTGGCCAACAACAGTACGGTGGGCAGCAGCAGTACGGTGGGCAGCAGCAGTACGGTGGGCAGCAGCAGTACGGTGGGCAGCAGCAGTACGGTGGGCAGCAGCAGTACGGTGGGCAGCAGCAGTACGGCGGTCAACAGCAACATGGCCCTCCGCCCGTCTCACCACCGTGGTATGCTGAGTGGGACAACCGCGAGAACCGCTGGATCTTCGTGAACCAGCAGAATGGCGAACGCACATATCAGTATCCTGGACCAGGCAACCAGAGCCAAGGCGCATACGGTCAACAGGGTGGATACGACAACCGGAGCTACGGCCAGCAGCAAGGCGGATACGGGCAACAACAAGGCTACAGCCAGCAGGGTGGCTACGGTGGCGGCAACCCACCGCAGGAACAGCCCAAGAAGGAGGGCAGCAATGCCTGGAAGTACGCTGCTGGCGGCGCTGCTGGTCTCGTCGGTGGTGCCCTATTGACGCACGAGGCTGGAGATATCAGTACGTGTCTTGATGCACCCAATGCTGCAGTCCGCTAACAAGCTCGCAGAGGAGGACTGGGATGAAGACAAGTACAAGATGGAGCAGCGTGCCGACAACTTCGGCAACGACGTCGAGAACTTCCCCGAGAACGCCGCGAACTGGACAGGGCAACAGGTTGGCAACGTCGAGAACTTCGGTGACCGCGCTGAGAACAAGTGGGATAATGCCGTCGATGATGTCGAGGATTTCCCAGAGAACGCTGCGAACTGGACGGGACAGAAGGTCCAGGAAGTCGAGGACATCCCTCAGGACATCGAGAACAAGTGGGATGGTGCCGTGGACGACGTGGAGGATTTCGGGGGTCGCATGGACAATGCGTACGATGACGGAAGAGACGAGCAGAGGTATGACGACGGTGATTACTAAGAGAATCGAAAGGCAGGTACATCTGCGCTGCATTGCAGGGCTGAGCACAAGTATGCTCACTACTTCTTGCTTCATCTGGCATCATGCCTCGTACCTGTGGTGCTCATTCTAACTTCACAGCTGTCAGTGCGCGCGTTTGTTCATCTGACTGTCGCTTGCTCTCACTTGCATCTCACCAACAGCGTCATTCTCGCGCTGTGCTTCGGCTCAGCTCGACTTTCATGTCGTTTCTCCTCGATTCAGATCTCGCCTCGACTCCTTTCGTCACCATCAAGCGCACCTGCTTGCAACCCCTCAACAGCAGAGGCAATGGCACTATTTGGAGACTTCAGAAGGGTGTCGAAGCGGACCTTCCTCATGCTCATGAGGCTTTCATTGTTTCGAAAAAGAACTACTAACGGCGTCCGCATTTCCTGCCCCTTTTCCTGCGCTTCTTCTCTGCGATCGCTACTCCTTTGGCTGCCTCCAGCCTTCTAGCCTCGCGCTTTGCTTGCCAGTCCTTGAAGTATGTGAAGGCCTGTTTCACAAAGCAGAAAGCAAACATCACTACAGCTTCGGCTTTAAGCTTAACATGCACTTGTTGCACAAAGGAGAATCTGAAAGGAATTACGGATGCTGCTGCTGAGTACATATCGCTGAGGAAAGAGAAAGGAGCGGAAACAAACCTCTCAAAAGCGACCGTAGAATTCGATTGTTGTGCTGCCATGGCTTGAGATAGCCCAAAGATAGACCAAAGGTTTGAAGTAAATTCGAGCATCAAACGCTGGACCGTGGTGCAGGGTAATATACCGTCTTTCTGCCATCACTATCCAGAGTGATGTGCTCCTCTGTGACTTTCGAGCTCTTCTTCCCTACACGCATCGTCCACATGAGGACCATGAAACTTGAAGATGTTGACATGCCGACGTGACAGGATTGCCCGAACTTCTTCCTCTCGACTGACATTCAGAAGTCAACTTCAGTCAACGTTGTGCTTGAGTCGTGGTTGTGCACAAGCCACGAATCGCGCTCGTCTAGCGCACTCTGGTCTGGATGCCAGACGTCATTCGAGACGGTCCGAAAAACGCGTCATACAATGTTTGAATTTATGTGCTTCGCTGCGTTCTCGCAGAGTCAAGCCCAAGGACACTTCACTACAGTCAAGATGTTCGGCAGACCGTTCTCCTGAGCGCACCCACTCGCCAAACGGCAACACTTGACCCCTCCCACTTCAACCTTGAAAGGGCGTGCAGCTTTGACTAAACCCCACAACCACCGACAACCGCGCGAGCAAACAGACGTCAGCCCCTTCCGTCTCTACTGCGACCGGTCTCCTGTGGCCTCGAAACAATAGATTCTTCTCTTAAGACGACGAATACGAGCATGCGATTTGCGCACATAATTCGACAACACTACAGAACCAAAGATGGATGAAAACCTCCGCATTCTTGAGGTATGCACGGATGTCTGAGGTCGCACAACATGGCTAACAAGGCTGCAGCAAGAGTATTGCCCACCAATCGACCCCGCGCTCCTTGCCGCAATCTTCAGCGACTTCGCAGATGCGCCAAACGCGTTAGAGCTAGCCAGGGAGCTGCTCGACCCAATCAAGGCCTCGGCGGTTGCAGAGCAGGCCACCGACTTCGACGCCTCTGGCAGCAGCGGAGGACCCGTTCGCGACAGTCCTGGCAGGAACGGCTCAGACGTCGACTCGAATGCGGACACTTGGGCGACGCGCACGACCCTTACTGACGCGACACACCTCTCGAACGACTTCTCGACGCTCAGTGTGGATGGACGGTCTGCGGAGGGCTCTGAGGAGTCGTGGGATGGCGGCTACTACAGAGACACCGAGCAGTCTGAGACCAAGACCAAGGAGCAACTACTGGCGGAGACGTTTCCCAGCTTGCGCCCTCAGCTTGTCGCATACACGCTAAAGAAGTGCAACGACGACTTCAGTAAGGCTGCAGACGAGTTGCTGAACCACGTCTACTTCGAAGATGCGAAGTCGAGCCCAGGCGAAGAGGCGGCGCCAAGTGCGAAGGGCATAGAAGGCTTCTTCGAGGGTCACCATGTACCGCAGAAGAGCAAGAAGGGCAAAAACAAGAAGAAGCAGAAGGTGTCTCTGTACGATATGAGCTCGGCCAACTCCTCCGGCACAGACTTGTCGAGCGCCGCAACGCCCAACCGCTGGCAGAACAGCAGTCGTGACGTCGAGTTCATTACAGCACGGACAAAGCTCCCACACAAGGTTGTCTCTTCACTGTATCATGAGCAGAGCGCCTCACTGTCTGCCACTATCTTGGCTTTCGTGAACAAGGATATGCGCGCACACCAAGGGAAGGAGCCGGAGGCAGGACACGTGCAAGATGCTATGGACATCAACGCAGCGTTCCCCAGCATTGGCCTCGACCAGACGCTCGCCCTCGTCCGTCTAGCAGACGATGACTCGCCTGATAAGGCGCGCGACCTGGCAAAAGCGCTCACAGAGCAGCCAGCCAGCGTAACAGGCGGCAAAGGCGGCCTGCATATTGACTTCAAGTACGCGCCTGTCAACCTAAACGGCGACGAAGAGCCTCGCGAGCGCCAGCTGTCCAGCCTAGCTCCATCCCTCCGTCCTCACACCACAGCCTCTCTCGGTCAGAAGCGCAACGACTTCTACAATAACGCCTCAGCAGCCTACAAGAAGGGCGGCCTCACCCGTGCCGCAGCAGGGTACTACGCTCAAGAAGCCCGCGCCCACGGCGAGCACGCGAAGCTCTCCAGCCAGGCCGACGCAGACTACCTCGTCGCGAGCCAATCCTCGTCCACCATCCTCGACCTGCACGGTGTCACTGTCGCAGACGCAACGCGCATCGCGAAGCAGAAGACGCAGGCGTGGTGGAATTCGCTTGGCGAGCAGCGTATTGCTGAGTATGGTGGCGCAAGGGGCGGAGTCGGCGAGTATAGGATTGTCGTTGGCTTGGGGAGACATAGCGCTGATGGGAGGGGGAGGCTGGGGCCGGCTGTTGTTAGGGCGCTTGTGAAGGAGGGGTGGAAGGTTGAGGCTGGGTCGGGAGAGGTGGTTGTTACTGGTGTTAATCGGAGGAGATAGCCCTCGCGTGTGCGGTGCTTTATATGGAGATACCCAGATCTAGATGGATAGGTGACTACGAGTATTATACGGGACCGGCTATTCGATGCACAGCAACTATACATAACGTAACGAAAAGTCACATACACATCGGTTAAGCACAGCGTAGCCTTCTTTCCCAGACCTCAGATGCGGCTCTGCCTAGATCTTCCTTCTATTGCAGGCACGTGGCGCTAGCGCCAACCTTCTTCCAACACCTCGAAGGGCAGGCAGCCTTTACAACTCGCTCCCCGCGCAGCCCGGTGCGTAGCTCGTACACAACCTCCTCATAGCATCCAGACCGCGCCCAGAAACACGACAGCACGTCAAAAGAAGGTTCTTACACAGAGTGTCACGGTTCTGAGATCTACCGGAGTAAATGTGGGGTTTCGAAACCTAAACAAGCGGTGCCATGCGCGGGAGTCCACGGCGCCGCGCTGTCGTTTCATGGAAGTCGCGACACGGTTTGCAACACCGATGTTAGAGTGAGAGCTGAGTCTGGTGCGATTGACGGTGGTGCGATGGGTGTGGCTGAAGAGATGGAATTGTGTGGTGATCCTCAGGCTCGCTCTGCTCGCTCGCTGCTGTTGGCGGAAGGTGATTCACCAAGTATGTGGTGACGTGAGAGAACAATCGTTCCATACGTTTTGGATGCAATCAACACATCCATGGTATTAACACGAACACTACTCCTCACCTTGAACAGGCAAGCGGACGTACGCAGCAGATCAACGCTCCCGCTACACCTTCGAGAACCAGCATCAACATGCCTACTCCCTGCTACGTCATGCCTCAGACCGCATGCTGAGCCACACTGACAAGCAAACAAGCATTCGCTTCCTCCAAACAGTGGGGCCCGCCGTTTGACGATCCCCGTGAGCACAGTTACAGACTGCAACATGCTCCGCAACAGCATCTTACCTCAAGGCATCTGGATCTGTGCGTCTTCTGCACGCATTGCTGCAGCCGCGCAACAATGTTTGCCCATCGAATCACGATCGACGTGAACGCGTCAACATTCTGATACTCCATGGCTCCAGGGCTGCCCCGTATCGGTCCTACCCCATGGAGACTGATATATATGGCAGCTGTGGTCCCAATGTAGGTTTTCTCTCCAGTCCGATACTCAAGCCGTGCTTTACCAGATCCTTCCTTTGATCTCTTCTCTATCTTTTCTTGTATTGCTGCTAGTCGGCTTCTATTCTCCCACTCCTTTTTCATATCACTGCAGCGCAGTGTTTGGCTATACGTCTATCAATATGAAGTTCGAAACATCCATTCTCCTCGCCGCTCTGGCCGCCAATGCTGTTGCCGCCCCGGCACAGCTGCACTCTGCCAAGCGCTGGGTGGTGAGTCTTCCGTATCCGCATAAGCGTTCTCAATCTGACATATACCAGCAAACCGATGGCACCCCAAAGATGCCTGCCCACTTCGTCGCTTCCGTGCGCCAGATTGCCAACGAGAAGGTGAAGACTAAGCGCCAGCTTGATCAGCTTCTTGGTGGCCTGACTGGCGGCGCTGGAGGTGCAGGCGGTGCTGGAGGTGCCGGAGGCCTGGCTGATCTTCTCGGCGGACTTGGAGGAGGTGCTGCTGGCGGCGCTGGAGGTGCTGCAGGCGCCGGAGGAGCAGGTGGGGCAGGTGGCCTTGCTGGTCTTCTTGGCGGTGCTGGCGGTGCTGGAGGCAATGCGGCTGCCGGAGCTGCTGGTGCTGGAACCAATGCGGCTGCTGGAACCAACGCGGCTGCTGGAGCTGCTGGCACTGGAACTACGGGTGCCACTGTAAGTTGTGACTATCATTGTGACTATTAGAGCTTCACTGACACTTTGTGAAGGGAGCTACGAGTGCTACAGGCGCAGCTGCTGCCGGCAAGGGCAAGGGTAAGGGTAAGGGCAAGGGCAAGGGCAAGGGTGCGGCTGGTGCTGCTACAGCCGGCACAGGCGCAGCCGGCGCTGCAGGAGCTAACGGTGCGGCTATCACTGTAAGCTATGGCCCTTCAAACCCCGATGACATGTCTCACTAACATCCATAGGGCGGCAACAACTCTACCTCCACTGCCACCGGAGCTGCAGGCGCCGCCGCAAAGGGCAAGGGCAAGGGCAAAGGCAAGGGCAAGGGCAAAGGCAACGGCCAAGCAGCCGGCGCCGGTGCCGCTGGCCAAACTCAGACGGGCACAGGAGCAGCGGCTGGCACAGCAGGCACTGCTGGAACCGCAGGAACTGCAGGAACTGCAGGCAGTAAGCTCCGCCGCTCGACATTCTTTGAAGCGGTCGCTGACTTCGTCTAGCTGCTGGTACAGGAGCACAAACCGGAATCGGTGCTCAAACAGGCACTGGAGCGACCACAGGCACTGGAGCGACCACGGGTACAGGCTTGACGGGCTCTACCTCGCAAACTGGTTCCAACTCGCAGACCGGCACAGGCGCGACTACAGGCACAGGTGCTCAGACGGGCGCCAACTCGCAGACCGGCACTGCAGGCACAGGCGTCAACTCGCAGACCGGCACCAACTCGCAGACCGGCACCAACTCGCAGACCGGCACCAACTCGCAGACCGGCACCAACTCGCAGACCGGCACCAACTCGCAGACCGGCACCAACTCGCAGACCGGCACCAACTCGCAGACAGGCACCAACTCCCAGAAGGGCACCGGAGCGACTACAGGCACCGGAGCGACTACAGGCACCGGAGCGACTACAGGCACCGGAGCGACTACAGGCGCCGGAGCGACAACCGGCTCGAACTCGCAGACAGGTGCTCAGCAGGGCTCGAACTCGCAGACTGGAACAGGCGCGACCACAGGTACTGGAGCGACCACAAGTACTGGAGCGACCACAGGCACGGGAGCGACAACTGGCTCGAACTCGCAGACCGGAACAGGCGCAACCACCGGCACAGGAGCGACCACAGGTACCGGTGCTGGCGCAGCCTCGGGCGCAGGTGCCTCGACCGGCTCCTCCGCCTCTCAGTCAGCGTCTGGCGGCAAGAAGAACCAGTCGTCCGCCGGCGCTGCCGACTCGGCGCTCGCTGACTCTCAGGAGGAGGACTAGATCAGCAGATGGACTCCTGAGTGAGCGCTATTCGGTGTGGGAAGAGTGACGGATTGGGAATGCTAATGCTTACGTTCCGTTGTAATGGTTTGCTTCATGGGATAGAAAACGAAATGGAATGTGTATATAGAGCTACGATGGTATCGAGGCAATGGACACTCGCTTGGCGTATCACGAAAATCCCTCATGTGCTGTCAGCTTTTGCATCGATGCGACTTACAAGCTGTGAACAGGATTCAGATCCACGGGCGCAAGTAGACAAGCCGTGTTTGCATTGAGCGATGGTAGATTGAGGCCATGCGGTACATACCCTAATAAACGAGGAAACAGTGTCGCTGTAGACGACAAGGCTGTAATCAGTAAGGCTTTGTATCAGGCGAACACCAGATTCAATGTTTCCGGGCTTGCAATCTACAGACGATTTCCCAACAGCGCAGTGGATTCAATGGAAGAGGCCAAACTTTTATTCGTATCGCGAACCTTTTGTTCACCCGATCCTATGTGAAAAGCAACTCGCTCCGCCCATGCTAAAATCAAATTGTGGTGGATCATCGACGTCAACGCCTCCGCGCTCAATCCCCCCTCAGGACGCGGACGTCTGCGTCGTCGACTTACTCGTCGCGACGTCCGCGCCCGTTCCCGCCCTTGGCAATGATGTCCAAGATCATTTCCCTTGCCTTCTCGCACCCCTCCCGATCCCCCGTGATCTCAATCGCCTCGTCCTTCGCCTGATCGCGCGGGACCTGAATCTTCGTCCCGGTCTCCTTGCGCAACTGGTTGATTGTGCTTCCCCCGCTGCCGACAACAAGGCGGTAGCTGCGCGGATCGGGCAGGATGAGGTAGCCTGTTGCGCTAGGCTTGCTGGCGGCGCGGATCGCGTCCTCGAGCTGCTGGCGCGCTTTGGGGATGTTGTCGGCGGGACCGCGCAGGATCCATGGGATGGTGGCCGAGGTGTCGACGTCCGAGGGGACGGCGTTGTTGTCGACGAGTTCCCAGCTGTGCTCGTCGGCACCGGATGTTGCGTCGTCTGTGATCAGGGGGAGTGCGCCGTTGGCGCCCTTGCGTGCCTTGCCGGCCTCGGTTTGGGCGGGCTTGGGCGGCGGCTGGGCGCTACCGTGGTCGACGGTGATCTTCTGCTGGTTGCGCAGGCGGCGGAAGAACTGGCCGTTGTCGGAGATGATGTGGTGCAGGTGGCGGGGGACCTCGATGGTTTCGCCCTCCTGGCCCTTGACCAGCTCCTGGATGTGTGACTTGGCCTTCTCCACGGCGGCGGGCTCACCGGTGATCTTGACTTGGCTGCGGGCCGCGCCTTGCGTGGTCTGCTTGGGGATGTCGAGCTGCACGCTGAACTGCGACTCGAGCGAACGGCGGGTCTCACCACCGCGACCTATCAGCAGGCGGTGCTTGTCGGGAGAGACCTCAAGCACCTCGGTGGTCTGGTTCTCGAGAGCGGAGACCTGAGACTTGATCGCCGCAAGGATCTTCTCGACGACGCTTTTGGGACCCTCAACACGGATGGTGTTGGAATCGCCATCAGTGTCCTGTTTAGGGAAGCGAACCATGCGGGCAAGATCGCGGGAGTTATCAGGTCCACCGGCGGAGGTGACGATCTGACGAATGTTGGCACCCTGGCCACCGATAAGGTTGCGGTGAAGCTTGCGGTCAACATCGATGGTCTCGGTAACGGTGTTGTCGAAGACCTTGACACGCTCCTGGAGGATCTTCTTGGCTTCCTGGACCTGCTGCTTGGTACCCTTGATCTTGATGTCGGCACGGCCCGAGGGGTCAGCACCCTCACGAGCCCCCGGGACATCGATCTGAGCACCAGTGGCGAGACGCAGGTTCTCCATCTCGCGACCACCAGAGCCAATGAGCTGAGGAATTTGGCTGACAGCGACAGAGATGGTGTCGATGTTGGAGTTATCAACGATGTACTGAAGAAGGCTGAGGATCTCTTCACGAGCCTCATCAGCACCCTTCTTGGGACCGCGGACGGTGACCTCATCAGCCTTCTGGCCGCTCTTGACGTTCTGCTTGGATGCAGCATCGTCACCGTCATCGTTCTTCGCACGCTTGGGGAAGTTAACACGAACGCCGTAACGTGTCTGCAGGCGCTCAACCTGCTTGCCCTGCGCACCGATGAGCTCGCGGTGGTATTCAGGCTTAATCTTCAAGACGTGAGTCGCCTCGTCCTCGAGCTTCTTAGCCTGGCTGAGGATCTCCTTCTTGCAAGCCTCGGCCTTGTGCGAGGGACCCTTCAGTGTGACCTTGCCATCGTCGACCTGGACATCAACGTCGAATCTTTGGCGCAGCTTCTGGATGTTCTCACCACCCTTGCCAACGAGGTGGCTGGCGTACTTCTGGGGGTAGTCGAAGGTGGTGATATGACCGCGCTCAAGCTCGTCCTTCTCGGCCTGCTCAATGAAAGCCATAATCTTAGCGTTCAAGTCGTCAACGGCGTTGGAAGGACCGCGGATGGCAAAGCTGTCCTTCGAGCGGTTGGCAGCATCAGGTCGGCGCCCGCCAAGCAGAACCTGAACGGGAGCCTGGTCCTGAGCAAGACCCTCCTGCTCTTCGCGGACGAACTGCGCGATCTTCTGGTGGAACTTCTGGCTGGCCTCAAGGTCGCGGACAGTGATCGAGGGCTGATTCTTAGTGAGGCGGTTGATGAGCTCGGCAGCCTCCTGGAGCGCCTTCTTGTAGGCATTGATTTCGTCGTTTTGAGGCTTGCCACGGGGAACAGAGTACTGTTCATAAGGGTCGCGGCTCTCATACACGAAGATGAGCTCGGGAGACTCGTCGTCTTCCTCCTCAGGGAAAACGATGTGTACACCAGTATCCTGGCGGATCTGAGGAGCGGCCTTCTGGCGCAGGAACTCATGGTAGAAGGGATCGACCTGGTGAGTCGAGAACCTGCTGGGAGGGTGAGCGCCAAAGATGCTCATAACGTCGTTCTTGGCCTTCATGCTGTTCTTGCCGTCGCGAGCGTAGATCTCGTAGTTGGTCCCGCTGTTGCGGTTCCGGGGTGCAACAATGCTGGCCTCGTGTAGGCGCTCCAGCTCAGCAAGAGCCTGACGCTGTTGCAGGTAGCGAGTCAAGTTGTAAGCATGTGCGGCGTCACGGTGCTCCTTGACAGGGTCCGCACCAGACATGTGCATGGCAGCGGAGAGATCGTCGAGCTTCTCGAGACCCTGCTCGATCCTGTCAGGAGGTCCAACGACGTAGACGTATTCATCGTCTGTCGCGTTGGGAGGCAAGACAAGGGTGCAGCCTGTCTCCTCCAAGAAGTCATGAAGAGAGCCGCCCCGGTCGCCAACAAGGAACTGGTGACGACCCTTGTCAACGGAGCGCTGGTCAACAGCGAGGCGCTGGCGAAGCTGCTGAACACGGCGCTCAAGCTCAGCCTGTGCCTGCTGGGCAGCGACGCGCTCTCCAGAGATCTGAATGGGGAAGTTGTTCTGGGGCACGAAGTTGCCGGGCTGGTTGCGGGCGTTCTGAGGAGGCGCCTGGCTCTGCCACATGTAGTACTCGGGGATCTTGATATCGATGTCCTTGCCCCGTGTCAGGTTCTCGGTGTGCCTGTTCTGAGGACCGGCGAGGAAGGGGTAGAACTCGGCGGGAATGTCCTTCAGACGCAGGTTGACGGTCGAGGTGCGCTCGTTGACGATGGCGTCGATCTCGCGACGGGCCATCTCGGCGGTGAGAGCATTGCCCTCGATGTGGACGTTGACAACGGTGTCCTCGTCCTCGCCGGCCTCTGCCTTGGGGACCTGGATGCGGGCGCCGGTGCGCTTGCTGATTTCCTGGATCTTGGATCCTTGACGACCGATGATGTGGGCGCGGACGGATGCAGGGACGGGAACATCGACGGATTGCTGCAGCTTGTTAGTAGTGTTCCACACAACCACACTGTACCCAATACTACGTACCTTGCTTCCGACCTCGTTGGCAATGTCCTTCAGAGACTCCCGTACAGCGTCGACGGGACCGGTGGCCTCGAAGATGACAGTGTTGTGGGGTCCGTTCTTCTGCTCGAGCCTGGCCTTGGAGCGCCTGTTGATATCGCGGATGATCTCGCTGACAGGCTTTTTGAGCTGGGCGCGCGGCATCAACTGCGCGACAGCGAACGAAATGCGCTCGGTGTGCTTGCCGGGCAGGTTCATCGAGGCGACAGCGGGACCACGGATAGCAGGACCAGAGGGAGTCGAAGCACCAGAGTTGGCATTGCTGCCATTGGCGCTGGAGACGGCGGCAGGCTTCTTGCCCCAGGTAGGGACAGGCGCCTGACCGCGCGGCTTGACGGGGCCGAGAGCTGGGAAGGCCTCCTCAGACTGCGTGTTGAGGGCGGGCTTCTTGGGCGCCGGAGCGGGCTCGTCGGCCTTTTGCTTGCCGGCGGCCTTCTCACTGAGAGGAGCGTCGGACTTGGGCGCCGAAGGAGGAGGGTGGGCAACGTCCTCCTCGTCAGGGACGTCCTCGACGGTGACGTGGTGGTCGTTGCTGGCGTGCTGCTCCATCAGCTGCTGCGCCGGGGTCAGACCCTCGGTGGCAGAGCTAGCAACTGCTTCAGATGCCATGTTTAGAATAAACCGTTTCGAGTTGACCAAAGGGTGTATTGGGTAGACGGTGGGCGGAGTAGCTCAGCTGTGCGAAGCCACTTTGAAGGTCGAGCGAATCGAGTGTCGGGGAGGGTGGAATCTGCGGACTGGGCGTCAGAGAGGGGGTGAAAACCGAGACAGGGCCCCTGAGAGGAGGGAAATCGGTGGGAGCTTCACAAAGTGGTGAAGGGTAGGGCGACCCAAGGATTCAGTGGGTTGTTGCTAGGGACAGCCAATGACCATTTGTACGTGGAGCGAAGCAAATGTCATTGACTCAACCCTTAGGTGGCATTGGCCCTGAGGAGAACACTACGAGAGACACTTACATAGAATGGGGAGCAATTGACACTCCTACAACCGCAGCGTTGACTGACAGGTGAGAATATGGGGAGAGCTACAGTAAAGGTGTCCGTCCCTCGGGGCGGTGAAATGTGGGTCGCCTTGCCTCTAAAGCGCGAGCGGTATGGCGCCTGACTCGCACACCCGCGGCCATGGAACGTTCTACAGCCACAACCTTCTTTCACCCTCGAGCATCTTCTCCACCCTTCGAGTATCTTTGACTTGGTACGGGTCTTGCGATCTGATGTCGACGAAACAAAAGAGTAAAGTGCGGTCCAGAAGACTTTGATGGATGAGGAAAAGACTGAACCATTGGCCGGTCCTCTCATTATGCCCTTGTAAGCATGGCGACCTCTACTTCCCATCTCATTTGTCAGGATCAAAATTCCCATTTCTCCTCCTCGTCTCATACACAAATCCATTATTAGCATATTCCTTGCCCTTGAACGCCATCGTGCTCCCCATCACCAACACAAACCCTTGTCCACTAAAGCCTTTACTTGCGCCGTTCCCACCTGTGCCATCAACCACGCAGTAGTTGGTCCCCAGCTTTGCCTTCTCGCTTTCGAGGTAGTCCTTGAATTCCGCAAAACACATCTCGCGCTGCAGGCCCCACTGGCCCACTATCTACGGACCAGGTGAGATCTTGAACATCCAGGGTATGGTGGTGCCGATGTGCGTTTTGAACATGAAGGTGGCTACGATTGGGTCGGAAGCGTAGTTCGTGAGCAACTTGTCCGCTGCGGCAGGGATGTAAGTGTTGCAGAAGGCATTGTAGCCGATTCTGTACTGCTCCTCAGTGGGGAGCTCGAGGGTGGTGCAGAGCGGCTTCGAGGTGTCGCGAATGTCGAGGATTGGTTCCGCATCGGCGTGGGGGTAGGCAAAGACTGCGGCTTTGAATAACATCTTGGCGACTGTAAGTAACGCTATGCAGCTGTGGTCGTCAAGTTTGCCAGTATGTTCTTCTGCCGTCGACCCCTGCGTGTATTTCTGACTTATATTGGCGTTCTCGGAGTATATATCCTACAGATTCATCAACGCAACGAACATAGAGCAGAGACATAGGCAAAACGTCCATGTCCATATCGTCCACCGTTGTGAGGACAGATGATCGACAAAGTTGAGAATACTGTACTTGGAGCGATCGACGAGCCACATTCTACGGTATGCTGTTGGTCTGCTTCCTTTGTTGATGCTCGAGGGTTCGTTACAAATCGAAGGTCGAGGTTCTCAGACATTGCTGCAGACAAAGAGGAGACGTACAAAATAGAGAGCAACGAAGGTGAAAACAAGGAACAGATGATGCAGGGTGGGGTAAATACGGGTTTGAGGTGACGTGACTTCGTGCTTGGCAAGCAAATATGGGAAAGAGCAGAGGAGCTACCCTCCGGCAGGGCTTTCGGTGTTGCATGTGTATTGCTGCATCCTCTAGAATGTGACCGCTTGCGGCTTCATCTGAAGCAATGTCATTGTCAATGTGCCTGTTAGCACACCACTTCCTGCTCTTTCTCATCGCCTAGCACCACCGCCAATGTCCTGACCCAGCCTGTACCCGCTGATCTTCTCCCACTCAATCTTCTGCCTCGTAATGGGCAGCTGTCTCCTCAGACTCTTGAAGGCACCCTCGCTCAGACTTCCAAACGCCTTGTTCAGATCCTCCTGGTACTTCTTCTCCGCGGTTGCGATCTGCCTGACGATCTCGCTCGCACTCGCGCCTGCGCTGACATTCAAGCTGACGTCTTTGTTTGTGAGCAACCGCACGTTGCCGTCCTCGTAGTAGTGTACATCGACCTTGATTGTGCCGGTCAGGCCGCCGGAGGAGGGATTGTAGAAGTAGGACGAGCGCCAGCGGCCGTTCCAGTAGTTTGTTGGCGAGTACTTGTTTGCGACGGTTACGAGGGCGAGCTTCGAGTCGTCTTCGATGGGGAAGACACCGTAGGAGGATTTGGGGTAGTGCTCGCTCGTGTGGGTTCCCAGGCTCTTGACGAGGCTCTTGCTGTAGCTTGTCAGCGCTCCTGTTGTATGCTCCAGCGTATAGTGTGTTCCCTACACAAGGTCCTCGTGCTGGCTCTCTGCTACGTAGCTCTGTACTGCGCTGGCCTTTTGTGTCGCGTGGTCGAAGTCGAAGGAGCTCTGTGTCTCGACATCGTAGTATCGCCCGTCACCCAGCGAGTTGTAGGGGCTGACCAGGATCTCGGTGCTGCCGCCGGGCAGTTTGGTGGTGGTGAACTGCTCCTCGTTGTACTTCTCATAAGCTGGTGCGAGCTCGGCCTCGACATCTTGGTTCTCGACGACAGACTTGATCGCCTTGGTGACGTCCGCAAGCTGCGCCGTGTTAGCAATGCAATGCGGAGGTGGGGCGCGGAGCAGATCATACCTCGCCAGGAGGTGCGGACTCTATGAAAGAGCCGAGGGCTGATGCTGTTGACATTCTGCTGGTCTGGTGTAATTTGAGAGGACCCGTGGACGTGTTGTTGACGTGCAATGGGATTGTTTGCGGGTGCTCGGGGGTGATGCGGAGGAGGCCAAGTTGGCGATCGAGGGGTCCAACGGCAGGGGCACGTACCGCGTAGATGATTTCACATGCTGCCTTTCGGCACAATGATGTTACAGACTCTGGAATTGACTGTTGACGCCCCAGAGAAGGTAATGATGTCTTCATTATTCGATGTGTTGCTACTTGAAAGCCCATCGAGTGCTAAATCAATATCCCGTCCCAACGCCGCGCTGATGCCATGATGCTCAGAGGAATATATCTACAAGAAAGAATGAAAGTCGTACAGCATCACTATTCGATGCTCATCTTCATGAGACCGTCGCTGGTGTCTGTCATGCCTTGCAACCCAACACGCTTAGGGCCTAATGTAGGTGTCATGCTCATGCTGCCTCCGCTGTTCGATCGCTCGCCATTGGACTGCCCGCTGATGGATGTCTCGCGGCTTGCTTTCGTCGCTGTACCCCAGAGGCTACCGTCACGTTGGCTCGGCGACTGCGAGATGACAGGACTGTTGTGCACGCTGAGACCAGGTGATACTGCTCGTCGCTTGAGCGAGTGCTCGTCGAAGTCGTCGTCGCGCCGGCGCTTGTTAGACTTCTTCAGCCCGTCTGCAGCTGTGGGCGGGTTCATGGACTGCGGTGTAGAAGCTCGAGAGGCCCAGTTCAAATTGACGCTCTGGTCTGGCGCTGGCATGCCGTTGCCATTGTTCGCTAAGACGGTAGGCGAATCCATGTTCATATCCTCGCTCATTGCTGCTGAGGATTCTGCTCGATTGAACGACGGCGGTGGCGGCGTTTGCGCGAGACGGTGGTTCCAGAAATCTGTCCCTATTGAGTTGCGCCCTGTGTTCAACGAGCCGAATGTGCCAAACAATCCCTTAGTAGTTGAACCATCCAAACTCATGTTGCTCTCGCTCTCTTCCTCGGGCACGCCCTCCAGTGGACCGTCCAAGCCAGGTACCGTAGGCAGAAGGCTTGGTGAGGACTGAGCTGTCATTGATGGCCGCTCCAGATCTGTATCGCTCTCCCTGACTTGTCGAATGATCTCAGCCTCGCGGCGTGTCTCGCTGTCGACCGGTGCCGATTCGTCGAAGAGCTCGGCCTTGATACGACCGAATTGTCTAGACTTTGGCTATAGCTTGTCAGCACGCCGGTTGCGCAATCACTCGACCGTTACTCACCAGAAGATTACCCCGCCTTGTTACTGCTCTGCGAATGACACCAGGTGTTTGAGGCATGGTGCTAGCTTCGTCTCCACTATCGTTGCTAGACGATATGTGGAGGTCGTTGGTGAAGAGTGAGAGACTCTCGCGGCGGGAGCTTTCCTTGCGCAGCACGGCCTCACGCGAGAAGTAGCCTTCACCTTTGCTATTAGGCGGCGACGCGGGTCCGCCCGGACTTGCTAGAGAGCTATGTCCGCTTGCTGAGCTCGAGCTCTTGCGGCTTCTGCCTTTGCGCAATCTCGCTCTGTGGATGGTCATGAAGTTAGGCACTCCGGCCTGCCCGGGTGAAAACATGTTCGCAAAAGGACTGTTGTTGACGTTGTGAACTCCACCAAACAAGTTGTTTGTTTTTGCGGCATGGGGCGTCATGATCATGGGATCATCGGTGTCGTCAGGGTCCATTGGGTCGAGCTCGTCAGAAGAGCTGCTGGAGTCCTCCGAACCCATCATGTTGATGCTGCCCACTGAACTGGAAGGTGCTGTTCTACCGCCGTTGCTCCACGCGCCAATGTTTGGCAAATCCCCCATAACCATAGAGTTTGCGCGAGGCCTTCGAGAGGGAATCTTGATCCCTTTTTGAGTGATCGTGGGCGAAGAGTCGGGCGAGGACTGGTCTGGCAGCGTCGAGTGGTGGAGGTTTGTACAAGCTCTCGAGAACTCAGCACCTCGTGAACGTCGAGGCAGCAGCGACGTGGGCGAAGCGTATGTGTTGCGCGAATCTAATTGCGGTGACAGAGGTACACGCGCGGAGAAGTGCGCAGGACTGGGCATGGGCGCCTCCCGCGCGGGCATCTGCAGTGAAAGGCCTCTGGCGAGGAAGTCAGGACGCCGTGGAGTGCTGGGGCTAGCAACCACGGTATGGTCATCCTTGGATGTTCTGGTTGGTTCGCGGAATTTGGGCGAGGGCTCCAATTTTGGTGTGCTGTCAGAGAGGGAACGCGCTTTAGACTTCTGCGGTGTCTGCATGGGCTGAGGGTTGAGCGCGCCTTCCTCGCGTCGAAGGCTATCAGTCAGCATGGTGTCGATTGTTGATGTGGAATTGGTGGTCGCTGGGTGTCAACATATCAGCCAGAAGCTTCAGGGAGACTGTGCGTTTCGCAAGACTATCTTTCATGATGAACCATGGGCCTGGAGGGATGGTTGGGGGGATGAAGCGGGGCGGGTACTCAATCTCACGTGGCAAGCGCGGTTATGTCACAAACACCGCTACATCATTGAATGTGCGAGACCTCGATCACACCTATAAGTGCTACAAGTCCCAGCTCCTCATCGTCTCTTCATAATTGCAACCACATATCGTACGATAGACCTGCTTGTAGTGGGAGGTTTTCCTCTGACCCTTCCCATTGCTTTTGAGTTGTCGCACCCTGATGCGGCGCCCCTGACGCCTTTTCGAGACCCTCCATCACGACGAGTTGACAATGCCCTCCACCCACTGAACGTCGTCCCATGTTGCCTCCCAAATGTTCAACACTGTCAGTGCCCAGTCCTTGCCGTTGCGCTTCATGGTACCGATGCACCGGCAAATTCGACCTTGCTGCATTAATCGTGCGCTGTCATATTCGAACAGTTGAACACTCTTCCAGATCGCTGCAGCGTAAGTAGCTTGGACGTAGGGCGGTTTGGCATGGAACAGGTCGCAGAGGGTAAATCGTTGCTGTAGTTCGTCACGTCCAGAACTGAGTACCCTAGCGTATAGCTCTATTAGGATGTTGTTGCCTGCTTTCGCAGCATGGCAGCTCTGACTGATCGCCTCACCGACACGAAAGCAGCTTCGTAACACCGTGCTGGAAGACATGCCGATTATGGGGGAGCGGTCGCGCACTGCAGGAGGAAATGGCGATCTGACAATGGGCTTCCGAGCCTCATCGCCCGTTACTGCAAGTACTCGACTGGTGAGCGTCACTGGAGACACGAACTTCTTCGACGGACGACTCGAGCTACTGTTCTCTGCACTTGATACATTGTCACTTATGGTCGATGATTGTAGCGCGTGCTGAGACTGGCTTGATCCAGTCAAGGCGTTGAGTTTGACAGGTGAGCTTGATTGGGAAAGAGGGCTGCCTGGAACGCTCACTGTGTCGGCGATCAAGTCGAGCAGATCGTCATCCATCAAGTCATCGTCGAAGCTGTCGTCATCAATCATCGTTTGCGAGGATGCTGGGTGCTGTTGCGTAGTTGTTAAGGGGATCGAGATGTCAGCGCTGGAGGAGTTGATCTCAAAGTCAAAGCGTAGTTGACCGAAATCATCGTCACTGTCGTCGACATTGAAAGCAGACGGATGTGTGCAGGAGTTTTCAGCTTCTGAAACGCTACTCAGCTCTTTGGTAGCATCTTGTAGGTCAGTCGTTTGGCGATCATTGCGTTGTGATTCTGCGAATGAATCAGTTGCTACAGGCGTACGCATATGTCCTTCTGCAGAACCATCCAGCTTTTGAGTAGCAGCCTTCACAGCAGGTTTAGTGACACGCAGTGTCTCTGAAACACGTCTTTGACCTGTCACGGCTTTGCTACTCGTGGCCTGCTTCTTCCTTGGTACCGCTTTCTCACTATCACGTGCGGATCGGCGTTTCCGTGCCGGCTGACGAGGTGGAAGCTGATCATCTGGTGTCGGTGCATACTTCAGGAGATGCGCAGGCTCATCTGTAGAACCGAATCCGAGGTATGACGCTACAGTTGGGTTTCTGCAGCGACCTGACTTGCTTGAAGCCGTTGCTTGGGCTGATCTGGGCATTTGTGAAACCGCTGTGGCATGAAATGGTGAGCTGGCAAGTGTTGAGCATTGATTGATGGCAGTGAAGCCTGGTGAAGATGGAGTATGTGCATATGCTCTGTACACCCGGCGTTAGTGCATAGTCCAGGTAAGAGCGATGGGTGTTGGTGGTTGATGAGTGACGCGTGGTTGGGCTTCTCACGCAGCGTCACCAGCTTCTCTCATGCCCTTTACATCCCAACCCTGGTACAGCACGTCTGTGGTGTTCATGACTTCCATGTAGAGAAACGACGTTGTGGAATGCGGATGGTGAAGTGTAGATGTGGGTGACGGGAATGTGTAGCCGAAGCGTGCCCAGGTGAGGCTGTGTCGTGCCCTCTCAGCCCAATGCCCCCACCACTAGCGCGGGGTATCGCGGAGCCTGGGAGATCAAGGCAGCTCCATTCACTGCATTACACTGCAGGCTGCATACGATCAGCATACGAGCATTGATCCTACATCACCAACAACGATTTGGAGTATTTTGTCACTGTTGTTGATACGGTCAGCAACCTCGGCCTCGCGCAAACGCTATTTCTGTCTTCTGTAACACCGGCCTCCAACGACCATCCCTCAGCATTAGCTCCGAATCAGACGTCTGAGCGCAAGTCGTGTACTTCTCCACCGAACACCCTCTTCTGGCCAAACGAAACAGTACTGCCTGTCTTGAACGGTTCACATACGCTCGCGGTACCAATTATAGCCGGGCCCCGTAATTAGAGCCTTGCTCAGATACGCGTCCAATATGCCGGTACGTGTGGCCACCTCCATATAAGATCCTGCCCTTGATTCCCGTTTCATGCACGAAGATCTTCCCTGTGTTTTCGCGATTCTATCCTTCAGCAGTCTCTTCTTTGTCGCATCATGGATTCTGGTTTCTTGAGCCTTGGGTGTGAGCCACTTCTGCGAGTAGAGACGCTCTGTCGCGTGACCTCCATCAAGTCATCGGCGTCCTGCGAGTTCCAAGCACGACGATTGTACCGAAAGAGCGTCACGACTCGGGGGTTGACGAAGAGCAAACCTGCGCGCAAACCACTCCATCGTCACAAAACGCCCGAAGCCTACGCCAATCTTCCTATCTTCGAAAATCCTTGTCCACTATGTTTCTTCAATCACTACTGCAAAGTACTAAGATCTTGGATTGACGACAGGCGAAACCTTACTCGGCTGTCACGGTCCAGATAGATCGACTGACGGGCGAACAATACGAAGAGAACGTGAGTAGTAATTCCTGGCAAACTCAAAGCAATCACTGATGAGCGTAGGACATCGGTGGCGTCGTTGACCTTATCGAAGTCATTCGGATCCAATCCACGGGCCCTACTGAAGCAGCACGTTCCTTGCGAAAGAAGCTGTAGGTCATGCGACGCAACGTAGCAACAAGAGGCTGACAAATAAATAGCAAATATGGCGATGCGCATCGTCAGATTCGCGCACTGGTGATCCTGGATGCTCTGATTCAGAACGCAGGTTCGAGGTTCCAGAAAACTTTCGCAGACGAGCCCCTGCTTGAGCGACTTCGAATATTGGCGCGTGATGAGACGGCCGATGTGGATGTTCGCAAAAGGGTGAACATCCTTTTTCGGCAATGGGCTGTCGCATACAAGGGCACGCCCGGCCTCGAACGCATCGCTGCCTTGCACAAGGAGCTGCCTCGGAAGAGTCGACCTCAGCCACAGCAGTCTCGTATCATTCGTGAGCAAGATGCTGAAGCAGCCCGAGAGCGCGAAGAGCACTCGCCTCCACCGACACCTCAGCCACGACGTCCTGATCCTCCACACACATCTTCTTCGAGCAGACCGGTGACCCTGGGCTCCACATCCTCTGGCGGGTCTTCTCTTTTTCATAGGAGCAAGAAGGACAAGAAGACTCCAAAGGGACAGAAGTTTAGCTTGGAGAGGGAGAAGGGGCAGATGCTGGAGACGATGGCATCAGCCAATGTTGCAAGCGCCAATCTGCTGAACGGATTGCAGCTTATCAATCGAGAGCAGCAGCGTGTCAGCGACAACCCGGAAGTCATGAAGCGGTTCGAGACCTGCAAGCAGCACCGTCGCCAGATCTTACGCTACATTCACCTTGTTGAGTCTGAGCAGTACATTGGTGGTCTCCTCAACGCCAACGATGAGCTCGTAAAGGCGCTCATGGCTTTTGAGATCATGGACAAGAGCATCGACGACGATGACAGCGACAGCGAGGACGAATCAGACATGGCCCGAGCAAAGTTGGCAAGCTTGAAAATGCAGGAAGAAGCACCGCCCGCGAAGCCACCCCGGCCAATGAGCATTCCCATGCCTCCTGCTGCTCCTGTACCTGCAGCGGGCAAGCAGCGCGCCAATGCAGACAGCGAGCAGGAAGAAGACGATGATCCATTCGGCGATAGCAATGGTAAGTAGACTTTACACACAAGATAGAACGTGTACTGATCGAGCATGTAGCCGTTGCAACACCCTGGGCGGAAAAGAAGGAGCATAGCTGGAGGGACGTATGATGCATGAGCGCATGCACTCCGGTTGTGGTGGAACACTAGAAGGTCCATACTTCATAAGTCCAACCTTAGACCTCGATACGAAATCATTCTTGTGACCCCATCAATTATATTGTGTATTGGTGCCAAAATTGTTGCTCTTGCGCCACAATCTTGATCGATATACGCCATCTTAAAGGGAGACGTCATCCGCAATCCACGCTAAGCTATGCCTGGTTTAGCATTCTCAGGCCTAAGCAGGGCTCATGTCGTTCCCTACGCAATCATAGTCAACCGCCCTCCCAAGGTAACGCATAATCTCTTCTCGAGCCCACCCCTTCTGCCCACCCCCTTTACCCATAGCACGCCAGGTGTGTTGCCAGTTCCAGACCACGGCATTGTTGAAGCGACTAACCTAACATATAGCACCTCAATTCACATAGCCAACTGCAGCTCTCTTCGCAACACCCGCCTTCGATCCTCGATACACATACGTTGATTTCACCCTCTTAAGACTGGCAGCGGGATTACGAACACTTCTCAGCTTCAAAATGCCTGCCTCTACCATCTCTTCAACCGCTGGCTCGGTCGTCAAGCCTCAGCCAGGCAAGTGCAGCTGCCTTTCGACCGACGACTGCTCGTGCTGCTGCATCCCGTGCACTGTCATGTAAACCTACGATAGTGTTTGCATGGCACCGTCATGATGATACGAAACGTTCGTTTGCGATATTCGAGCGAGCACGCCCTGTCTGGGCAGGAGGTCTCATACGCTTGGTTGGGTGTTATTTTGGCGCATAATTGAGGTAGCCTACAATGGCAGGATTTCAGCATAGCTACGGCATGCGAGTTGTTCTTCCAAATTGAGCGTTGATGCATACCCTCGTCATTTAGTGCATCTTTCTTCTCTGTCCTTCTGCTTCGATGCGCACTTTGACCTGTGTTCACTCCCATATCTACTTTGCATCTATTGATGACCCCCATCCGACGTATCTAGATCGAGGAAGCGGCATCACATACGCGCCTGCAGGCTGTGGCGTCGACAGGCCTGAGGGTTCTGATACGCGCACAGCCGGGCGCTTACAGCAACTCCGGGCCAACAGCCTCGTGCAGAATGCGGCGCAGCGTTCCACCACTGATGCCTACCACAATCACGAAGTATATACCGGCTCGATGCGCGTTAATACTGGCGCAAGTTCCTATCGTCGCGCAATTTACCTCTGCAATATTTTGTCTTTACGTTGGCCCTCGATTTTGCTTCTGCAAGCATGTACATCCTGCCTTCTCAACCCCTAATCTTTACACGTGCGCAGCCATCGGATACTCTCCCTCGTTCTACCATAGACCCACAATGCGGCTTTGAGGGCAACAACGACATCTACGGCATCGGTATCCGCATCGGTATTTACGCGCAGATCCTCGCCGTGTGGTTCGCAAATTACTTCCTCTTCTCCGAAGCGCAAGTCCTTCGGGATTCTGTGAGCATATTCAGCGTCGCATTGCTCATTGTTGCGCTCATCTACGCCGCGAGCCCCCAAAATTTGTTTGCTGTTGAAGGCTTTGTGCTATTGCAGATCCTTGCTTGGAGCTGCATCATGGGTGTGAGGGCAAAGTCGAGTTATAGCAAGGGTATCTTCAGTCGCGGGAGCTTGATCAGGAAATTTGTCTGCGAAATTGTAAACATGGTAAACATTGGGCTACATGTGTGGTTCTGGTGGGTTGGTATCGGACGGATGAAGAAGACGCCTTGTGGGACGTACATTATGATGTATGTTCTCAAGGCAGGCATGTTTGGATGGGCGAGGAAGGTAATGATGTCGATGAGCCTATTCGTAATGTGCTGTACGATCTACTGGGCCAGCGTAGAATTTCTCAGACCATGGACGATGTGGAGAATTAGCAAGACCAGAAAAGAGTTCGTTGAAGCGGTCAAGAGATGGGAAGAAACATCATCTGAACGAGCCGAGCCAGTCGCAGATATGCATATCCTGAACAAGGATAATGAAGGCTCTGAGTCTGTTTGTGCGTGCGGAGACGCGGATGACGGCTGCTCGAAGTCTTCCTGTACGCATTGCCCCCCTACCAAGTCACAATTCGTTTCCGGCTGCCCTGCGATCTTCAACATCCAATTGAAGCGCAAGTCAGCCGACGATCAGACGACTGATCAGATTGAGTCGCTGCGCAACTCGATCGACGCGCCCACTGTACAATCCCGCTGTTCATCCACAAGACACCAGACGCCTAGAGTTCACTTCGAGTCTGTGATACTGCAGGAAGTCTACGAAAGCGAGCTGTATATCCAGCACTGCATATCAGCGACCCCGTACCAAATGAGCGCAGGCAGCAAACCGCTTGCCTTCCCAATCATCATCAAATCAATCCTCTTTCCGTCCAAATACCGCAGGACAGATATCGACAGCAAATCACCTTCGTGGTTCCGCTGCCACCTGTACACTTGGAAGCTATTTCTTACTTGTCGCTTCCCACCACAGGCCTTTATTATCTACTCGCACCTACGTCAAACTCGACTCCTTGATCCATTGAACGGCCCCTTCCAACTGTACGCTGCAGTTACGTACAAGTATGCGGGTGGCGGCGAGTCACTCAAGTGGCCGTCAGTATCATTAGCGTCTTCACTGATGGAAACGACGCCAGAGACGCCAAAGAAGGTCTGGCTCGGATGGTACTATACTGTTCTCGACTTGGCAATACACATCATTGTGATCCTGCAGCTTGAATTAACGTTGCGCTGGAACCACGTCAGCGGCCTGAGCGGTCTTTGGACAAGTGTAGGGCAGCTTATACCGTTCGTTATCGGTGTTGGGGGCCTGACGCTCGTTGGTTTTAGGTGGGGGGTGAGAGTATGGGTGAAATGGAAAAAGAATGCGGGCATGAGCAGCGGCTGGGAGGCAAGCTGTCTGCTTGATGATGCAAGGGTAACAGCCAGACAGTACAACGAGACTTTCGGACTGGAAGAGTCTGTCAGGGAAAGATATGCGAGATGGAAGGAAGAGCATACGGTTTCATGACCCAGCTCAATCGCCATCAAACGAAGCCTCTGTCGTTTAGACGCGTACACAGGACTACAATCTCAAATTTCAACCATACTCGAGCTATATAGCGGTGGGACTTACCATCCTTTACGCTGCAGATTTGACATGCTTGCTCTCTACACAATGAGTAGGTAGAAACGGGATGCGACCAGAGTGTGGTTTCAATAAGATCGCCCGCTTATGAACGAGGTGAGAGTGCTTCACTGTAGCATCTAGCGAGGACAATCTCCGATATTTGTGCTTCTCATGCTCTCGACCATCTCTATTCGAACAAAGCTTACGCATTCGAGCCACTACTCATTCCGTTACTGTTGGCGATCTTGCCTGCAAATATCGAAGTTTGTACGGCACACAGCTCAGAGAAATACGGGCGCCTATGCTAAGGAAAATAGAATTTACTTACGTCAACACAGAAGAGTGGTGGGACGATACTGACATCGACGTGAGAGATATGCCCAGGGCTTTGACCCAGCTAGCCAATACCGCGGTGGTCTACCGCAAATACCTGAGAGGCGTGCATCGACTCTGCGATCGCCTCCTAACAATGCTTGAGGCATCGCCCTCCCGCCGGTCGAAGCAACTCACGACTCTGATCCGGTGTCATGTTGGGTATTTGCTGCAGAATACCCAGCACTTGACCCAGGAGAAGGAAGATCTACTTGTCATGACTCAGAACCAGGTACAGATGGTAAGCACAGCTGAGCCTTCTCTCGTTCCTATTTGACTGATCCGTGATAGGTCTATGCGGTGCTACAGGCGCGAGATAACGAGACGAATCTTCGCTACAGGGCTGACATGCGGGTGATATCAGCTGTCACGCTTGTATTTTTGCCAGGCACCTTCATCGCGACTATGTTCAGCACGAGTTTTTGGACCTCCGACCCAAGCACCGGCGGTCCCATCGTTTCGAAATGGATCTGGGTTTGCTGGACACTTACTGCCGCTCTGACAGCAGCAGTCCTCGCAGTGTGGCGGAACTTCTCATTTTTCAAGACGACCAAGAACAGATTGAGTAGTGCATGGCTGAGAACCTTTAATAGTTGGCAAGAGGGTCGTATAGTAAGGAAGTTGAGGCGCAAGAACGATGCAGAAGGACTAGAGATGGATGCACGTGAGACGACAAGTAATCAGGCTATGCATGAGACTACGTCTCCAATGCCAACACGGAACGCTACGTGGAGGACGATCAAGAGGAAAAGGTGGTTCAAGAGACGACGCACGAACGATGGAGCTCCAGTCTAGCTTGGAGGAACCATCTGATGTTTGTCTCCGATTCCTACAAGTAGATATCTGCTATGCGTGCAATGCGTAGTGATGACAAGACCGGAGATAGGATTTCGTCGCAGAAAAGAAACTCTAAAGATCAGTTCATTTGACTCTACCGATCTCATTAAAGTCGCTTTGAAGTAGATTCACGAGAATTCATAGGCTCAGCTAAAGTCCGCATTTTCAGAGGCAGCTACCTGATGCCAAAACCTTGAGATTGAGAATTTGCTCAGATTATGAAAGTTCAATGCCGCATTCCCTCTTCACATCCCGAATCTGAAACCGAAGAAGAGCAATGGCTCTCAACTGTCACCAGTCTCGGCAGCAGAACTTGTTACGGCGCAAAATTCGAATAAATCTGCTTTTAAGCTCTTGAATGCTAGAAGTAGGTGTTGGTGTAGTAGGTGAAACCATCTCGGCCGCGGGTGGAAACGGACACTGTTATCGTCCATCTCACCTTGACCACCACAACGACCATGCCCGCGCATCAGCACTTACACCGCCTCATCGTGGATCGAGGCCCTCTGCACATGTTTGCGCAGAGGCATAATTCTTTCCGCGAATCAGATTGGGGGGCTCTCTGCACGTCATTCAGGAACATCTCGTTGTGGCCCAATGGAGAAACAATGACCGTGTCTGAGGCGTGGATGAATGTGCGATGGACGTATGATGAGATCAGTGTACCTTAAGCCGGAGAGCCCTTTTGTTGCGATATTTGTTCTTCGGCTGCGTCGCATGTGCGCGAGATGATAAGGTGCAAGATCGATGCCCGGTTGGAAGTTCTCAGCAAGAGCTGCGGTGATCCATTCGAAGCAACAATAACCCTGGGACGATGTATGCAGAATGATCCTTGGAAAAGACCATCAAGGTAGAACGAGCAGTAGAGCCCTATCCTTATGTAATTCTCTCTGGTCAGGGTGTGAGGTTTTGGTGTTGAGTATCAGCTACGTCCTGATTGGCGGAGCGCTACGTCACACTTGCTGCTCAATTCACCATCCAAACCTAAACCACAGCCGCATGCGTCCCGAGGTCACAGCCATGAACCAGGTCAGCCGCGTGCCTGCAGATCACTATGAATCACAGCTCCGTATTCCCGAACAGTGTCCGTCACAGAGACAGGGCAGTCTTGAAGTCGAGCGGCTCTTCCACAGGTCGAAATGCCCAGTGACACGCGACAGCACGGCCTGTCACAAGCCAGACATCATGTTCGAACAGCGAGAGTGATAACACAACACAACGAGCAGCCGATCGAATCAGCTTGCTCCGATTGGCTCGAGACCATCAAACCGCCGTCAAAACTCACATCTTGACTGGTCGCATTGCGCGCGAGGTACCTCATGGTACCAGCCAGCTTTCCCCGCATTTCAAGAGCAACAAGACCCCTCATCCAGGCACCGCTTGGTTGGATGGCTCAACGCGTACCGTGACAGCTGTTCCATTTCTCCTGACATCTTCTTCCTGATAGCCTCGCCCGTCCTTTCATGACAATAACTGCTGTCTGCTGCTCGTCTGTTTCCACGTCCAGGTCTGATCGAATACCACCGATAGCCAGTCTAACCGCATTTCTCTTTGCGCCCCACTCCGACGTTGTTAGCGTCGATCGAGCTCACGCACAGCGAACTGCACAGGTACGCAATGCCTCTCAACATCTGTTTGACTGCAATTGCAACGGGCTGCGGGCAGTATCGGACAAGAGATGGGACGCACCGCACGTGGAAGCGCGATACGCATCTGGGCACCAAGCCTGCGAGTTGCGCTCCGCCGTATCATGTAGCCGGCTAGCTTCCACGGCCGCGGCCGTTACATACGACCGAGACGACACCAGCGACACTGCGACACGCTGCCGTGAGGCTCTGCCAAATGCTGCAGAGTGCCCGGAAAAGCTCCCGCGGGAGACGTTGTCTCTTCGAGCGGTTCCGGTGTTGGTCGATATATACTGGCGGCTACCCGTTGTTGAACGACCTGCATCTTCGCATTGACCAGCGCTTTCAATATTTGTTTTGCCCAACACATATTCCGCACTGCTTATCTGTCTGCTCTGTCGATTGCCTGTCATTTGTCACTCGCACATTCACGACTGGGTGTTAGTGACCGACAAACCCACTAACAGCATGTCCAGCACTGCCTCTCCGCTCAAAATGCCCGCCTCCCGCGCCCTCGAAAACGCAAAGCAAAGCTCCGAAACCATCCTCAAAGACGCCTCGGAAACAATGTCAAAGGCAGCTGAGAATCCAAAGAAGGCGACGGCCGACTTCCTCCACACACCGTTCATGCGCGCCGCGCTGCCGTTCATAAACGGCGGCCTCGCAGGCATGACAGCAACAACCGTCATCCAGCCCGTCGACATGGTAAAAGTGCGCCTCCAGCTCGCCGGCGAGGGCGTCAAAACGGGTCCAAAACCGACCCCCATCGGCGTCCTAAAAGATATCGTCGCCGCCGGCAAAGTGATGGACTTATACACAGGCCTCAGCGCCGGAATCCTGCGGCAAGCCGTGTACACGACCGCGCGCCTGGGCTTCTTCGACACCTTCATGAAGCGGCTGAGCGTCCGTGCAAAGGAGAACGGGTCAACCGTCGGCTTCAAGGAACGCGCAGGCGCAGGCCTGACCGCCGGTGGTCTCGCGGCCGTTGTTGGTAATCCCGCCGATCTGGCGCTCATTCGCATGCAGTCTGATGGCATGAAGCCCGCCGCGCAGCGCGCAAACTACACTTCCGTCGTCGACGCCTTATCACGGATCGCCAAGAACGAAGGCGTGCTGCGCTTATGGGCGGGTTGCTACCCGACCGTCGTGCGCGCGATGGCACTGAACTTCGGACAGCTAGCCTTCTTCTCCGAAGCCAAATCGCAGCTGAAGTCCACTTCCCTTTCGAGCCGCAGCCAGACACTTACAGCCTCTGCAATCGCCGGCTTCTTTGCTAGTTTCCTCTCCCTGCCCTTCGATTTCATGAAGACCCGGCTCCAGAAACAGACGCGTGCGCCTGACGGCACGCTACCGTATAAGGGCATGTTTGATTGTTTTAAAAAGGTGGCGAAGGAGGAGGGGTTGCTGAGATTCTACCGTGGGTTTGGAACGTATTATATCCGTATTGCGCCGCATGCGTAAGTTGGCATTGCTGAACGGTTCCGAGCGAGATGCTAATGTTATGAATAGGATGGTGACGCTGATTGTCGCTGATTACCTGGGCTTCATCACCAAGTAGATGAAGAACCAAGTCAAAGGGTGATTGCCACAAAGAGATAACGAAACGAGGAGTCGAGAGGAGATAAGGGAGACAAAGGAAAGATACTGAGATTTGAAGGAAGCGAGAAAGCTTTCCTCACCTGTACTCAACCACCCTGCATGACGATGCAGACGGTTCTACCCATGGCGTTCGGTGTTGTTTGAGGGATGATCTGAGAGCTTGATTCTTTCACGAGTCCATGCATTGACCATGTAGCCTAATATCACGTTTCGAATATCCACAATGAATACTTTCTGGTTATATGTGGAAATGTGGAAAGAATTGATGTCAGAGGTACAACAAGGTACCTCAAAAATCTCGAGTCACTGCAAGGCTTCCCCGCGGGCAAGCGGAGCGGAGCATTCGCCGGTGTTTGCGCCGTCTGGCCGTGCACGTGAGAATGTCTTCACGTTGATATAATTGACCACGCAGAAGATGTGTCATTGAGGCCAAGTACTCACACGGTTGTGGAACACTCCTCTCGTGTCATGCTTGGAACCTGGCGTTCACGAACAATGCGGTAGAAAATTGCAAAAAAACGCCTTGGACAAGATGGGCAGGAGTGCCGCTGCCTGCATTCATGGCGTCGGGAGCAAACAGAATTCTCACTGGGCCTCTGCGTGCACCGCGTAGAGCTGGAACAGAATGGAGGTGATCATGCGCGCAGTCGGTATGTAAGCTTCGCAGTGCCATATGTGATACAAGTCGAATACGTGCCTCAAAGCCTGCCTGAACGCAGTGCTGGGTATCTTTCCTTCCTTTACTCCGCGTCCATTTCATGTCTTGGCTGAGGAAGCCGTTCGTTAAGCTGTCGAGATACTATTCGTCGTCGTCCTCATCACTAGGATCCCCCAGATCTTCAATAATCGAGCTCTGGGGTGGCAGCTGCGACGAAGGGACTCTTGAGGCACTCCTCCTACTTGCCTGTGTGTTCTGCGTCTGAGGCGCCTGTACGTTATCGTCATCATCATCGTCGTCGTCCAAGTCCATTTGGCTCTCTTCCAACGCGGCCTGCTGGAGGCGGCGGATCTTGCGTATAAGGACGGCATCAAATCGGAAGTCGTCTGCAGACAGTTGCTGTATCCCTGGTATCAGCTCGTCACTCGTATGATTGACAGCATAAAGCGTAGGGGCCTCCCTTCGGTCGACACACTTACATTATCACACCCGGGAATCGGACAAGCCACACTCTTCTTCCCACCAGCCCCATAATGGCTCCCACTCGTCCTAATCATATCCAGAATAGCGCTCTTCTCAAACGTGTGTTGTCCGCCACCACGACCACCGCATTTCGTGCTTGTGTAGGGCTCTTTGAGCGTCTGGAACGTAATCGGGCACTTGGTCGATACCTTTTCGCGATCAATGACTATATCGTCTTCATCTTCGTTTACAACCTGTGTTACGCCCAAAGCAGGCTCGCCTGCGTCGGTGAACCAGGTGTCTTCGTGACCGAGAGGGATGGTGTCGCCGTGCCGGGCGTCGTGTATGACGCGCTTGAAGTCCCGGTACTCGTTATGTCGGGCGTAGCGCGCGGTGAGGCTGAGCGAAGTGTATCTGTCTTGCTCGCGCGTCATGCGCTCGTTGAACATCTCGACTGAGCCGGTGAGCGCGAGCTGCGAGCGGTCGAGTGGTGTTGGGCCGGGCGTGGGGCCTTCTTCGAGGTCTTCCTGCTCGTCTATAGCTTCGCTGCCGGCACGGTTTTGAGTTTGACGGCGCTGCGTGGCGCGCTGGGTGAGTTGGGATTCGTATTCTTCTTCGATCTGCCTGGGAGCGTTTTGACGCAACCATTCGAGGGCGTCCTCGATGCGTTGCGCGGCGATGCTGGAGTCGATGACTGTACGCAGGCTTTCCTCGAGTTTGGCGGTCGCGTCGTCAACCTTTTGCTGGAGGTCTTTCATAAGGGCTTCTTCGTCCTCTTTCTCGTCGAGTTTCTTGCCCGCCTCCCATTTTTTGCTGCGTCCGTTGAAGTAGCGCTGGTGGTCGCTCAACATGTCATTGACTCCCTCTGCTGTGCTTCGAATCGTGATGATCGCCTCTTTGTTGTGCTTCTTGACGGAGGTCAAGGCCATGCCATTCAACTCACGCAGCGCGCGTTGTGCCTCACCGTCGAGTGGATGGGAAGGCTTTTTGTAGGCTGGAAGCGTACTCTGCGTCTGGAGTGACGTTGCTGTGACTGACTGACGGCTAGGTGTTGCGCCTACGCGCGATTGGCGACTGCGTGACGACATGATGTGTGAGTGTTGGTGTGGAGAAGATGCCGTTGAAAGTGGGGAATCCTTTGAACGCGTTCGCGTCTTAGCGCGTACGCCATGTCACATGTCAGCTTCACGCTTCACGCTTCAAAAGACAGAGTGAAGGCATTACAGGAATGTGGTCTAGGTAGATGATGTTTTGGTAAATTGCGCATACGCCGGGTAGTTTAGACAGGCGTGGATATCATAATTGCTAAAGAATACATCAAACAAGAAGCAAAAGTAAGCAATTCACTCCTTTGACCCACAGCACCCCCCAGGTCCGTCGTCCTAATTCTAGCCTCAGTCATTTGCCGCAGACTAGGCCGTGCAGTCATGTCCTTGGTGAGACACCTTGCATGGCGAGTGGCCGCCTTCCTGCCGGCGTAAGTGGATAGAGCTTGGCTCGACGTCCACACCAATCGACCGTGTACCCTTGGCTTGGGAGCAGACACCCGTTATTCAACCAGAAGCTCGTGGTCGTGCTCTTCCACCGAAGCTACCTGATGGTGCTGGAGATAGTCGTGGTAGTCCGGCCCCCCTTGCTCGACATCGGCAGTGCCTTCTCCAAGTCGCGGTCCTGCTTAGGCCTTGCGTTCTTGCCGGGAGGCGGCGAGTTAAGACGGATGCCGGTGCGACGATTTTGGCGGTTCTTGCTGGCATCCACTGTAGAGCGACCTGTGATACGGCGAGAGGCACGGCGGATAGATTGGCGGACGTCCCATTGGCGCTTCTTTGCGAGCCACCAGAGTGTTGCTGATGCAACTACGTAGAGTCAGTATGTGAATAAGATGGAAATTGATAGAGGGAACGTACTACCACCGAGAGCTACGATCACGGCCACCACGATGATAGCGACCAGTGCACCGGGCGATAGCTCGAAAGCACCCTTTGAGGAACCTGCTGCACCGGCATCGTCTGAATCCTGGGGGTTGTCTGAACCGCCGTTGTATCCCGCTGGAGGAAGCTCACTGCCCGAGCTCGAGTCCTGAGCAAGGGCGAGAAGAGGAAGCAGCAGCGAGAAGAAGAGAGCCCGGCTCATGTTGGCGGCGTACGGTGGTGAGGAGGGAGGATTGCGGCGTGTAGACGTGGAGCAGGTGGTGCGAGGGTCGCGTGAAGGTTGCGAGATCAACTCGATCAGGACGGGACACTGCCGAGCAACTCAGGCAGCATGTCCATCTCTATACTCGCGCCCTCGTTGGCAGAGACTATTTCCAGCTTGGTACCCCGCTGGGGGAGCGTTGCTGGCGCCTAACATGGCATGATTTTCGAGGTCCCAAGGTCGTGGCCGGCGAATTTATCATGCTGGCTGCTAACTATAGAGGCATCGGCGTCGAAAAGCAATGTCTTGGAGGAAAGGACGCAGCGGATTGGTGAAAGCGTTGTGCATGTCGGCGCGTATGGTGTTGACGGGAGATCACCTTGCAGCGGGATAAGGGCGTAGCGAGCGATGATTGGTTCGGTGGCTCATGCAAGCGCCGGTACATGTGCATGCCGTGCCCTGTTCGCGTTTCAGATTTGCCTTCGAAGGAACAACACCACAGCAGCATGTCTTCGACGTGCGGCAAGACCTCTTGAGGTAAATAAGGGGCCGTCGGCCGCATCGTAGGTCTCTTCGGTGACGCCGTACATGATCAATTGTCCGACAGCAGTTCGATGCATGATAACATTCTGGAGACAAAGGCGACAACAGCAGACCCCTCCATATTCGGCAAGCGCCAATGGAGCGTCTGAGGATGACCAAGAGTCTTGATGCATTTCGGAGTAGTCGTGTTGTCGTGATAGTCAACTGTAGCCATGTAAGAGAAGGGCGCGGTAGACGTGACGGGGTACTAGTTACTTGAACTGGCATCTAGTGTTTGCGACATGGTCGAACGCTAGCCTCGTACGGGTGGCTCATTGATGTGCGATGAGTAAAGTGGCAGCAGAAGGCAGGAAGACAAAGAGTTGGGCCCGAGATGATTGACAATGGCTTGGAATACTGCAGTATCTTTGTGCGGCTTGACCACTGCACTCGAGAAGTAGGTTTTACGCTCGTAGGTCTTTGCGCACCCTCTGGTGCAAACAGTAGGAGTTGGATTGTCGACTGTCGGGTTGTGTTGATGCTCTGCGACTGCCTCACCTCGAGGCAGGCAAGAGCGCAGCTGCAAATTTCCGTGCCATGCCTCACCGCTCTCAGCCCTCACCACCCCGGCTTGCAACTGCATAGCACTCGATTTGTCCCTTTCCATTCTCATTGCGTTTTTGATCGCGTCGTTGTTTGCCTTTGTCGTCTTTTCGTCATCCTCGCGGCCCTTGAGACCGCTTTCGCTCTCATCATGGCAGAGCCCTCGAAGGGCAAGCATCACTATGGAGCTTCAAAGCTCAGGCACGTACAGCGACCACCGGACAGCAACATGGTCGCTCCTGAGATTCAATTGGCGACTGCGCCTGAGTCCGACTATGGGGGTGGTGACGATGTAGACATCAGTGCGGAAGACCTGGCACTCATGGAGAAGCTGTCCACCAAGAAGCACGCAGGAAGCTTGACCGCGCCTTCACAAGCTCGTGCAGCTCCTGCGCAGACGGGTCCTTTTACCAGACCAGCTTCGGCTAAGACCGAGGAGCCCAGAATTTTCGCCCGACAGGCTTTCCACCAGGCGCCCCCCAAGAGGAACGAATCAGCGGTGAAACCTCCTGTGCATCCTGACACTGCTATACCTTCTGTCGAGACCTCTTCCAAAGAGGATCGCCACCAAGGTACGGGGCCCACAGTCAGGTGTATCAAGACTGACAATTTCGGAGATGACCGCACCACTCCACTACCATCGTCTTGGCTAGGGACAGCGGAACGCGTCACTGAGATACCACCAACCACGCTGGAGACTACGCAGGGCCTTGTTCAGAATCAGCGGAAGCATGAAGAGCACGCTCCTGTCGAAGCCACGCGACCCGAGCCTGTTCAGTAAGTGCAATTGCTCACACATGAAATCCAATCCTAACCTTTTCATCAGATTGAACCGACCGGGCATTCCTACAGAAACTCCTATCGTCGCGCAGCCTAGCACGCAAATCGTTCCTATCTTCAAGAAGAAACGCAGTGGCACAAAGGGGAACAAAGCCAAGAAGAGAGCTGTCTTCGCGCCTTTGAACCCAGTGCCGCTTCATTCGGGCCCTTCACCCAGCTTCTCGACCACTCGAGATACCGGGACTCTGTTCGCGGATGATACAGCTGTCGAAGCCAAGGTGGGAGCAGGCCGGCCACAGCGCCCGGCTGGAGATCTTGCTGTGAAGTCTCAGTCTGGTAAAACCGCTTTTATAGACTGTCCTCTCGAGGGTGTACAGATAATATCGGCGGTACCGATAGATGCAACGAACGGCTCTCCTGCAGTTGACCATCACCACACTGAGCCGGCTGCTCAAGCTGATCAGACAGCCTACATACAACCATCTGTTGGTCCTCAGGTAGATGCGCAACAAGCTCTTGGCATCCCGGATGTCTCTCCTGATCGACATGATCTGTCCCCGTCGACTCCTTCTGGGTTACATGACCAGTACCCACAGGCACAGCAACACGCCCCCATAGAATCACAGGCGCTACGAGATCCACTCCCAGATCCAGCACCTGCTGCCGCCCGTCACAATGGGCGTTTCAAATCGTGTTCAGCTTTCAACTCTTTACCAACTCATCATGCAAGATCCCCAGCTCAGCATGTACTCCCAGACAACGAGAGTGGCAACCCGGCTCCAGTCAATCTTGCACCTCCTCACTTGGAGCGTACACAAGAGGTACTGCATGGCGTCTCCAGCCGTGCAGGGCCCGTGAGAGTGACGAAATTTCCAAAACAGTCACAAGTCCCGCACGATGTCCGCTTGATGAACTCGGCTTTGAACGGAGGCCAGCAAACACGCACAAAGGCTTCTGCACTTGACGCAGCGGTAGATGCACTGCGTACTGCTTGTCTTTCGGATCAACACCGGCTAGAGGACCAGATAGTGATGAAGGAAAAGGCGTGGGAGAGCGAGAGATCCAGTTTCCAGACCACTATCGCAGAGCAGCTGGAAACCATCGCAGAACAGCGCGTCAAGCTTGGACAATGCGAGAAGGACCTTGCAGAATTGCTACGCAAGCTGAAGTCAAGTCAGAGATATGTTTCCGGCCTGCAGAGGGATCACGAGGAGATGAAAAAGTCAGTGGTCACCTTCCAGGAGCAGAACAAGAAGGTCTTGCAAGCCCAGATTGCCGAAGTGCTGAAAGAGAAGGAAGACTTGCAGGCTGGACTCGAGACGATGGTTGACTCGTGTAAAAATTCCCAGAAGAGCATGTCGAGAACCATGTATGAGATACAGCTCCGATATGTAACGGCATTGTCGAGAGAGAATGGCCTGAGGGTTCGACTCGGCGAGCGAGTCGCTATGTACGAAGAGGAGAAGCACAGGAGAATCGAGCTTGAGCAGCAACTTCTGCCTTCTGTTCAGACGATGCAACGTCAGCTGGACGAAGACTCTGATACCCTGATTGAGAAGATCAGCGGCCTACAAGCCAGCATGGAGAGCCAGACAGCTGTCAACGGTCGCGATTCCACAGCCAAGGCGTGCCTACTGATTCTCCAAGAACTGCAATCACTACCACTACTCACTTCCAAAGATGCTCACAAGGCCGAAGCCATGCTTCGGTGTCTCTACGAGAAGTAAGTATTCAGGATGACACTCTCGCACCAGTGCTGACAATCAAACAGAACAGACGCTGGCTTCAGGCTTATTGCCAGAGATCCCAAGAATAACTCAATCCCAATCGAAGACATTCGAGAATGCATACGCGAACAGATGCAAGGGCTACAGGAGAAGATTCTTCGAAACGATCAAGTGATAGCGGACAGTCAGCTCGCCCGCGAGGCATATCAACGGCTCGCGACGGATGTGGACACTGAGAAACAGAAGAATCAGCAACTGGAGGAACGGATCGTATTACTTCGACACTCGGAGGCAACACTCGGGTCAAGTATCACCTTCCTCGAGCAGGAGAAGGACGAGTTGCGGATTGCTGTTGAAGTACATCAAGCTGAGCCACGCAAGTCCGAACAGAAGATCGCAGAACTCGAAGCTCAACTCAGAACGGTCAATGAAGACCTGCGCAAGTCGAACGCTGCCGCTCAAGGACATGAGCGCCAAATTCTCAGGGAAAAGCTCAACTTTTGCAAATATAGAGCGGACGCGCTCGTCCACCTTGCCAATCTGAGGAAGCACACCTGGCAGATCACCGACGATGGAAAGGCAAAAACGCGAGAGTGCAGTTCGCTCAAGCAAGATGTCGCGGAGTTGCGAGCACAGCTAGATTCTGCGCAGACCAAGACAAATCAGCTAACAACGAAGGTTTCACAGTACGATGGCGACATGAAAATCATCAAGCAGGAGAAGAATGACGCAATCGAGAAAGAGGGCAGAACCCGGGAGTTATTTCAATCCGCAAAAGATTTAAACCATGAGCTGCAAAACGAAAACCACAAATTGTCCACTGCAATCGAGGAAGCTCGCAAAGATCTGGTTGCATCAAAGAGTGCCGAACAAGAGCTCGCTTCACAGTGTTTCGAATTGCGAAAGCAAGTCAACGCACTTCAAGACGCAAAAGGTGCAAGCGACAGACAACTTTGGCAAGTGCAGCACGACTCACAAATTCGATTGCAGCAAGCCGATACGGACCACACTGCAAGCCTTGATGATCTCAAGTCTAGCCTGAAGCTGTCTGAGGATGCCCGCAAGGAGCTGCACGCCAAGCTGCGGCAGATGGATACTGAGCGCAAGGAACAGATCGAACACCATGAACAGAAGCTCAACGCCAAGTTCAACAAGCTTGTCGATCAGTCACAGCAAGAACAGGAGAAGCTGAAAGTCGAACACAGACAAGAGATGGAGAGATGTGAACAGGATGCTAAAGCCCGAGTCGCCGATGTGACCCGGGAAGCGCAACGCCAGCTCAATGAGGTCATCACCAGGAATGCTGAGAGGGTAGCGGAGATGGAGAGACGATGGAAAGACGCCGAAATCTCCACCTCGAGGACTTTGGTCTCTAACACACAGCATTCTGAGCCGGACGGCGCACTTTCCTCTCAGCAATCGCATTCCGGAAGAACTCGTAAGAAGGTGGATCGCGAAACGAACTCAATGACGGTCATTGTATCATCGAGTGACAGGCGACTCGAGTCTGCTGAAGGTCATATCAGAGCCACCATCTCTGACCGCCACCGAGATGGCTCCGAGAATCAAACTGGGTACTTCGAACGGGAATATGAGAACAGTTTTGGATCTCAGGTGCTTCTTCAAAACCAGGAAGAGCAGCTGTCGGTGTTGGATCCTGAGGCTGAGATCGTTTCTGAGACCCAGGACTTCGAGCATGGTCAGGGCGCCGCTGCGCAGTTCGAGATAATCGAGTCCCAGGTCATCGGCAGTGATAACGCAGATCAGGAAGACTTGACGGATCTTTCCACGATACCATCAGAAGACCTCTCTGAGATGCTCATGGACGTCCATCCAACATCCCGACAGCATCGGCATACCCCAAAACACGTATCATCCTCAAGCGGTGAGCTCCGAACGCCAGAGCATTCGGCCCACGACAAAACACCGGAAGCCCGCTTGACGAGTTCACGGGGTCGGCCAAAGTCTCGAGCAAACACAGCCTCTCGTATGATGCCCTTGCCGCACCCAGATGGGCAGCGCCAGCGTACGCATGCTGATCAAGACCCTGGCTACAAGTCTCATACACGTGCCGGACGAAGCTTCACGGCGGACAAAGATGATTCTCCTGACTTGATGCATCCCAACAATGTTGATTCCAAGCGCACATATGATCATCGATCTGGTCATGACGTTGAATTTGGCCAAAAACGCAAAGCTTCCGGTCATGTCGATGACAGCGAGTCTTTTAAGAAGCTCCGTACCTCAGCCCAAGCGTTCGCGCAGCGCCCGAGCTCAATTTCCAAGAGCTATGCGCCTTATACGCCATCACCTACCAACACTCCTGCTCAGAACAACAGCAATCCTAGCCCTGCCAGCGTGACCAGCCGCCGTTCGAGCTACAGACAGTCATCTGCAGCAGGGTCGAGGAGTGCTGCCCCTCGCCTATCTTCTACTCGCAATACGCGGAGCAAAGGTGTGTGAACCGTCTCGCGCTATCATGCGCATAGCTAACATTACAACAGGCAATCGGTATAGCGAACGCTTCGAGGATGAACTCGGTAGACGATGAGCGATCGAGATCGGTGTGATTCCGGCAGTAGTGCTAAGCTGCGCGGCTGTGCTTGCGGTAGCCAACGTGTGGTGGTAAAAAGGAAGAGGCTCAACAATGATCGTAAGTTGCCAACGCTACGCAGTTGGTCTTGCATGCTGACAAGGGTGGGTAGTATCTATATCACAGTATGCACTAGCATGGAGTATGCTTAGGGGCTCTGTCCCGCCACTGTCGTTAAGCAAAGTATGGGGACGAAGCATATGGTAAGTCGAGTATGGGCAAGCTGGGGTCGGGCGCAATGCGGTGCGGTACTACTTGTACGCACAGAGGTGAAGACGGCGCCTGCAGTGGTAGGCGTATGGCGGACTCGTAAGGATTATACTTTGTCGACATGACTATAGGAAGAGCTACATGTCAGCATTTCAAAAAAAAAAAAAAAAACATGTTCCAACTTACTATACGCGCATCCTCATGAAAAAAGGGCATTGGCCTGTTGGACGAGCTCAGGCATCAGTACAGATCCAGCCACGGGATTAAATTGCTGGTAGGAAGAGTTTGTCGTGGTTCACCCCGCTTAGACGTGACGGCGGTGCTCAAGTGCGTTGTGCTTTTCTTACCTTTTCCTTCGCTCGACCCTTCATGCCCACGCCCTCAATCACGCCCCACCACAACTGCCCTCCCACATTCTCTCCACCACTTAAGTTTCTCTTGGCTCGATTATCTCGCTGCAAGTATGACCTTTCTTGTCTTCGACGGCCTCGAAGCTTGATGCTGCTCCGCAAGGACGCAAGTCACGCATGCTCGAAGCTGCCGACAACGCCCACATGCTGACCAACCGCTCCAGCTACACCATACCTTGGATCCAAGAAGTCTGGAGTCAGATCCAAGGCTGCTTCCGCATTCCTTGTCTCGTTGCAGACGAAGCTGGCCCGCCGCCGCCCAACCCTCCCACTGCCGGCGGGGCTGTGATCGCATAGCCTGAAAACCACCGAGAGCAGAGTAAGTCACCCCTCGTGTATTTGTCCTACGCTCTGGAACATCGAGTCCTTATTTTTTGTCGTGACCTTGTTGCCTGCAGCTTTCTTTACGGCGGTGGCGGCGAGCTTGCGGGCAAGCACGGCTGCTTCCAGCAGCGAGAGAGCACGAACTCGACACCAGAGGTAGCATACTGACACGATTCGCAGTAGCCATGAAGCCTGAAGCTGACCGCGAGCGAGAGGTTCGTATTCAGCAAAGCATCGATACCTTCACGGCGGGGCTGCGCAGGCCGTTCTGAACAAAGACCCTGGCGGCCCACAAGGTCATTGTTGACCTCGAGCTTGCCCCTTGACAACACCAAGTCGACCTCATGATGTCGCCTAATATATCGTTGAAGCACACCGGCATTGTGCTTTGTCTTCGCGGCACCGTGCCGCAGTAAGTTGACACTCTCCTACAGCATTGTTAGCGTATCCACTGACACCATGACATCAGGTGATACCCTAAGTTCACATCTTGAGCTGTCTGCTATCCTCCACGGTGATGGCAGCTCGAGCCTTGAATAGCTCAGATATGTTGGCTTCTGGGGGCTCTGAATGCCTGGTAAGTCCGTACCCTCGTATCTTTGCTGACAAAAGGATAGGTGGTAATAAACCTTTACACGCTCACAACAGCCTTGATCAGAATAAAATCAGCTCATTATTGCTTTGTTCGAGACGTGTAGGCGAGAGCAAACACAACTGTTCCGCGCGACATATCCCCCAGGCAGCCGGTGCAGCGGCTACACGCACAGTTTGACGCCGATCGAAATCCGTTTGCAGCGACTACTCTTGCAATTAGCACCTTATCGGGCACTCACCTTTGTGTGTGTACATGGAGATCGAGCTCATACATACCTATGCTCGCTTTGTTGCATGCTGATCATAGCATACCAAGGTCTCTCACCCACCCTACTTCGCGAACATGACTGACTCCTTGCAGAACGGATCGCCTGAGAAGCAGGACTCAAAGGCTTGTGGAGGCATGGGAAGCAAAATCTGACTCTACGCCTCCTCGCGTCGCGTCCCGTCAATGTCTTGCACAGCCAGTGCAAGGTGGCAAAGTAGACCTTACAGTGTCCCAGATCTCTCTCGATTACCTTCAATTTCAGGCCCTCGGCAAGAGGGCCTATGAGTGGGTGGGGAGGTCCGTCAAAGGCATGTGAAACATCTCTACAACTGTGAACCATCTTCGGTCTTGGTTTTTGGCAGCACTTGGGGACTGCGCTTGCCCCATTGCGATCGTAGCCCCTGGTTCCCAGGGAGGGGCGAGTGGTGAACGGGAGGGCTCGTCTATCGTCGCGCGGCACCGTCTTAGCTGTAAACTGGAAGTGCTGCAAATCGGCAGAAGTGCTCCAATACTAACGATTCACAGGCATTCGGGGACTGGGTTAGCCCCGTTCTAGCCATAGCACCAGGCTCTCGAAAAGTAGTGCAGCCATCCTTCTCGCAGGACTACCTCCTACTCGTGTCTGGTGTGTTATTGACTCATGTCTTCTTGGCATCTCCGTCGACACATTACGGTGTGTACCTTCTATGAGCTGCCAGTATCCTGCTGATGACCTCCAACCTCACCCTGCAGAACCAATGCCTCACGCCCACCCACATGGGCACCTCTCGGCGGTCAACCTCATAACTTGAGCAACGTTCCTCATACGCTGTTCGAGCGCGGCGGCCAAGATCAACGTCACTCCTCATGCTGCATCACAGACGGAGCGGTACCTTCCGAGGGTGCTTCGTCGCGGCCTTTCCTGCCATCAACGCTACTCCTCTCGTCGTGCATCTCGCAGAATCGGCTGTCAAGTGGTGCTGAGGGGTGCACATACCTTCTCAACAAGCGAATCCCCTTTGCTGACACATCAGAGATGAAATACGCTCCCGCACACTGAAAATCCTAGTCTTTCTCTTTCTATGCCAGTCTCACTATCGCCTACCATCCAGGCACATCAACAGCACATTCAAACCTCATATGACCCGCGTTCAGTCCGCGCCAAGGGCAAACACACGCACCGCACCAGTGTGGATTTCGGCCGGTCACTACGGGAAAGCAAGAAGTCTCGTTGGTGGCTCACAACATGCTCGTCATGTTGGTGGAGAGCTGTTCCTACATCAACACACTGGCCGTCGCAGAAAAAGTCCAGGTGCCGAAATACAAGAACGGAAAGGCGGGACGGGAGAACGCCCGGACAAAATCGATGCAGTGTAGACGCTGGATCGATGCCCAGGCACCATGCAAAGAGAGGCTGTTATAGGGCTAGCGGAGATCCTAGTCCTAATATATTACGTAGCTAATATGCAATCGACAGTTTCTTTTCTTGTCCAATGTCTTTTGGTGACGATAGCGAACGATGTGCCCAAGAACGCTCGTCGAGGTAGTGTTTTACACAATCGTGAGAAGCATCTCCTCAATGCCAACATCCTCATGGTACTTCGTCAACTCTGGCAACTTGTTCGCCTCAATCTTGTGCGCGTGGTTCACTTTTTTGTTGCGCTGGTAGAACTCCAGGTCCGGCCATCTGTACAGCTTACGAAGCCTTTGCTTCCACCTTACGTCCAGAGCCCCACCGGTGCCCTGTGCCCTTCTTTCGCGCAGGTTCTGCCCGGGAGGCTCATATCCGCACCTACATCCGAACCAAGCACATCTGTTCCATTCGGCAAGACCCACGCGCCTGTACTCATGCTTAGCGTTGCCAGTAGGTACTAAAGCAAGCGAGAACACAGTGATGGGGCCCGTTTCGGTTCTGAAGGCACAGGGTTTGCCTGGTCTGCTCTCTTGGTTCCAGGCAGCAATCGCAATGAAAGTCACCTCGGTGGTGGGCTCAATGATCTCGTCAGCGTGAAACTCGCCTCGTACTGTGCGCCAGCCCCAGTGGTGCTCGGCGGTGTACCGGATGTAGTGGCGAGGAGGTTTAGTAGCGAACATGAAATACTGATGAGGTAGATATGGCTGACCCCGAAGGTTACGCATCTCCGTACCGTGTCCAGGGCTTGACCTACTCATGGCCGGGTGCTTTTTCGCTGCTTCTCGAATAGAATATGCATAGACTGCATTCACGTGGCCTCGACGTACATGACCACGAATCTGTAGGTATCCCGTTTGTGCTGCAACGTTGTCGGTTGTAAAGCAGCTGACAATATCGCAGATACAGTCGATCATCGGGTTTGCGTGGAGGAAGGCGACCGGGGCCGTTACAGAAGCCCACGACCAACTAGGGGCCAGTGTCGGATTTTGTCGAATCTGGCCATTCCTATCCAGATCAAAATAGTGGTTTTGGTCTATCGTGCTGAGTTCCCACAACAAGCCTCGCCAAAGTTGTTGAGACCACAGTCCTGCTTGGTAGCGGTTCGTTGTGTGCCTTCCGAGCCCATTGGCAATACCTGCAAGTGCAACAAGCCGGTCTGTCGTATTGGTCATGCCTCGGTGCGTATAACTCTGAACGATGGCATGCCATGCATCTGCTTTGTAACAAGCCAAGTCTGCATCACTAATATCTCGGTCCGCAAGTCCTTCGATGGGTTTCTTAAAATGATCCTCCTGGTTCTTGACTGCGCGACGGATCTCCAACTCAGCGTCTGAGTGATGAGAGCCACCTCCGCCCGGAAATGCATCCGAGTCATGTAACGTCATACATTCCCACTGCAGGATATGCCGATTGAAGATGAGCATTCGTGAGGAAAGAAGCTGCTCCTGGAGGACCCAAGCTCTTCCATATAGCAGAGGTAAATGAACACCACCGGGAGACAAGGGAATGTATCCAAATGTCGCGAACCAGGCACACACTGAGTTGTGAGAAGGCTGTGTCCCGAGATGCATTAGAAAGGGATTGTTCATCCGGCCATCGCGCTCGAAGAAACAGCCAATGTCTCCACCTGCTGCATGCGCTGCTGCTATCGTAAGTGTCGCGTTCGAGTACACATCACACATGGTGGCTGCTTCAGCTGACCAATCGTCTGGATCGTCCTGAACAATGCACAAGGAATCTATCCAGATGTAGCGGAATCCCAACACACGAGTAGTGTGTATCGCATCGTTGAAAGTGCGAGACAGCTTGTCGCTTTGAATACCGAGCAGGTGGTCTTTGTAGTTGGCTTTCAGGGTACGAATGATTGGAACGAGGCCCCAGCAGTGACTGAGAGCGACGTACTCGTGGACCTGTGTTTCGTTTGAGGAAACGACAAGACGAACCGTGCTGCTGCTGACGTCGATCAGTCTTTTCGGTTTGAATGGAGGGGTATCGTCTTGATAGACCGAACGGCACCGCTCGTGGGATTCACGGCATCTTCTCAGCCAGAAAGAACAGAGATCAAGCGCTCGCTGCGAGCCGGTGCTGTTATTCTCTGCATGAGAAGCGCAAATCATTGATTTGCCGAGGTTCTCTTGTTAAAGTAAGCCTCGTACATCTAATTGAGGCGGCTCTACCGACCATCATGTATGATCCCACCGAAAGTAGCCACCGTTCTTCTCGTAATATGTGTGGGTCGGAAACGATTTGCGCTTGCTTGCCTGCTGAAAGACGCCGAAATAAGAGGTTGAGGACCATTGCTCGTCACAAAATGTAACATGACATCGATGGGTTCGTCAAGATCGTCTGGAAACCACATGGCATCTTCGCGGTCAGGCTGCGACCAAACTACGGCACAGAGGGAGCAGCCAAGCTCTGCGGCTGATTCGAGCTCACGCAAAGTCTGGTGGAGCACGAGTTCTAAAGGGGACCACTGGATAGCCTGGGTGCTGGACAGGTCGTCCGGTATCACAGCACTGTCTCTGACACTCGACCAGAAGGCCTGACATCGAGCACAATACATGTCCTCGAGTTGATATGAAGAAGAAAGTGACCGGTGGAGTGTAGTAGATGTTAGCCTGATGAGCTGGGGGTCATGCTACCAGCCACAAGGCATTGAGCGCGCCTCATCTGGTCGATTGAGAGGCTTATTTGACGACAGAGGCCACTCCGGCCATCCACATGACTTTCATGGACGAAATTGAGGGACGATCGATTGAAGATGCTGGACAACGGCATGTTTGACGCAGCGCGGTTTGATGAGGAGTAAATGGGGAAGTGGGGACGTTGCGGTCTTCATCGTTGTTTGATTGGTCGAACGCGCCTGCCTGCCGCCAAGACCTAGAACCGCGGAATCCTCACGCATCGACATCACGACTGCCTACACGAGCAACAACAACAATTGCACGTCGCCATGGCCAAGAAAGGTACGCAAATATTCTAGATTCTCCAAGAGTTGTCGAACGGAAGGCAGTGCAGATGCGATACCTGCTTACAGCCGCCACCGAATATTGCGATGAACCTCGACACCACCACCGCGCATTGCGCTGACTTGTTTTGCGTACAGCGAAGTCTCGTACCATTATGGTGCGCCTCATCTCGATGGCCATGACTGGCTACTACCGCACAATGCAACGACCGCGTGCTCATCAACCGTTGAGCATGCTGAAGTACGATCCTATTGGTACGCAACGCCCTTGACACCCCACAAACGAACAATGCGTACGCAGTGCAGATACACGTGCGCGACCTGAGTTCGTCCCGGATGGAGCGTGCTCGCAGAGGCGCCATGCGACCTTGCATAGACTGTAGAAAGGGCACCTCGATCATGGACTAACATTATTGCAGTACGAAAGCAGGTGCTTTTTCTTGAAGCCAAACGTGGAAAGAAATAAATCGATACCCAGTACCATATTCTAGAACGCCGAACCACAAGGAGCGAGATCACGATACGAGGACGTTGGAGAGGACAGCATGGCAGAGCACATACAAGGTGTGCTATCTACGTCTGAGGGACTACGTCCTGCACTTAGCACAATAGGTCGCAGAAGTCGACGATACGTACAAACACTGTACGTATACTGTACCATATACAGCATGGCATGGCGTTATAGATGGATTCGACAGATACCGGGCAAGAGCCCTTGAATGGCACAACTTTAACAGTTCACCCGGGCGCTAATGTGTTCTGGGTCTCTACGAGCAGCGTGCATAGTCATTTCTTGTTTTCACGCCGTACCCATATTCAGTGAAACTCAGCCATCAGCAATAGTCCCCGTCCGGATATCGGCATTGGCGCTCTTGCTCACGAGTGCGCTAAGGGCCAAGCGGTGCGGCTTCCTGCGGCGCTCGTCATCGCTCTTGGCTCCGCTCCTGCCTCATCAACTTGGTGTCAACGAAAGCCATCTCCAAAAATATACAAAGTTGCAGCCCAGCATCGGGTTGCCCGTTGAGTTGTGGTAGGTCTTGGCTGTAGGGCGTTAGCGGCGTTTCTTTGCGGGCATTGATGGAACCAGCCGAATTCGTCTGATGTATTCAGGTACCAGCGACCCGAATTCTGGGAATTTCGAGACAAACCGAGGGTGCAGATGCGACTAACTATTGAGGCGAAGGATTGCGTGTTGTTGACTGCGGTGATGTATCTTCGTCCACTCCAAAGCTGCCGTACATCCGGCACTCTTTGCACATCAAGGTCGAACAGGCCCACAGCTAGCACAGGGATGCTTGAGCCGCATCTCATCCCACGTAGTCTTCATTACCCTTTCTCTACAACACTCCGGACTACTCGAATCAGTAATCCGGTCTCACAAAGCCTTACTTTCTGGGGGTCGAAGCCCTTCGAGCAAGCCAGCCATCCCGTCTGGGGACGACAAGACCATAGCGCGGGACTGCTTGGCTTGCAGCGGACGACAACCGACCATTATCTTCAATTCCGTTCAACTTTGCCGAAGCCGGGATGAAGGCTATAAGATGACGCCTACCCCAGCGTCCGTCCACGGTATTTTACGCCTTGCGAAAGGTCTCACAATTGCATCGATCAGAGCGAACATGGATTCGAGGAAGAACTCAGAGAAATCTGATCTCCACGACGAGCGCCTTGAAACCACGCCTTTCTCTCCCAATGACGCATTATATGACACGCCAGCAACCCAACATGAGGAAGGTGTCGCACAAGAGAAGGCAGCTGACCGTAGAGGTGGCCTGGCAGGCATGTTCCAGAAGCTTGGGAACTTGCCAGAATGGAACGTTCCAGGACACGGCCAGCTCCGTGGCAAGGCTCTGAACAACGGCATCGCCTGGGCGTCGTGTCTGGCGTTCCTCATGTTTGGTATGTTTTTCGATTGAAGTAAGTTTGAAACACGTTACTGACCTCAAGTAGGCTACGATCAGGGTGTCATGTCTGGTCTTCTCACCCTCGATGACTTTCAACGACATTTCCCGCTCATGACTCCACTCTCTCGCGCCAATAACCTCTGCTGGCTTGACTCGCCAGACAACACCATCAGAGACGAGCAGATGTGCACCGGTGATGCAAACACTCAGGCTGCTGCTGTTGCCTTGTACCAAGTCGGTTGCTTCCTCGGCGCAGTTCTCATCTTATTCTATGGAGAAGATTGGGGTCGCAAAAGTTCGACGTTCTGGGGAAGCTTCATCATGGTTGTTGGCACAATCTTCCAGGTAGCTGCAGGTGGTACCAACGGAGGAGACGCAGTCGCCTACGCTGCCTTGATCGTAGGCAGAGTCGTCGGTGGCATTGGTAATGGCATGGTCACATCTAGTAAGTTGAGGGCGATTGGTCATCTCTTTAAGCACACACTAACGAGCATGACAGCCATTCCGACATGGCAATCCGAATGCGCCAAACCCGAGAAACGAGGAAGACTCATCATTACTTCTGGCGCTATCATCGTGGCAGGTGTGATGATCTCGTACTGGGTCGGCTATGGCTTCTACTTTCTTCCTGCTGGCATGAGCTACAGCTCGGTGCGGTGGAGGTTCCCTGTGGCATTCCAGTCATTCTTCACTATCGTTGTCATGTATGTGCGATCCGTCCTTAGACTGCAGCAGATACTGACTTTGGGCAGGTACATGCTCCTGTATCTACCAGATAGCCCACGTTGGCTCATGATGCGCGGTCGTGAACAGGAGGCAAAGGATCTCCTCGCACGTCTCGCTGACGCAGATATTGACTCGGAAGTCGTTGCCCTGGAGCTGTCCAACATCAAAGAGGCGCTCGCTGCACAAAGCTCGTTGGGAGGTTTCAAGATGCGCGAGCTTCTTACAAATGGACCATCGCAGAATCTGCGCCGCACACTCCTCGGCATTGCAGCACAATTCTTCCAGCAGATCTGCGGCATCAATCTGATCGTAAGTCACTGCCGCTTCTGAGAGACAATCATCTGTGCGTGTCATCCACCTTGCTGACATCGACAGACGTATTACGCAACCTTCGTCTTCGAAAACTCCCTTGGTTTCGGTCCCGATATGTCGCGCCTCCTCGCCGCCGCAAACGGCACCGAGTACTTCCTCGCGGGTCTGATTGCCATTCCTCTGATCGAGCGCGTGGGCCGTCGCAAACTGATGCTCTTCGGGGCCTTCGGGCAGATGTCCTCCATGATCATCCTGGCCGGCTCGTCCTCGACCGCCGTCGTCGACGATCTCGGTGCACCACGCCTAAACACGCTGTACGGCGTACTTGCCACCGTCTTTCTGTTTGGCTTCAACACCTTCTTCGCCATCGGCTGGCTCGGCATGACGTGGCTGTATCCTGCAGAAATCACAAACTTACGCATACGTATCCAGGCTAATGCACTGAGCACGTGCAGCAACTGGTTAAGCAACTTCTTGATCGTCATGATAACACCGCCAGCGTTTGCAAACCTGCAGTATAATACGTATACCATGTTTGCGGTGTTCAATGCCGCGTTGCTGCCCGCGGTGTATTTCTTCTTCCCCGAGCCGAAAGGAAGGAGCCTGGAAGAATTAGATGTTATCTTTGCGAAGGCGCATGCCGAGGGTGTTAGTCCGGTGAAGATGGCGAAGAACATGCCGAAACTTGAGGGGAGAGACCTCGATATTGAAATTGCGAGGTATTGGGGTGGGGATGTAGAGGAAGCGAGAAGAAGCGTTACTAGTATACAAGAGAGGGAACGAAGGAGGGGCTATGCTGATGCACGCGAGTGAGCTGTTGTTTTCGGTCTGCGGCCGTGCGAGATCTATGGGTGACCGGAAACCAGCACTTTGCGAGTTCGCGAATAGTACCCTCCGCTTCTTGCTTGACCCCAACTCAGTCCTCTTTCTCTGTAAAACATTCTCCGAGAGTCTGTAGATTGCTGATTCATAAAATGCGGTTCTAGGCAGGCGAGACAGCTATACATGTACTGGTGCAGACGCAAGTCAGCCTTGTGTAGCGCTGCCGAGCGCTCCGCCTCCAAGGCCACCCGCAGATCCACGCTGCGCCTTTCGCGCCGCTCCTGTCAGCATTGAGATCAACGACTGAACAGCCAATCAAGCCTCGCAATACCTTGTTCTAGGTCACAAGTGTGAGGAACAAGCCACCAGACGTTTAGGATGGCCATAGTCTCCGCAACTACACTTCAGTCTGCGCCATAAGGCCCGTTGGACGCCTGACCCAACGCTGTTGCCTGACAGCATACATCAACTCTCCGCACAGCTCCCTACAAATCTGCACTAGTCTGACCTCAAGCTCCCTACCGTTGAACAACCTCATCATGATCAACCTTACCATTTTCCACAAATCCACCCCTCACGCCCTCCGTGCCGTATCCCTCCTCTCCTTCATCCCCGCCTTCCCCATCCTGCTCATCGCCGGCATCGCCCTCGAACAAGTCAACCCCGCCATCGGCCTCGTCCCGCTCTTCTTCTCATCCCTGTACTCCGCGATCCTGCTCTCTAATGAGAAGAAATGCGGATGCCAGGCCTCCGGACTGACGGGCACACCGTTCCACTTCATCCTGGATTTTCTGATTGGTACGGGGCTGCTGGTGTGTCTGATTCTGAGCTGGGTGTTTATTGGGTATTATCGTGATAGTGGGGTGGTGTTGGGGGTGTATGGGACGAATTTCATGATCGTCAATTTGTAAGTTGGTTAGTGCGCCTGGGCGTAAGATGCTGATATTGTGATGATAGCTCCGTGCATCTGTATTTTGTGCTGATCCAGCTTAAGGAGGCGCTGGATGGGGCGCAGAGTTTTCCGAGTAGTTGTCCCCAGTGTCCCAGTCGTAGTGGGACGCTAGCTTTCAAGATTGGCGGGTTTGAGTTTGGGAAGAGCTATTCCTTCGGTTCGGGAGCAAACAGAGGGTCGAAGAATGGGTACGCGCCGCTGTTGGATGGAGATGGAGAGCCGAGGGTCAGCGCTGAGGAGCAGGCGAATGAAGGAGAGAACATGGCGTGATTCTGTTTCGTAGACGCTGAGGGATTTGACAAAGTCGGGTACTGACGTTTGTATTTTGTCAGGAACCTGGGAAGCCACCACTCTTGTTTTTGCGAGAAGCACTGGGGCTCTGAATTGATAGCAGAAGTCACTGATCCATGGAATGTCTGCAGCATGAGATGGATGATAGAATTGGACAACAGCCAACCAATCTGACATCTCTTTCGTCGCAGCGCTATCGAAAAGTCTTCTCATCCACAGACTGTCTCGGAGCATCCCAGAACAGTCAGTCCAGTTCGTGTAGTCCGTACTAATTTCGCGCGCCTATGGTATTTGGAGCATGAGATCCATCGCACTTGCGCGTTAGCAAATCTCCCAAACACGCACCCTGTCCGCAAACCTCAAGCCACGTCTGGCAGAAAACGCATCGATCATTCGCTCTCGACCTTGGCCTCGAAACGGGACGAAACGAACTCCTGCGGCACAGCATACGTGATGATGTCCCATAGCGCCCGCCTCTATTTCGAGACCAACACGTGATACTGGCCCCCATCATATCCTCCACTCGTTCCAGTGAACGACCTTTCGGACTTCGGAAGTAGGGTACCATACCAAGTGCCTGACCAGCAAAGTCTCGAACGACCAAACGTCTCGCAATCACACGTGAGCGGGAGATTGGTGGCTTAACCTATCTCTTCCAGGGCAGATGACGCTGGGTGGGGGCCGAAATGGCTGAACGGGTGTTCACTCAGCCCTGCTGCGCCTCCCGTTTCCCGGCAACACGCTTTGCAAGCTCAAACACCATCATCACCGACGAGACCAATGGTAGGAGGATTTTCTGCCGTGATGGAAGCTTGCGAGGACGCAAGCATAGCCTCGTGTTTGTAACGACGGACAGCGCTCGTCTGGATGGTGATTTGAAGTGAGGACGGAGAGTGGGTTGCTGGGATGGCGCTGGGAGTGCAATTGCACTCGATGGCGCTATGAAGTTTTAGTCTCGCTTTGCGCCGCTATTGATGAGAGGTAATGAGCATCCATACTGTATGCGCAATCAACAAGGACATTTGCAGTGCAGTCTCGAGCTTGTGGGTGTGGCTGCGGCTGCGGGCGCGCCCGTTCCCACACCACGCGCGATGGTCAACACATCGTTCATACCACGTAGGCCACTCAAAAGCAGACAAAATGCATTTGCAGTGGGTCACCGGTGAGGCTGGCGGCCCACTAGAGTGCGCAAGCGATGCAGCGTGCAGTTGGACCGGTGGAAGAGAGTCGGTGAGGATGGGGAGCGGGATCCACACGTGCATTGACATCCCTGCAGACATCGCCAGCGCGGGGTTAACGGCGTGGCCGCGAGGATGTTCCTGAATTGACAGGTCGACATGTCTTGAGCATGTGTTCTAGTTGCGGTTCTGGATGCTTGGGGTGTTTGAGATGTTGGGTTGATGCTCCACTGCTGCCGCTGCCGCTGTCAATGGTGATATGGCATAGGGCTATGTGCCACCGAAGCTGTACGTGCACTCCCCAAGTGAGTGCAATTGTACTGCAGTCTGGCAAATTGGCAAGACCACGAAGTGCACACTGGCCTTCCTCAGAATATTTAGAGAATTTGCACCCTTCGCCGCGACGGTGATATCCTTTGCCTCATTCCCAGTGACGCGCGCCGAGGTACCTCCATCAGTCGTTCACCACGCGTTCCCACACATCTCTCGGCCTTATAGTTCTGCCAACTCAATACATCACCCTTTTCAAGCAAGGATATGCAAACACGATCAACACAAATGTACTGTTTCGTCTCCGCCGTGCAGAGATATTGGGCATCGTGAGGCTTCAAAAGTGGATTCCGGTGCTCAGAATTCTGCCAGCAGCGGTATCCTGGGCACCCAAGCGACGTGTCCGCCCTCAAATCTTCTATTGGGCAGTGATCTGACAACGACTGTACGGGAAGGAGGATACACCGCGAAAGCAATCACTGGCTCAAGAGAGGCCTTCCCAGAGATGTGAAGTTTGGGGTTGATATTGGTGAAGGAAGGTGCGCGGTAGCCAAGCTGTGCAACTCGGCAGTCCTGGACCCTGACGTGTGCCCCGCCTTCACGACAGCAAGATCTTGCTTCCTCGATCAGCCCTTCGACATCACACTTTCCCAAACGGCACTTGGATGTATGCAGTCAGCTTTCTTGTTCGACTCTTGCCGTGCTTGACATGGGCGTCGCACAAGAAGTGCAGCAAGACTGCAGCTCTTGCGCAGCGGCCAGGGCTTGATTGTCAAGGCGCAGGGTTGCGGGACGGCCCATGATGAGCTGGGAAGGTGTGCGCGTTCAGAGTGCTGAAGCTCGTGTTAAAAGGCGCGAGCCGGCTGATTAAGGTGCTGTCTGGCTTAATCAGGGCAGTTTCATGGCATGTGAGCCCGGCTGCGGTCTGGCCTGGTGTTGCACCGCAGGAACAAGAACCGGGTTGGAGTCAGAGGGTGTGCGACCTGTTTCAGTGTAACACCACATTGGGGAATGCCGGATCTCGAATACTGCCTTGCAAGATCACGCAGTCTGTCCGGACTCAGCGATCGGTGAAATTGCGAGTTCGTTCTATCGTGTGTAAATTTGGTTTTATTGGCCCCATCTATTGGTGTGCTATTTCAGGTGTGGCAACTCACGTCACGGTTCTTGGATCACGGAATCACGGATCAGGTAATGCATGATGGAAAAGTGATGTGAAGTCCAAGTCTTCAAATTCGTCAAACGTATCCTCTTAGTCTCATCTAGATTAAATCGCCTTCTTGCCTTCTTACATCATATCTTTCGTCATCCGTCCTCCCCTCAACACCTAGAAGGTGGAGTGTACCATGTGCTCGCAAAGCCTTTGTTATCCGTTTTCAGTGTAAACTTTATCCTTGCACCGGGCCACGTGCCCCAAACAGCAAAAAGCTTATGGTAAATGCAAGGCAAAACTGTGATCGCAGTGTGCTTGTGCAGCGATCGATGCGGATTGGTGCGGAGCGATCAGCGGGCGTTGCTGCGCAGATCGCCGTTGCCGTGGCAGGTGGTTTTGTGTAGTTGGCGTCCCAAACTTGCGTCAGGGTTCAAAGTGAAGTGTGTGTCGTACGCTCATGTCATCGTTCAGCGGTAGTAGCCAGAAAGGCGATGCTCGCGCAGGTCACGAGCTGAGGGCTCGCGGACCTCGACATTGTACTTCGCGCTGCGTCGCTTCTTCAGGTCCTCCTCGTACAGAGAGCCACGACGGGAGCTGGAGTTGTTGATCTCGACCTTGTCCGGCCAGTCAACAACTTCGCCAGATCGTGGCCGTGAGGACTTGGTCCTTGGCTTCTCCTGCTCGACCTTGACAGACTTCTGTCGCGCAGGTAGTGTGGTGGGTGTGCGAGGAGCAACGTGGTAGTGACGATCCATAGAGACGAATGCGCGGCGTGACCTGTGACGCAAGCTGCGCTCAATGGCCCGCAAAAGGCTGCTGACTTCGATGTAACCAGCTGGGATCTCGACCTGGACGATCTTGTTGTCCTCCTCCTTGGTAGAGAAGACCTTGCCGTCTTTGTTGTAGATGTACGAGGCAACTTCCTGGGCCAAACGGTGCCCATGCTCACAGAGCTGGTCGTGATTACGGTGGACTTCGGATGGGTCGTGGCAGTATGCACACTTGCGAGCGTGCATCTCGAAGTTGTACAAGGCCCAGCTCTCTGCATTTGTCACTGGACGAGAGAAAGACTCTACTGGGTCCTTCATGAACCCAACGGACCGCCTCTTCTCCGAAGACACAGGCTTGGAGTGAATAACTGTAGGCATGGTGTGTGGCTGTCGTGAGACTGAAGGCATCGTGGTGGTGTTTGAGTTCTTCAAGATGGAGTGTAGCCGGGGAGCCGTTGTGACGTTGGTGCCAAGTGGAGACAGAGAGGCGTTGATGAAGTCACTCCCAGAGTAGAGAGCGACTTAGTTGCGTTTGTATGTATGAATCCACAGCCTGGAACTGGATGTCGAATCGTTGGTGAGAGTTGGTCTGAGAGTTTCATGGTGTGGGTGGGATCAATCCAATATATGTTTATCGAGTCTTGGATATCCGCAGCTGGCTGGTGTGGATGGCAGCCTGAGCTAGGCATGCAGCCATAAGGCGACAGGGGTCCGTTGACAAGGGCGCGCGCGCCATCAGCAGGGCTAAGTAAGTGGGTCGACTAGCGAGGGCGGTCTGCTTCGCTACCCATGACGACGATTCTCCAGAGAGCCAAGACTCAGTCGTTAGAAGGCCGTCCAACGGCTGCCGCCAGAGTGTGCTATTGTTGGCAGCGGAGATGGTGAAGTACGACTGCTTGAAACAGGTGAACTCGAGGACTGTGCCAGCAGCCGCCCGGTTTGACTCCTGAGCGCGATGCGCAAACATGTTCGAGGTTTGCGCGTAAGGGTTGCTGTTGCGCAACTGGAGAGGTCAGTTGCCACGGTGAGTGCATCGTGATTCGACAATCTGTTCCCTGTGGGCGAGCCGTTCACGCAGGTTGATGGTGTTGGCGCGTCTGCTGCTCCCATCGCCAGGCAGCACGCCAGAGGAGCTACTTCCCTCCGAGCCTAGTGCACCTCCCACCCCACCTTTTCCATCACTCAACCGTGCACTTTTGCGCAGCCTCTCTCGCACTGCCACACCAGCGGAAGCATCGTACATCACGGACCCTCTCAGATGTGCAAGTCTGCATATGTGACGCCAGTGTCAAGCACGACTGCATGGATGATTTGCACTGTGAAGTGCACTTGTTGCCGTGTCACCCATCAGTCGGCGCAGTCTGCCCCACCATCACTTCTTCCTACACACTGGTATTTGCTTTGCGACCCGCGCCCTTCCAGTGCACGTCCTGGCTACTGATTGCGACGCGGGCGTGACTGAATCGTGGGTCTCTCCAAAGACTCATCAACTGTTACTCGAGCCTGGGCCTGCTGCGAGCAGCCGCTTGCCCTTGCCTGCAGGCGCCGTGCGTGTAATCGCTTGACGCACCAAACGCGGCGATGCTGCTCTCGTCTGACCGGAAAATCGTACCATCTGATTCGCCAATTGCCAGCCTCCTGGTAAAGTCACATATTATGGCCTCATCAACAGTTCACGCACCCTTGCCGAGGTGATAGCGGCCGCTGTTACCCTGTAGGGCCACGATGCGCCGACTACAGAGCGAGGTGACCTCCACTCAGCCTTGGGGGCAATCTGAAACGAAACTCTGTGACTTGGTTATGACATGTTGATCTCGGTGAACATTGTGCGCCCGGTGAGTCACCACCTGTACTTCCCAGCGGAGCACTTTTTTTGAGACCAAAGTTTGACTCCAATACTCACTGATCGGCCCGCTCCGCGCATTACACAAGAGATTGATGAGCATGTCGCTTCTCCACGGGATTTGGGCATCTCGAAGCACATGACCCCTCTGCCATGACTTGGCTGAAGCACTTCGTGCCTTCTAGCGCGGCTCTGCAGACGTCACTAGAGCTGTGAAGCTGCGAACTACGGATCACCGGAATCCAACACCTTTTCCTCCATGCGGCTAGAGACACGATTCCATCGTCCGCCTACTTTCAACCCCGCCAAATTCGTGGCTTAGGTGCCGAGCAGACATTGAGAACCTAGGCTGACGAGACTTTACTGCCGTCTATTCCATATTCACAATCGCTAGAGTCCGGCAGGAAGGTCACCTGTCACCGGACGACTCGGATCAAGCATGCAATACCACATGGTCGCGTAATTGACGTATCTACTGCAGTTCTTTACATGTCTCAGTTGCTTTGTATTGAGCCGAGGACCAGGTCGATGCCACGTTACCGCAGTGCGACAGTACACAGTATCGAAAAGCCGAAAGCCACGTCGCGACGTCAAGAAACACGTTATTGTGCTCTGCTTCGCTCATCAAGCTTAGCAGGCTTACAATGCTAGAAGTAGCCACGTTATTGACTTGATGATACCTAAATGACAATCAACGCATAGGAATTGGCTGCTGCCATGCTGCAGGAACTATCAGGCAGGTGAACGCTGCTGCGGCAGATAACGAAGATCATGACTAGCTGCTGCGATAGCCCAGGCGATAGGTCAGAAAGCTATTAACGCTGTAAACCATCATCGAGCCCGCCCAGCTCTTCGCTAACGCCAGACATTCGACTAATGTTAATACCGACCATCGAGCGATCGTGAACAGAGGGCCCTCAATATCCACATCAAGTGACCGAATTCAGAAGGTTCGGCTGACTACGAACTCACCGGACTCTGACGGGTTATTTCAGGAGAGGCAATTCGCATGGCAGCTGAAGGCGATTGATGACATACCCAGACAAAGTTGAGGGCGCCGCGAAACCTTTTTGTGTGCTATGGACACATGGCTAGACATGGGCAGCAGGGTCTCAACGGCTGGCCGAGGCTTTACATGTTCGCAACGTCCTTTGCATCGTTTTTAGATGATCTGCATGTGTCACGCATCGAAGTCTTGCCGTTTTGGCAGGTAACTGCCTCTACGGTGACTTGGGCTTACTGGGCTGGCCAAACAGGCTTGCCCTCAGCTCATATGCTGACAGACGCGCAGCGCACTCTCACGCTGCCATCAGCTGCACCCCACAATCGATCATCTGTCAAAATGCTTGACCTGGCGATGTCGGTCAGGAAGTACAGCACTCGTTTCGCAGTTACAACATAAGCAAAGCTAGTCCGCAACAAGCGATCGGAAGCCTGCATTGTTTTCCTCCGATCTGGCGCTTGGGTCGCGCTTGCGGTGTAGACTAACGAATAGCTTCACGCAACGTTCCCCTACAGACTCCACTCCAGATTTATTATCTTCACTCAATCCTACAATTCGCAAAATACATCTTGTTATCCTGTCTTTACCGCACAATTGTCTGAGACACCTGACCGCGCGTTCTGCGCTTTGGTCAGCCATTAACCCCTTTCATCGCTAGCGCGGATCCGTGTGCTGGCTTCACCGCAACTTCAGGAATCTTATTTTGCGACCTGCAGAGCTCAAACTTCCTTTTAAGCTCCAGCCCTCCCTTTCAATCGCACTCAAACCCGACACATCCAACCCGTAAGAGCAAGGAAATTCAGGACAGAAAAAGATAGGAAATGCCGCCCCGAAGTGTTTGCCTGAATGTTTTCACCACGAGTCTTGGCGAAGCCGGAGCGGCGGTGAGGGAAGGACGAGAGGTCAACCCACATGAACTCTCCTTTGGAAGAAGGGACTCTGCGCAAAGCATGCCCGATGATGGTACGCACCTATCTTGAACCTCTGAATAGTGATTTGGAGGTTATGCGTCGTCTTGTCGCAGCGACTGACTTGAAACGCAGACACCGCTCGCCGCTCGTCCTCAGGGTCAATCGCCCCTTCTTCAGCCTCCACGTCGCCTCCACCGGCTTTCAACCGCGCAGACTTCTTCACCTCCTTGCGCCCAGCAGCTTCCACCGAGAGCTTGAACTCCGCATTTGCTTTCGGCTCCTCCAAGCGTAAGTCATGCACCTCTCCTGCAGGAACCCGATCCATTTCCATTTTGGGCACTAGTGCGATGGGGTTTCAAGGCAACCCAACCGAGCAGCTGGTGTCTCCAACGCAGCAACCTCAGCCCTGCGGATTTTCTAGAACATCACACTGACAATATTTTGCAGCTTGCTCAACTTGCTCTGGTCAAACCGCAAGGCTCCGCTGCTCGCGCTGCAAGAATGCGTACTACTGCGACAAGGCCTGCCAGAAGTCCTCTTGGAAGGCACACCGACAAGTCTGCGAGCCGGTCTCTCAGACGCAGGGTTTCTCCGCGCCTGCGACACCCAACTTTTCCAACCCAACCAGTCCAACGAACGCTTAATTTCTGTTCATATATTCCCACCCGGCGTTTCGCATGCTGTTGTACAAAGAAAAACGGTCCGAAGAGCATGCGCAGTTTTCGCGGACCGAAGAGAATGACGATGGATGAGCGGTGAAGATGAGCACGGGCTTTCACGACAACTTGCATAGCATGATGTGGCATTTTTGCATCCAAGCGTTTCTACACGGTGTTCTGGAGTTTTACTAGACCGATCAAGCATTCAATTGCTAAGACGAATGAACTTTACGACCTTACCATACTGATTCCCCAACCTCGCGCTCAACTGCAAGGTTGCGTGCCCCAAATATTGATGGCTGTTGCAAGAACACCTCCATAACCCAAGGCTCCAAGACAACTGTAGTCATCGACACTCCGTCGTCGAACACAGATCACTTGATGACGCTTTTGCTGCATATCTCAAGCACAAATCTAACCAGTCTTGAAACTCGCCCGTCTGCTCTCAATCCAGACTACCGTCTACAGCTCATCTTTGCCCCCATTCCACCCATCCCCGACACCCTTCATCCACTGCACACCCACCAACTCCAAACCAAACCTCTCCGCAAATTCCCCCGCCCCAAAACTCCTCCGCTCCACAAACTCATCGCCCCCAACATCCCCCTTCTCAACACCGAAGCCTGCAGGCTCTTTGAACAGCAGGAACAAATAGCGGTGCGGCCCGCTTTCGTCCTTTGGCCCAGGCGCAAGGTACGGAGTGACGGTTTTGCCGTCTTTCACGTCGCCCTGCACGGCGCTTGAATTGGATCCAGATGTGGAAGACGTAGGGATATTGGTTACGACCCAGTGGCGCCAATATGCAAATTTGGGGTCGTCAGGGGTTGGCGCGTCGGGGTCGATGAGGAGAAGTGTGAAGGTTGATGACGGGCCTGAGGTGGAATCGGTGGGGGAGAACGTAATGCTGGGTTGGGTGGCGACGTCGCTGACTCGAACTAGGGAGCCGTTTGAGGGCGATTTGGAGGGGAAAGAGATATTGAGAGAGTAGGTTGGTGTGAAAGTCGAGGGGATGATGGGGGAGGGGAGGAGGGAGGCGGATTTGAGGCTGTCCAAGAGGGCTGTGGTCGCCATTTTGAACCGTTGTAATGTTTGTCGTTTTAGTGGAAGAGTGTGGCATGGGAAATGCCGTGTTCAAGTATTTCGAATATTCGGTGTGTTTTGTTGCGTGTGTAGTCTTCCATGTTGATGATTGGTGGATAATCTGATGGTTGAGGTCTTGGGGACCCATCTTTGCTTGGCTTGGTCCAATATCTTTGATTATGGGTTTTCTACATGGTAATGTTGACAGGTATTTCTGTGTGGTTAACAGCTTTGCTGAACCCCATGCAAGAACCATGACGCTCTGCTGCACATGCTGATGAGCCTCCGAGCATCGTCGAACATCAGCGAGCCTGGTTAAAATATGCACTTGGGTACCATACATAACACTTGCTACTTTATTGCTAACTCATACTCAGATTCCGATTCTCAGGGATAAAGATCGGATTTAGCTGTATGCGTGGCTTGGGCGATGTCTCTGGGTATTCGCCGACACCTCGTTCTTGAAGGCTCTCCAAGGTCTTGCTCACTTGTGAGACAGCAGACAGATTGACCACGGACTGGTTCTATTGAAGCACAAATTCCGATCGCTGAGATTCTCACAAATCCGACTCGAATAGGCGGTATGGCGATTGCGCCAGATCAGTGGTCGACGCATCGCTGGGATGCGTGGCAGTAGAGTCTGCGATTGAGGGAATCTGGAGCTTGCAAAACCATACAAAGAGTCAAACGCAATAGTATACTTTTAGAGAGAGCCACCAATTTTCTAGATGCATCGTGCATACCACTACGTGATTTTTTATCGTTGCATTATAGGTCAATCAAGAGATCCGATAGAGTCCCACGCTAGAGAGCTCTTGTGATGTCATTATCGAAGTGTGGTTTGCGAGAAAGGGACATAGTTTAGTTAGTACCGAGACAGGGGCAAGATCTTTTGACTGCAAGGAAAGCGAACTGCATGAAAAAGACGTCAATTCTGCGAAGTAGTCGCTAAGCGTCTTGAAGTGCTACGTAGCCACGGTCTCGAGGCAGCTTCCAACGCCTCTGCCATTATGATCGCCCTTGTCTGCTCTTCGATCTTCGAGAGCCGACTACAGCTCACACCCTCATTGATCTATGGCTGCAATGTCGCATGATTGAGGTAGCATGCGGGTAAAAGCGATGGTTTTTTCCGCAGGCCCGCCTTGTATCTTCTTTGTTCACAGAGCCATGCCCGAAGCCTCTCTCATGCGCGCCCCTCCTCTCTCATGAGCCGATACCCTGACTTCAGTTGTTTTTGTGATCTTTGCAATGTCGTGAAGGATGAACTCTTCGCTGACACTATCCCCAGACGGACCCCGGGACGGGCCATAAACGTGCGTTGTCTGATCGATACCACTCCCGAGCGGAATGGATCCATCTCGTGTGCCGCGACTAGGTCTCAAAGCGTACAGGGATCGCGAGCGACTGTTGGCTGTAGAGCTCTTTTGTGTCTTTTCGGCGTAGTATTTGAACAGAGGTGCGAGGGTGGGTATTGATGCGACTAACAAGATGAGGTCAGTATTGCATGATCTGTGTGCCTTTGAGATGAAATGTACCGTACCAATGATGCCTAGGTTATTCTCCACGGCTGACCACATAATCAGACTTGCGGAGTCGAGATAGTTCGCAAGATTCTTGACGGTGCGTATGCGGATTACCTGGATGATGGTGATGAATATGCCGAGCGCAAGGAGACCAAGGAGTGCAAGTTTTTTGCGTGTCTGGATATGGCTACGTAGTAGAACTGGAAAAGGGAGGAGCATGCTGGAGAGGCGTCAGCTAAAGTAAAAGTCCGGGCAGATCAGTCTTACACTATGATATCGAACACAATCGTCAGTGAAGCCATGGAAGTATAGAATGGGACTGCGGGTAGGCAGCTTCCATTGGTGATGGAGGGATCCCATTGCTTAGCGGCAGGTTGGCACAGGTTGATCTGCACCACGAGGAACGACAAGTGAAACAGTACGCAGGCAACGATAACTGTGATTGTTGCAGTACGTGCAGCGCCTTTTGTCATGAAACGAAGATAGGTCAGCAGCAGGCTGATCTTGAAGCCAAGAATGCTTGTGATGTAGCTGGAAAACCATGAGTGAGGCCTGGAGTTGCTGGGTTGTGATGTAACTTACCACGGCGCACCCATGTATTGGACCTGGAGCCATCAGCCTTGCTCTCTCGATCCAGGATATGGGCTTACCAGTCCAAAGTTGTAGATGTTTTCGTTTGGCATATCTTTGAGGTGCTTCAGACCGAGACCCCATTTCGTTTCTACCATAGTGAGCTCGGTCGCAGTCTCGATCATTAACAGTGGATTCTCACGAATGATCGACACCACAGCAAATCCACATGCTGCAATCTACTGAGTGTCAATATGAAAACGTTGTCAACGTAGTGAGTGTCTCGTACCCAGGTGAAAATGAGGACGTAGTCGTCTATAAATGTTAGTGGCGGTAGGGAGGCGTGACATGAGCAAGAGAGTCTCTTACCAGCCCCAATAGCCTTGATCATGACCCCACGGACGTAGAAGCGCAGCAGTAGAATCGAGAGTGACATCGCCGTGAAGACGATCGCCACTGCTGTAATATGTGGCCCATCGTTGGGCACACCATCCGGTGTGTTGTATGTCCAGCCCATGACGGTGATGCGCTCGATTTGCTGTCATCTCTATCACGCGCGAGAGAGTATACCTCCTTCTTAATACTTACTCGGACATCGACTGTATCAGGGTTGCAGGCTAGTCGCGCAAGAGCGCCGATCCGGGTCCCAAAACATCGAACCGAACGTGCTCTCACACTGCATGGTCCTCAATCTCCTGGCACCTTGTTCAAATTCGAGGATCATGAAGCTTGTCATATAGCTGCTTGGTAGTCTGCTCGTGTCATTGAAGATTTCGTTGCTTCTTCGGTGCATTAGCGAACAGTCCTGCAAATTAGTGCCGACTTCACAATCATCACCGCGAGCGAGTTGGACGCAAGCGAAGCGGTGTGTGATTGAAACCAAGTCGAACACATGTATGACTTCAAGTATGCGCTTTCCATTGTTGATTTCGACACTGATACTGGGAGGCACAGGTCGAAGGATAACTGCTGGACGCCCCAGACCTCTGCTGTTGTGGATAATAAGCAGGATAAAATGCGCCCAAGTGTATGAGCGCAACAGTCATTAGGCGAGTGCATTGTCGCTTCCTGCGGCGCAGTTGTCGATTTTACACTTGCTGGCCTGTGCATGTCGGCCCGTCTGCGGATCCTTGGAGTACCTTCCAGAAGGAGGCTGGTGTAGGATCCAGGATGACAATGCCGGCAGTCGCATGCTGCTATTAATCCCTCGTCAATATCGAACGATCATGTTCGAGATTCGTAAGCTGCGCAAAAGACGGATGACGAGGGGGTAGTCGGTACTGTTGATCAATGCTTTTTGCGTCTGTACGTACACCAAGACGAGACCTGCATGACCACAATGCTTACCTCGATTACGGCCGCCGGTAACAATTCCCCGAAGCCACACTATATCTAGGTTCAGCACCGAGGGACTGGGCTGTCATGTCCCAGGATTGGTGGATGGTGCGGGGATAGCCTTTTGTGGGACGCCCAACAGCTGGTGTCCCATGCGGGCGCCGCCTCGAAGGGTCCAACGGCTGCAAGGTTCCTATTGTGCGTATGCGAGTGGTCAAATGTGGGACCTATATAATGTCGATTCGAAGTCACTTGCTCGATATCAGGGCATCACAATGCGGTCCACGGTCCTTGGTTTCGCTCTGTTTTGCGCTGCTATTGTTAGTGGTCAACCATCCTCCACCCAATGTAAGACTTTCCCCGGCGACAAGGTATGGCCTTCCAAGATCGAATGGGATCAGTTGAACAGCACGGTAAGTGGGCGGCTTGTTGCGACTGTCCCACTCGGCACGCCCTGCCATGGTGCGTCTTTCAACAATGCAACTTGTGAGAGCTTGAAGGAGCAATGGCAGTTCGAGAAGGTCCAGTATGTACTGAACGTCCTCTGCAGAGCGTCTCACTAACAGTAGTCAGCTATGAGTCTTCTTCGTCGGTCATGGCACCGTTCTTTGCGAACCAAAGCTGTGACCCTTTCCAGCCACGAGAGCGTCCTTGTGAGCTCGGCAATTACGTCCGATACGCAGTCGACGCCTCTGGCCCTGCAGACGTCCAGAAAGCGATTGCCTTTGCGGCGTCCAAAAACATCCGTCTAGTCATCCGCAACACCGGCCATGGTGAGTCTTTCCTCGCCACATCGTACGTTGTGGTCAATCTAACCAAACGTTTCAGACTACCTGGGTCGCTCGACAGGCGCTGGCTCACTCGGTATATGGACACACCATCTGAAGGAGATCAGCCACGTGCCAGCGTACAAGGGACCAGACTATACTGGCGCAGCATTCAAACTCGGTGCCGGCGTCCAAGGTTTCGAGATTATGGCAGCTGCCCGGGACAAGGGACTCGTAGTAGTGGGCGGCGAGTGCCCGACCGTTGGCATTGCTGGTAAGGTGTCCGCGCGACATTGTCGACTGAATTTTCCTGACCAAATGCACTAGGTGGCTACACGCAGGGAGGAGGCCATTCGGCGATCAGCACAAGCTTTGGACTAGCCGCAGACAATGTCCTCAGCTGGGACGTCGTGACAGCCGATGGCAAGCTCGTTGTTGCCAGTAAGGATCAGAATGCCGACCTATACTGGGCCCTGAACGGTGGCGGTGGCAGCACATACGGTGTTGTTGTTTCGATGACCGTCAAGGCACACAAGGAGACTATATTCGGCGGGGCTTCCTTATCGTTTTTTACGACCGACAACGCCCAGGATGTCTTTTACGACGCGATCCAAGCCTTCCACGAGGAGCTACCTGCAATGGTTGACGCAGGTACAATGGTCGTCCACTACTTCACAACGTCTTTCTTCATGATCTCGCCGCTCAATGCATATAACAAGACCGCGGCTGAAGTTAAGACCATCCTTGCCCCTTTCATCGCCCGGCTTGATGCCAAGAAGGTCAACTACACCGCCAGCTACAGCGAGTTCAATACCTACTACGAGCATTACGACAAGTACTTCGGGCCTCTTCCTCTGGGCAACATCCAAGTTGGCATTGCGCAATACGGCACACGTCTCATACCGCGCAGCGTTGTCGGTAACATTACCGACACCTGGAAATCGATCGTAGAGAAGGGTGTGACCTGGATCGGCGTAGGTACGGACGTGAAGGGGTTTGGCTCAGAGAAGACGACCTCGGTGCACCCGGCCTGGAGGAAAGCCATTGTGCATGCCACGCTCACACTTCCGTGGAACTTCACAGCCCCATGGTCCGAGGCCTTCGAGACGCAACGGAAGATGACTGATGTTATTACACCGATTGTCGAGGCCGCGACTCCAGGCAGCGGTTCGTATGTCAACGAAGCTGATTTCAACCAAAAAAACTGGCAAACGACGTTCTGGGGTGACAATTACAGCAAGCTGCTGAGCATCAAGAAGAAGTGGGATCCTTCAGGCCTCTTCTACGCTACCGTAGGCGTGGGTAGTGAGGCTTGGGTCGTCAAAAATGATGGACGCATGTGCCGGGCAAAGTAGGGCCAGTTAGTACATGTTCGACGATGAAAATCGATGAGATCCTTGATGCGTGTACCGATGGGTCGGTGACATGTTCCTGTATCCTGAATGCTATGAGCTGCCGCGGCACCCTTTCCTGCAAGGACGGATCCGAGAACGAGAACGAGGAAATTGAAGCCGTCAAAATCGGAGTGTTCCATCAGTCTGGTAAGTCATCTCCGACCTGCAGGTCGAGAAGAATCTGTATGTGATTGCCGGTACTCTGTCGGCGTTCCTTCGTGCAGTGACGCGACAACTGACACGAAGGCAGCATAGGGAGTATGCAGGATGACCAATCAACTCAACAAGCATAGTCGCCATACAGTCGTGATGCGTGGAGTTGGCGTGTCGCTGTTGATGGATCTGTTTGGTCGGGGAAGGTGGGGACCGCGAGATGGCGCCGGGGAACTCGGCTGCTGGAATCCCGGCAAAACAATCCTCCACGGCGGCCTTGACCTTGAACCTTGCTGCTCCCACGTATCCTCACTGTTGCTCCACAGCTCCACTTCACGATTCAGATCGTGACACTCATCCAAGCTCTGGCCTCTGCTCGATGTAACGCGCGGTCATTGCTGTGTGCACGACCCGCCCTGGGGACTTCGACTGCAAGTTCTCACCCACCTGCTCATAAGGATCAGGGGTAACTTCACGCTTACCGCGAGCCTCCCTAAGTTCCCAGCGCAAGAACGGCTGTGATTTGTCTGTGCATATACGCAACCTGCAACCAGTCGGCATGGGGCGGTTCGGCTTTCGACGCTTTTCTCGCAGTCTGCCTCACACCAAACCTCATCTAAATGGTATGACATGGGGTGGACCAGGGACGGGCCACAGGCGGGTCGGCTCATTATCTCGTCTGGATCATCAGATCCGCGACTACTCCACAACGGTGCGGCGCGGAAGAAGGGCCAATCCTCCGCTCACTACGTTCGCACATCGATTACGAATGTTTCGAGTCACAATAACGAAGCTCGCGATACAATTGCAATTTCGAACCGAGAATAAGCAAGGGGCGTACTAATCAGACCTGACGAAAAGCCCCGTTCTTGCCAAAGGCTTCTGTCGTCACGCCAACAAGACCCCGCGAAGTGGAAATCGGGCCCCCGAATAAGACGTTCGGCAACGGGAGCGAGGAGCTCATATCTCAAGACAACGAGGTAAAGACGCAGTATCTACACTGTGCTACCGAGCCTGAGCGACCGCAGGGTTGGATCATCGTGTCCAAGTAGGTCTCAGTGACTCGATGCTTCACCGCCGCCAATGGTCACAAACCCACTACCCGGTGATTTATCCACCTTGTCGTTGCTACTGGAGCGCAGTGTTCTTGGCAAGAGTGGCTGCAGCCAGACCTTGAACAAGGGAAAGATCAAGGGTAGATTTGTGGTGACGACCGCGATGAAGTTTTCTCCAGTACCCCATTCGGCCGCCAGTGCTCCGCCATCGTCCGGGGTCCTGTGTTGTAGTCAGTATTTTGACGATGTGGTTTCGGGTGTAACGGGTCCTGTTGTTCGCAGGTTCGGGAGCTGGGAATCTCCCAGAGCAATACTTGTAACGATGACGTAGATGCTCTTCAGCGTTGCACAAACGATGGCCAAAAGACCAGCAGAGAGCGCCAAAGTGGCGGCTATCTTCTCGTATAGCCACAAACTTGACTTACACAGCATTGGAATCGGTATCATGAACAGCAAGACATCTGTCGTAACATTTGTGACGAATGCTACCCAGACAATCGGCTTTGATATTGCGGGTTGGCAAACGTCTCCAGGGTTCGACAATGTCCGCCAGTAATGGTCGAATGGCCTACAAGAGAGGCATTTGGTCATAATGACGATGACGAAGGTGGTTGCAATCAGTCCCATGGCAACATTGATGCGTTTCTAGTAATTGCCTAGGTCGGGCTACATGCACCGTGTCAGCCATACCTCGAGATGAACCAGCAGAAGCGCTTACTGTAAGCCTGTAGCAGAAGAACGCAACGCACATCTTAAGTGCCCGGAGCAGACACGGGACCGTTGTTCAGCCCGGTAAATGGACCTTAGATCCAACGACCCTGATTGAGTATCAACTATCGCATCTTTTGCTGTTTCTGCCCGCACAGGGTGTATTCGGGCGTATCCCGCATACCTCCAGCCATACTCTGGGTCGCCCGGCGATAGCGCGCCTCGTTGAGCATCGGTCATGCCATTATTCGCAGGGCCACGAGACGCAACACCGACGTTGTATCAGAGAATCGTCTGAGCAGTGTATCTGAGCTGACAAACGACAGTCTGACACTTGGGAAGCTACCGGGTATTAGATGGAGACGTAGCAGAGCGAGCCAACTGAAATACTGGGCATGATAACAATTCGAAGAAGTCGACATGTCGTCGATCAGCGGATCCTTCGAAGGGTTTCATCTAAGAACGAGCGAGGTTTTGATGATCATGGTCCGGTACAAGCTGTTCCTGCGGTATTTCATAAGCCCTGAAAGACCGGCTTGCAATACAGATCTCGATCTTGATTCATAGGTACCCACTTTTCGAAGCGGCGCGCCTAATCCCAAGAGCCTCGAAACCCTGGTCCACACATGCATAAGCCGCTCACCAATCTGTACGTGCATGCGTCGCGGCGGTAAAGGATGGGTGTTGTCTCTTCTACAACCCAAGGCCATGGCACTGCTTACTGCACTTGTCTGAAAACCCTGGTCTCGTTAGCTTGAACCCATCCGCACAACCTCCACCCCTGAGGATGGCCCTCCTGTGCAGGATGGTGCCTTGTTAGTGGCTTCTCAGTTCAGACCTTTAAATCAAACGTCGAGACGCTTCAAGAATGCATCTGCGCTTCTGATTATCTTCAGATCATCTCCAACTGTTAGCAATATGTTTACACGATTCATTGCTTCGTCGGCAATCGCTGCTTGGACCTAGACCTCGGTACTTCCGGGCGTTTCATATGGACCAACCTCACTCACCTCATGATGTGTTCCCAAGGACGTTCGCGGTAGGCATTGATCTGAAGCCTCTTGTATCGCAGCTTTCGAGGACTGCCCAGATCTATTACGAAGGCAGCGAGTTGTTTACAAACTACACCGTCAGATGGTCAAACTTGTCGCCTCCGACCTCCAATGTGGTAATTGCTCCGGCAACAGAGAAAGATGTGTCTAAGATTGTAAGAACTGGATCCTGCTGTATAATATGTGCGCTGACAGTGTGATTCCAGGTCAAGTTTGCCGCTGAGCAGAGTACTCCCATTCTTGCGTACAGCGGTCATCATGGAATGCTGACCAGTCTTGGCAAGATGGTTTACGGTATTCAGATCTACATGCCCACACTGAACACCATCTCTGTCTCTAAGAACAGGTCTTCAGTGACCATCGGCGGTGGCACCAACAGCAAGAACGTTACTGACGCCCTCTAGGCAGCGGGCAAGCAGACTGTCACTAGAACATGTGAGTGTGTCAGCTGCCTCGGACCCGCACTGGGAGGTGGTCATGGCTGGCTTCAAGGCCATCACGGTCTGATTGTAGATCAATTCGAATCGATGAACGTTGTTACTGCAGATGGCAAACTGCAAACCATTGACTCCAACTCCGAACTTTTCTGGGCCATGCAGGGCGCTGGACACAACTTCGGCATCGTCACATCGGTGACTTCGAAGGTCTATGACATTGAGAACACCGATTGGGCCATTGAAACTATTGTCCAAGACACCCCAGATGATCTCAGCAAATGATCGCCACAGGGACGGGCGCGGTCCTGTCTGTAGCATCTGTGAGGGTATAATAAATATGGCGTATGCAACAGAAAAACATGTTTGGAACCAGTCAAACTCGTTCCCATACAGTGCCAGATCCTCCTTCATGTCACTGACATAAACCTGAGTTCTTGCGCTCTGATCCATCTCGATCATGAAGCCCGCAATGAACATTCATAGCAGAGGAAGCAATCAAGCTTGGTGTGGAGGACATTTCCCTCATTTCTGAGATAGGAAATGAACTGCCCTAAGCCACAATGGCCGGTGCTCGAAGATTGCGTCTTCTGGATACCCATGGTGACAGCAGCTGTCACGTCGACATGGAGATACACGACCTGTTGTTACCCTCATGATATGGGAATCGTCCGCAAGCTTCAGTGTTGCAGATTCCAGCTGCAGATGAAGCCACATCGCGTTCGTGAAGTTTCGCCAAGGATCATGCAACTCATATATAGTCCACCCAACGTTATCGCCAAGCACTTTACCTTGCTCGTTCCACGATTATGTCGCATAACGCTTCGCGCTATCGACGAGTCCTTTCCAATGCTATCAGTGGAGTCTATAGAAGAGTAATATTCGTTGGGCGGTTGCCGACTAAAGGCTTCGCTGGGGAATGCACTGAGCAGGAAGCAACGATGCTCTGACCAGCAGAGGAAACCTGGCGATGGCAACATCAAGGTAATGCCACGACACGTGTATTGCTGTTAAGAGTGCGCCATAGCTGAGGCTCCAGCAGACAGCAAAGGGCGTACGTCGACGAGAAGTATAGGTGACAGTTTCGGGCACGTCGGCGCAGATGGATTCTATGAGTGATGACAATACGGGAGTGTAGAGGTGGAAGGTGGAGACAAAGCGGGAAGGCAAACCAACGATGCGGACGACCTATTGTTTTGTGGCCGAGGTACGACGGCTGCCTACGCTCGATTTTACAAGTGTCATAGCCCAGCTGTCAGCAGACGTCGTGATCAAATCGCTCGGAGAGCCACGGCAGCAATGAGGCACCACCGTTGGATGCCTGAGAGGAATATCAGCTCCGAGCAACACGACGAAGCCCTCGTGAAACGCGAGGATGTTCCCAAGTATCTTGCTGATGCCGGAGCCGCAGTTTCCACACCAATCTTTGGTTCCGTGCCGTACTCACGACTGGAACTTCACCGAGACCTCGGTCTTGTCGTCTGCCTCAAGTCAGCTTTGGAAACCACCATGTGCAATATCGCCTACCTCCGAGAAGATCTGAGAAGATCTTGTCGTCTTCCAACATCAGGGACGAGCCCTCAAACTTGAGCTGAATTGCATCACCATCCTTGTGTGCCACTACTGGCTTCACTCTCTTGTCGATATCTTCGCCGGCCTTGAACCAGTATACCTCCTTGGGCAGCATGCTACGATTTTCCGTCTTGTTTCTCCCCAGTACCCATTGGCCATGTTGCAGGTAGCCGTCCTTAAGCGTGAACACAGCTGCTTCAGAGCCGCATTTGGCTTGTGTCTTGTCCTCTGCGTTGCTGCCTACGATTGCGATAGGCGAGCCGTTCAGCTCTACCGTGAAAGGTGTGTCCAGGCTGTCCATATTACCAAGAATGGGTGATGACAAAAGTCGTGAAAGGCTGACTGTGGACAGGAAAACGAATGCGCGCTCGAAATCTATCAGCATCAGGTGGAATCGTTGTCACAGGCGGGTGTTTGGCGTGAGAGACTGACCAGCGGTCGTTCGCTAGGGCGATCGTCTACGGCCGCCGTCACATGCAACATTACAGGGGCCAGAGTAAGGAGCCAATTACAGCACAGCTCAGCTACCTGCCAACACCGGCAATGATTAGCGTAACGAGCCCCTAGGAAGATCTAGCGGGACTTCCTTTGCGGACGTATCGGCACACTGTTGGGTTATCGCGAAGCCTACCTTGGCATTGCTTGTGTGTTGCCTGATCAGTCGTAGAGCCGGCGGCACTTCAGGTACTCGCTCAACTTCCAAGACCACCAAGATCCAGATACCTCTTTCATTCGACAACATCGACATTAAAACAACCTGGTATCACCCTGCCAAGCTCTGGAGTAATCTACAACATCCGCGTGCACGATCGTTTGCGGCAGGTAGGTTGGCGTCATCGCATCATCTGTAGGATGCCGGACGTTGACTGCAGGGATGTTCATCGCTTGCCTGCAGATCTCCCAGCTTCATCTCGCCTATGGCGAAGCTGTTTCAAGGCGCCACCAGACGATCCAGTAGCGGTCGGGACGTTCGTCGCAGAAGCAACATGTACGCGCTGTATGATTACTTCTTTGCAGCGAGTACAATGCTCGAGAGTCACCCTCCAAGACGATCTGCAGTCACGACTCATCATATTCAATCCCTCTTACTTACATTGTACCCCAGTGAGGCTAACGAGGTAGCACTAACAAGTCACGCCTATACGCTTAGTGCTACAACCGCAGCGAATAATGTCGCGTGGACACGGTACTGCACAGGAGCTTCCTCTTTAGCCTTCGTTCCATGTACCTGCATATGGGACTGCATCAGATAACAGCCCTACACCAGTGGGAGAATGTTCTGTTTAGTCTTCGCCGAAACCCGAGTTGACTGCATCTGGAAGGACATCGAACAACACCAGCTTGGCAGTCTTGGTGCTATCAGAAACGCCGAACAGGAAGGTTTGGACGCACTGCGCTTGTTTCTCCAAGCCCATCATTCGACTATAAAGACGGTAGATATCGCCTCCTGGAGAAAGTCATCCACTCGCTGCTCCTCTTCCAACATTCACTGCCCTCACTCCCGAGCAACTCTTCAAGATGCAGTACAAGACAATGATCGCTGGCCTTATGGCCTCCGCAGTCACCGCTGCTCCTACCCCTCAGGACTCCGTCGACATCGTCGGTGGTACGACTGCTAACGCTGGCGACTTCCCCTTCATTGTCTCTTTGCAGAAGAGCGGCTCTCACTTCTGCGGTGGCTCTCTTATCAACGCCAACACCGTCATCACCGCCGCTCACTGCACTGTTGGCCAGACTGCTTCTTCTCTCACAGTCCGTGCTGGAAGCTTGGTATGTCAATTCGAGTCCCCTTTCAATCAGCTCATCTAATGAACACTAGAACCGCAACTCTGGTGGAACCCTCGTCCGCGTCTCCTCCATCAAGGTGCACCCCAGCTTCTCCAGCTCGACTCTGACCAACGATGTCGCCATCTGGAAGCTCGCCACCAGCATCCCCACCAGCAGCACCATCGGCTACGCCTCTCTGGCCGCTTCTGGTTCCGACCCTGCCTCTGGCAGCACCTCCACCGTTGCTGGCTGGGGAACTACCTCCGCCGGCGGATCCTCGCCCACCACTCTGCGCAAGGTGGACGTGCCCATCGTCTCGCGCGCTACCTGCCGCAACAACTACTCTGTCAGCGAGATCACTGACACTATGTTCTGCGCTGGTGTTACTGCTGGTGGCAAGGACTCATGCCAGGGTGACTCTGGAGGCCCCATTGTTGACTCCTCCAAGACTCTCATTGGTCTCGTCTCTTGGGGCGACGGCTGTGCTGAGGCTGGAAAGCCTGGTGTCTACGCTCGCGTTGGTGCTCTCCGCTCTTTCATTGATGCCAACGCTTAGACGTTGATTGAGCATATTGAGGCTGTTTGAAGGGCCAAGGTGCGGGAGCGCAGGAAGTGTTTTGTTGCAAGTCATTATCTAGCGTTCTTGGACCAACAGATCCGTTTTGGTTTTAGTATTCATGACATTTACGAATGAGACATGGTTGAAGCACGAGACCGAGAGCACGAATGTGAATACACGAATCGTCGGATGAAGACCAGAGCTAGTGTGGTGTTCGCACTCAGCCTCATACCTCATGCAGAGTTCGATGTCTTTACGAGATAAGGCTGCGCTCGATTCGCTGTAGACTGGTAATCTTGATATTTGGCCCCCGACCAACATGCCCCGAGCGTCACAACGCGCATGCACCGACAGAGCTGAAACAGATGACTGAACTTACGTCTCCTATATCATCCTGCTGCATTCAAGTCTCCTTCTCAAAGTACTTTTCGCCCACCTCGCAGAGGCTCCACTTTAGAATCACAGTAATGCCCCATTGATCATGGCTGTTCCCGGAATAGTCTCGCTTACTTGCGCCGGACAGGTGTGAGTCCCGAGACGGCGAGGCTGAGGCCTCAGTCGCGCTACAGTCACTGTTGGATGTGGAAAGACCCCGGAATAAGCACGTTACAGCGGACGATTCAGCGGATAGAGAGTCGGCGTTCTCGACTCCACCGTCTTATCTTGAGCATTTCCCCCGCTAATCTCGTCTTCACAATCTGGGCAGTTTTATCCTCGACGGCAGTTGCGTTAATCGAAGGCGGCTGCGGTCGAATCAAGAAGTTCAACATTGGCATCCATGTGTTAACAAACATACTAAGCACAATCTTCCTGAGCGAGAGCGTCTATTGCATGCCTAAGTGTACCAGCCAGAGCTGAGGTAGACTAAGCCGACACCAGTATGACCTAGCTTGATATCGGTATCTTAAGCTTCCGAAATGTGAGATATTGCTGCTCACGAAAGACAATTGTTCGAGTGCTCCTTTCTGTTTACTCTGTTCCCGTGCATTTATTGTAGGATCCCATTTTGGAGAAGTTCCCAACTGAACTCTTCAGCTACAGTCGTGCCATGGTTGCTTCGTTCTCGACAAACGATAACCGCGTATGAATCATCGTAAACTAATTCCTATCTCCCCCAAACCCATTGTACGGCAGGTGCAAGCATTGCAAACCTTCGGCAACCAGCTCTCGTCAGACAATTACCTGCAGGTTCTCTGCAAATGCTATGTTGATGTTCTGCACTCTGGGGACAGCAATGGTCATCGCTATCTTTGTGCTCAGATTCCTACAACATGAGTCCGGTACAATCCTTGTTGGAACATGCAGCTTGGTAATTACTGTAGCTTGTTATGCACTAGAGGAAGAACGTAACAGTTCAGAGATTGCAACGTGGGAGCAAAAGCTGCGATGGGATGTCTTCAACGCAGATAAGGATGGTGTCAAGCATGACGCGTTCTCGATCGAGAGTATTAGGTAAGTGAAGGTTGTACACAGACATGCGCAAACCGTCCAGGGACTGGGTGAGATTATTGCGGAAACCAGTATCCGGACTATCGTAACTGGGGCTGCAGCAGTACGACCTTGGTCATGGATTCTTCGAGATTATCTTCCTGTTCTCGAACACTTGCTCGCCCATTGTGCTGGGATAACCCCTGACATTGCAGCGTAATCAAATATCCTCTTCCAGGTGAGTCATATCCTCTTTGTATTCATTTCCCACTTACAGTCCTTCGTCCCGAGATTCACAGGTTTTTCTTCATTTAGGTTTGACAGACCGTTGATGCTCCTCCACTTGAGGCCACGTTATGTCGACGACCTCCGCAGACGGCCGAATCCATATTCTCAAACACCGGGGTCATCTTGAAAGCCGGTGTGAGAGTCTTCCGAGTATCATATGCCTCGAGACGTTGCCAGTCTGTGCAAGTGAGCGGCACGGCCTCGAACTTGCTCAGCAGTCACGGCACGAAACATGAGTGCCACGTGCATGATTGTTGAGCAAAAGTGGGAGACAATTCGATGAGTTGAGGAGATAGCTGAGAGTCTCCGGTCCGCTCTCTTCCGTCCTCAAGAGACGCCCGTGCAGAGGCTGCTTGCTTGCTCCGCAGCATGACCATATCATGTCTGGCTCTTCTGTTGACGCAAACAGTTGCTTGAGCCTCTTATCAGACATCGGAACACTGTTATGGTTTTCACGCCTTCATGTCATGCGGCATCCTGTGTGGTCACATCATTGCCTCCTTGGACTGTCACTGCAGCCGGCTTACCACTCGACCATAGCCTACGAGCTCCATAACACCAACGATGAGCTTGATGATTACTTTCACTGGAACTTGTTCTCCGGATAAGACCGCTCTCGCAGTTTGAGCAGACTGATTGAACTGCAACTTTGTAGATTTTGAAATCTTGAAAGAGCAGGTGCAATTACCGCCGCCGACTGTTCGAGTACTAGAGGCTTTCTGTGGAAGAAGGAAAGGCCGAGTCCCCTTCAAATATTAGACACAGCTATCGAACAGTGTGACAAACAACAAGGCGAGGATCTGAAGGTGCACAAAGCGCGGAGACCGAACGGACAAAGAGATCGCGTGGATCTTGACGTACAATGCAGCAGGCTCATAGCAGACACAGCTCGAGAAGCGTCTCGTGGAGCCATTGTATTCGATCAGCGGGATCTAATACAGCACGTTACCAAATAGACGCTGACCATCATCAAGCCCAATTGGAGGATCCGAACAATTCTCAGCGTGGGAGATCCGGACAATGCTCGATCCGGACAATGCTCAGCGTGGGAGGTCGTTTGAGACTTGCGAGAGAGTAAGGCAAGCCTAGTCCTCCTCAAGGCTTGTGCATTGTGATCGAAAAGCGTCGCGCTACACGCGGTATTCTGCGTACTTATTGCAGCCCTGGAACACTGATTGGGGTCTTCACTGCAGTCTCATCAATCCTTGACGGCGCCAACCAGATCTGCAGTGTCACTCAAGGCTCCTTTCGAGTTTTCCGAGCGCAACGCAGTCTGCACAGCTTTTCATGCCCAGAGGACATGCCCGAAGAGGAAAGGTGTTTTCGAGAGCGTGGACTCGAGCTGCACAGAGACCCTGCGTGGGCTGAGTCGACCTGCAGACGATGCAACACCTGTGTCTCGGCTGGGAAGGCAAGACATCGAGCAACAAAGGAAACTTCGAGAATGTCAGATGCAAAGAAAGCGGGCACGAACATAACACCATGACGCAGTCTTCCATCTCAGCATCAGTTGCTCATTCGAACTTAGTATAGCTCTTGGGTATCTTTTAACTTTTGCTCCCCAACTGCATTCCGCTCAATCAAACGTAATCTTCTTCGCCGTCTTCGCCCCTCCAAGATCAATCTTCAACTTCTTGCTCTCCTTCGCCTTCTTCGCCGCCTCCCATGACGGATGCAACGGCCCCGCGTCATCTTTCTTCGGCTCCTTCCTAACACCCTGCGCGCTCGCAGCAGCCCCGTTATTTTTCGAAGCACCACCAACATCGCCGTCCCCGAGTCTGTTCTTGCCCAAGGGCGCAGCATTCTCGCCACTCATAACCGGACCCCTGCCACCCTTAGCTTTCATCCCCTTCTCCGCCTCCCTGCGCGCCTTCCTGTTCATTCTCCCGCCATTATCGGTATCCACAGCGCCCCTCTTAGCATCCCAGCCCTTCTTGCGCTCATTCTTCTCGACGTGCTTTGCTTTAGCACCGTATTTGGCTTCGGCAATTTTCTGGCGCGCGCGCTGGCCGCGTCGGTTCTTGCGCGGTTTTTCGTCGAGGTCAGAGGCGGATTCGTCGCCGGAGAAGTAGGTTGCGTGGCTGAGGCCAGGGAGGAAGGTTGAGGATGTTGGTGCAGCAGAGACTTTTGTCTTACGGGATTTCGCTGTGAGGGATATGGAAGATGCGGAGTCGGAGTCGGAGTCTGAGAGGTCGGATGGCGGTGCTATGCGTGAGACGGCGTTGTCTGAGGAGTTGGAGGCGCTGAAGCCGCCGAATGATGACACCTCTGAATCGCTGGCTGCTGAGAGGTCGGCGTCCGGGTCTGCGCTGGAACTAGAGCCTATGCTGGGTGGTCTCTCGTTGTCTGACAGACTGCCGTCGCTTTCTTCGCCGGACGAAGGCGCTGCTATTCGTGCATTGAGCAGTCTTGCCGCAACGCCATCCTCGTCACTGAGATCCAGCATAGCAACATCCTCATCTTCTTCCTTGCTTTCTTCCATTTTCCGCTTCTTCTCTTTCTTATCCGCTCCGCCTCCGCGCGCAGTTCCAGCCTGTTCAGCCCTCCCAGCGCCCTCGGCCCCACCAACAATCTCCTTCAGATCATCAATCAACGCATCAACCTCCTTCTTGACTGCCACAACCTTGTACAATCTCGCAAGTACGTTGAGCTTCGCCTGATCATTCCCGACCTTCTCAATATCCCTCACGCTTTCCGGCAGCGCCTCATGATCCTTCAGGCTCTTGACCTTCGCGATCGTCCGCCGCACATGCTGCTCCGCTAGTTTCTCGAGATCCAGCGCCTTGAGAACGCGATACTCGTCGTCAAGTCGCGTGAGCGCTTTTGTGTCTTTCTTTTGGACGGCGGTCTTCTTGCGCCGGCTGTGCTTCTGGCGCTCAAAACCGGCGCCGAGGCGCAAAGCAGCGATGAGAGGCTTTTGCACGGCTGTGAGGCGGGTGAGGACGGCTTTCTTTTGGTGTTTGAGAAGTTTGTCGGCGGCGGGAACTGTGTCTGAGAGTGCGGGCGAGGCTTCGGAGCGCTTGCGTTTGGCCATTGTGTGATTCAGTGATCGTGGTGTTCCAGGATTCGAGATGTTTTGCGCTGGGAAATTTTTGGGATGAGGATGGTGTTCCCGGGAAGCCTCGGTTGGAGTTGCCCCGCCTGCTGTGGGGCTCGACAACTTCATTCATCATCTCGAAGCCTGGATAAGAGCATCATCAGAATCACTCAATGCTGCGAATCTCGCTTCTCACAGTGCATAATCTTAGACTGTCATGACAGCGTCAATGAGTCCGGTTGAGTCCTCTCATCGTCCTCCCTTGTCCACGCACAACGACGTTTGATCTCTGGACCGTCAATGGAAGGCCGCATGTTATCGAGGTCACGAACGTCTTATTACGTTGCCGCTTGAATCCAGTACGACAGTCGTCTCTCGGCCGTCGGTTGACGACCCTTGTGTTGAGCATGTCCTGTCTGCGACCGAGCTCTTCATCTAGTACGCTTCCTCGATGAGTCGCGTCAGGGCCTGGACAAGGAACTGGGTGATCTGTTGTCCACTCTGTACGTTCCGCTTACAGCAAGGCACTATCTTCAGAGAAATCTCTTGCTGCAGTCACGCCACTTGACCCGTTTGTTCGTGAGCTTCGCGGCAGATTGGGCAACGGCCTCAGTACGGTGGGGAAGACATTGTTCATTCGAGGCAAACCCTTTGGCCGTGAAGCTCAGCTCACTCGATTGAATTGCGACTGTCCCAATCAGTCTTTCAGATATTCGAAAGTGACATCTCCCGCGCCAAGTAGTGGGACTTGTACGAAAGCCACACTGCGCAGATGCTCAAGCTTGGCCGGTGATGGGCACAGATGTCCCATGGGTGGTGGGGCTGCCAAATGCTATACATGGGACTCTCAATCTGAAGCTGTTGTTTTGGTGCCGGTCATTGCTGCTTCAAAAACAAGCCGTCTAGTCTTGCCGTTGGCTTGAGCAAGCTCACTGTCCATCACGCTTTAGAAAGACTCGACGTGGCGCCCTTTGGCTGATGTTGCACTCGTCGCTGCTGTCTACAATTGTGAGTCCATCTCCATTGTTGGTCATGCACATCTGACCATGGAGTAATGTTTACTGTGTCCAGTCGCAAAACAGACGATGGAACCTCGACCCTTGAAGTCAGATGACGCCCGTGCTGCCGGGTTTCCTGCTCCATCACTGTTCAATCTGATGGCCAATAGAGCTTTCCCCTGCTATGCAGTAAGATCATTCGCTTGTTGCAACATTTTCGACGACTTTAGTAAAGCATCCTTCCCCTGTCCGAGACCCTCATTACACTGTTCAGGTGTCTCATTGCTCCTGATGAAGACAAATTCGACGTCGAAGAAGTCTGGTCATCCTTGGGAACCAAGATTGGTAAGATCATCAAGACTGCTCCTGTCTCTGGTCGCAAGGTAGTAGCCGGGAACAATGTGTCGGGTGGTGAGGCCGATTACTATTTTTCGTAATATGCGATTTTTTGCTGGATTGGAAGCATGCGTGAAACATACGAGATGTCCAAGTTTAGTGAATTGGAGTTTGATGAGCCGTCGTAAAAAGCTTACTCAATCCTTGTTCATCAATGGGTTATCGAAGCGGCCCGCAAGTAATCTTAGCAACTCTGAGCTGTTTACAGTCAAAGACTCCTGAGATAAAAGAGATGTCAATCATGAGAATGAAGTCAGGGGCCATCAGGAACCATGGACAAGATCGATTATGATTACGTTCGTAGCTGAAGTGTAGGGGTATCAAGCGTTGTGATGTCGTTCATCAACAAGCACGTGGTCGACCAGCGCCGGTACCGTGCCTTTATGGTACGATAAAGGGTGGTACGCCGAAGATGGTGACTCAGTTGGAGTACTTAGGGTTGACCTTCTTGCCCGTAATCTTCTCGTACACGCCGCGCATGCCGTCGGTCTGTTTCGCGCAAGTCAGCTTGACGTCCAAAAAATTTTCAAAGCGAGTTGCGAAGTCTACGACAACTGACATCGCAGCAGTAATCACCGCGCGACTTTGCGCGAGGTCATGACTGCAAGGACCCATGCCTGCGACACATTCGACATTCGCACTCTGCTCAGCCACACTCGCGCATTACGCAGCCTCGTCGCGCATCATAAAAAAGAGACAACATACAATCTTCTCGCTCATCGCGCGATTACCCGCGACTTTCTGGCCCTGCGCGCCGCCAAATTTCTTCGCGCCAGCCGCGAACGCCTTGTCGAGGTAGTCCTGCTGTCCACCTGCAGCCGCGTTGTTGTTTGGGTTGTTCATCTTGAGGAGCGAAGCGACTTTGCGTGGAGTGTGTAAAGATAGATTGATAATGTCTGAGAAGATGACGTCGCGTCGATATTGAGAGGATGTCTGTTGAGTTGAGCAGTGATGATGTGACGCGGGGTGGGTTGATAAGGCTCTTTGTACGGTCATGCGCTTGCGCGGAACAAGCTCAAGATCGCTGTAGGGCCGATGATTTGGCGTCGAGTTGGATAGAGCTTGGCTGCGTTGGGATTGGGATGTGGCTGTGCGGTGACGTTTGTGTGTGGCGCAGCGCTGCAGTGTGTGAATGACAAGAGTTCTGCTGTTTTCGGTCAGTGTTGGCAGGGTTGCAGTAGCGGATTGCGTGCACTACTTGCATCACATTGATGTAGTTCATGCGGCATGAAACCGTGTTGAGGTCGCGTTCTGATTTTCTGTTGTGACTGTTGTCACGACTCAAATGTGTGAAACTTTAGGAAGTGTTTGACATCACGTTTGCATGACCTACGCAGAATTACAGGGAGCTTTTTTGATCCTAGCCAATTCCTCGAAGAGAATGGCAGAGGCAGTCTCCAACTCGCATATGCAAATGTGACCCGATCGAACAGGGCATTGTGCCGAAACGCTCAAGCGTGCAATGTAGCTACACCACGCACCCCGAAAGTCAAGAAGAGGACATTGCGACAGCAGATGCCATATAGCTTTTCGGTATCATACGATTACATACATATGCTGACAGGACATGATCCTCATCCATGTTGGCCGAGCCCTAAACAACGGGCAGACCATCTATCGTTCCAGCGGAAAATGCCGATCAGAAAGCGCCATAAACACTGCCAACCGGAACCCACCATGAAGAAACGAAGGAAGAAAGCACACCCAGCGCCCGCTAAGGTGAGGCGTGAAGAGCTCGCCGTCATAAACAAAACGTTGCTACTACGTTTGGACAGGTCTGCGGGTCCAGTCCCGCTCTGTCCAACGTGTCAGCATATCGGAAGAAGGGGTATCAGAGATGAGGGATGGGGTAGGAGGTGGTCATGGGTCTATGACTCGCCTCCTGTAGCTGCAGGGGCAGCACCACCCTCACCCGCTCCACCTCGGAATGCGCCCCTTCCGCCACGGCCGCGGGCACCGCCACGATCGCCACGGTCACCACGCTCGCTGCCACGGAAGGCACCGCGACCTCCACGGCCTCCACGTCCACCGCGGCCACCTTCGCTGTCCGAAGCGCCGCCGCTCCTGTAGCCACCGGCGCCAGCGGGTCCGCCACGGCTGCTTGCCTGCCAGCTTCCGGCACCATACCTGGGCGCGTTACCGCGCTCATTGTAGACCTTAACGCTGGGCTTGTCGGGACCGCCCCTGGCGTTCTTGACGTCCGCTGAGACGCGGCCAAGTGCGGCCTGCATCTCTGCGGGCGAGCTGAAATGAGCAACAAAGAAGTGCTTGATCTTCTCGAACTTCTCGATCTTAGACCTGTCCTCTTCGGCAAGAAGACCCTTGGCTTCCTCCTCATCCTTCACACCACTGATGAACAATCCCTTGCTCTCCTTGCGCTCCACAGACTCAGCGGGGCCCTTCTCGGGTGCAGTCGTGCCATTCGACTTGACTTCGCTCGGGATGGCCTTCTCAGCGGTGGGCTGAGGCGTGGCAGCCTTGGGCTCCCTGGGTGCGCCAGGTGCGGGGGAGGGTCCTGTGCGTGCAGGCTGAGTAGCCTTGTTCTGCTGTGGAACGGGAGGAGTTGCGACTGCAGGGCGCGGCTGCTGGGGAGCGTTGGCTGGTGCGTTAGCAGGGCGACCTTGGGCAGGGGACGGGCCAGGAGCAGGGCTAGGAGCGGCGGGGTTAGCAGATGTAGCAGCGGCAGGTACAGGCTGTCCGGCCTGACCCGGAGGTGCAACCTTTCCACCACGGTGGGCGAAGTTGAAACCCTGAGCGCGCATCTCAGTACCAATCCTGCCATTGTCGATATCGAGAACGAGCCAGCCGTAGGCAGCGTCGGCCAGGTTGAAGTTCCACATATTTTTGAACGCACTCTCGTCAATGACACCACTCTGAGGTCCGGGGGTGGGGCCGCCGAATGGGTTGCCACCGTTTGCGACGGTAGGCATCTTGTTGACGATCTCGAGGGCGAGGTTCAGGAGGCGCTGCTGTGAATCGCTGTCGGCAATCGCAGGCTCGACTTCAGACTTGACTGTATCCCAGACATCGTTGAAGGAGGCTTTGGATGCAGCAAGCTTGCCGCGGTAGTGGTCCAGCGTGGGGTTGACGCTGAACTCGTTGTAGGAGCTGCCGTAGCGGAAGTGAAGACCGGCGGACACCGAGAAATCGGCTTTCAGTGTGACCGACAGCTGGTTCAGCAGACCCTCACGTGCGGGAGAGGCGTGGGTGACAAAGATGCGTGTCTCTGTCGGGTCGTATACACGGTTCGCGGTATCGACAAGCTCGCCCATCTGCAGAAGAGTCGTCCACATGGTACCTTGACCACCCGCAATGGTTGTCCTGCCCTCACCGTTGTCGAACAGCTTGTGCATGACAACGGCGCCACCCAGTCCGAGCAGACGGAGTTTCACTCCACCAATGTCGAGCAGTCGCGAGTGTGCCTCGTCGATAATGTGCAGGTTGTCGATCTTATATTCGCCGGATCGCAGCTTCTCCAGAACCTGAACGTCCTCACAGGCACCCCATACTGTGTAGACGGGGACGTTCAGCGTGTATGTCTTGTTCAGGAACTGAGGCAGCTCCGACAGGGGGAGGTGTTCCCGCTGGAAACGCTCCTTGATCGGTGGCTGTGGTGGCGCCTGCGCAATTGAGCGTTTTACAGCATCGGACAACAGGGGCGAGTACTGCGCGACATGCTTCAGTGTCCTGCGCCGGTTAGCCTCCTCTTCACTCGGAACATATCACGTGTGCTTGGACGTACTTATCGGCGATGCGGTCGAGCGAGCGGTCGTCGTAGAAACCGAAATCACCAGTGTGGATGATGTAGTTGGCGCGAGCGTCCGCAGCGAGCTGGTTCAGCGACTGCAGGTTTCCTGCAATATATCAGTCTTGCTGTACGCCCTGGAGTCGTCGATGCATTACTCACCTCGTACATCAGCGATACACAGCACTCGTACGCTTCCCTGCTGGATCACGCGGCCTTGGTTGGGGAGGAGCGGGACAGCGCCAGGCACAGGGCCAGAGGGGGCGGTGCCATTGGAATGGTAGTTGTTGCCGGGGTAGGGACGCGGCTGGTTAGGAGCTTGCTGAGAGAGGTGAGTATATGGCACTCCAGAGCTCGACGACGGATGTGGGTTGAGTACGTACCGAAGCCATGGGGTGGGAGTCGGAGGTGATGAGAAGAGGCCAGGTATAACGTTACGGGACACTGGGGGATGCGGAAATTCTGCAGGGAGGAAGCTCCTGTAATGTGCAGCGAAGGAGAGGATTGATAGTGCCTCTTCGAGTATTAGGTGGTGATGGCGACGGTGAGGAGGGCTTCGTTGTCGTTTCGCGCAAACAGAAGGCACCGCCGCACGGACCAACTGCCCAAGGTTAGCGTGTTCTGGCCCGTCCTTGAAAGTGACATGTACTCTTGACATCCTCCATCTCATCACGGTCTGCATCCGAACAGCACTCGTCCATTGGTCTGGAGCTGCAGGAGACCCATCCCTACCCGCAAGATGAGCAAGAAGTTCCAACTAACAACTTCGCCGCTCTCAAGGAGCTCGGAACGCCTTTACCTCTCATGAGCTACACGCACGATCGAAATCACCTCATCACCACATCGACTACCTGACGACTACACTACCGCGGAGGGGTACCTCATCCTCAATCGACTAAAGACAGTGCTGAGATGCATTGAAAGCCGATTCACGATGACATGTCATATGTCTTGGCGCTTCAGGAGGCAGTCAACACTGTTTGACAGCAGAGTACCTACGCTCTGCAGGGCGTTATTGTAGGATGGGCCCGCCGAGAGGATACGCTATGAGGTCGGGTCTGTCATCCAAGCAACGCTGCATCCACGTTTCGTGCCTGGTCCGCTTGAGAGCTGGAGGTGAAGCTGTTCCAAGAAGTGATGCTGCATATCCAACTCAGACTACAGTATGTGATAGGAACGACGCAGCCAGTGTCTAGCAACACTAACATGATCTTCTGAAGGCCCTCAATATATTCAAGCAACTCTAGGCTGTCATCGAGTTCGGCATGCACGCGGCCAATCAGACGTGGCGCTCTCGAGTCAAGCCACGCCGACTGAAGCGCGCTAGCTGGACCCTTAGTGCCCCTCCCTCAAAATTATTTGAATCTTCTCCACGCAGGACAACACAGGCCTTGCCCGCCATAAATCTCTGATCTTTCGCCGCTCAGCGTCTGATCCTATACCAGGCCTGCTTCTACATTTTATCACTGTAGAACCACCGCCATGGACGAGCAACAATTTGTTCAGCTGCTCCAGAGCCTGCTGCAGCGTAAGAAGCCTGCTCGATTCATTGAGGCGTCACAACTAACATTCCTCAGCTGACACTGACGTTGTCAAAAATGCCACGGCTACCCTGAACAAGAACTACTACAACTCGCCCGCCTCCCTCAATGCTCTTCTCCAGGTTCTCTGCGGGCACCCCGACAAGGGTCTGAAGCAGCTCGCCGCTGTCGAGGCCCGCAAGCTTGTTGTCAAGCACTGGATCTCGCTGCCCGAAGACCAGAAGGCCTCCCTCCGCAACCAGCTGTTGCAGTTCACATTGAACGAGGAGCAGAAGCTCACAAGGCACTCTGCTGCCCGCGTCGTTGCTGCGATCGCCGCGCAGGACTTCGAGGATGGACAATGGGCTGACCTGCCCGGCCACCTGCACCAGGCCGCCACCAGCGGCACCGCACAGCACAGGGAAGTTGGAACGTTCATCATCTGGACAACACTCGAGCAGACTGGCGACTCTTTCCCCGGAAAGCCCGCCGACCTGTACAGCCTCTTCAGCAAGACCATTCAGGACCCTGAGAGCGCCGATGTCAGGATCAACACCCTCATTGGTCTCAGCCGCATGGCCATGCTTCTCGAGCCTGAGGAGGACGCCAAGTCCTTGACTGCTTTCCAGCAGGCTATCCCCCAGATGGTTGCCGTCCTGAAGCAGACCGTCGATGAGGGTGACGAGGAGCACGCCATGCAGGCCTTCGAGGTCTTCCAGACTCTCCTTGGCTGCGAGTCCGCTCTCCTCCAGAAGCACTTCGGTGACCTCGTCAGGTTCATGCTTGAGCTCTCCGCTTCCACTGACGTCGAGGAGGACTATCGTTCCCAGTCTTTGGCCTTCCTCATGCAGTGCGTCCGCTACAGGAAGCTCAAGGTCCAGGCTCTCAGGATCGGCGAGGAGCTCACACTGAAGGCCTTGCACATCGTCACTGAGCTCGGTGACCTGTCCAGCGAGGACGAGGATGTCACACCCGCTCGCTCTGCGCTTGGCCTGCTCGACATTCTTGCCTCCAGCCTGCCTCCTAGCCAGGTCGTCATTCCTCTACTCAAGAACCTGGGCAACTACTTCTCCTCCCAGAACCCCGACTACCGCCAGGCAGGTATTCTTGCTCTGGGTATGTGCGTTGAGGGCGCCCCCGACTTCATCGCTACTCAGCTTCACGAGATCCTGCCCATGGTCTACCACCTTCTCGAAGATCCTGAGCTCAAGGTTCGCGCTGCCGCCCTCAACGGTATCGCACGCTTGGCCGATGACTTGGCTGAGGACGTTGGCAAGGAGCATGCTAAGCTCATCCCTGCCATGATCAAGAACTTCGATCTCGCTGTTCAGAACGCCCCCAGCGCTGATGACGAGCGTACCCTGTCTATCGTTCGTGGTACTTGCCACGCCGTCGACTCTTTGATCGAGGGCCTTGACCCCGAGGATGCTGGCAGGTACGTTCCTGAATTGGTGCCCCGCTTCAGCAAGCTCTTCCACCACGAGGACCTCAAGGTCAAGAGCGCTGCTATTGGGGCTGTTGGCTCGATTGCCAACGCCGCTGAGAAGGCTTTCCTGCCTTTCTTCCAGCAGACCATGAACGAGCTGTCTCCCTATGTCCGCATCAAGGATAGCCAGGACGAGCTCGATCTCCGTGGTGTCACATGCGACTCCATGGGCAAGATGGCATCTGCCGTTGGCCCTGAGCCTTTCGAGCCCTACGTCCTGCCTTTGATGGAGGCCTCTGAGGAAGCCCTCCACCTCGACCACCCCCGCCTCCGTGAGACCAGCTACATCCTCTGGTCTACAATGGCCAAGGTTTACGAGGAGGGCTTTGCCAAGTACCTTCCCGGCGCTGTCAAGGGTCTCAACGAGTGCCTTGCTCAGGACGAGACAGGCACCGACGTCGAGCTCGGTGAACACGCCAGCGAGCTTGTTGGTCAGGAGGTTATCATTGAGGGCCAGAAGGTCAAGGTCATGTCCGCTGGCGAGGATGACGATGATGACTTCGAGGACCTGAACGACGCCATGGTCGATGATGATGACTGGGATGACCTCGAGGGCGTCACCGCTGTTGCCATGGAGAAGGAGATCGCCGCCGAGGTCTTCGGCGACATCATCACTCACACTCGCCGTCAGTACCTCCCTTACCTCGAGGAGACCGTCACCAAGCTCCTGGAGCTTGTCGACCACTCCTACGAGGGTATTCGTAAGGCTGCCCTTGGCACACTCTGGCGCACTTTCGCCTGCCTCTTCGGCATGGCTGAGGGCGATGGCATGGCTAAGTGGACCCCTGGCCTTCCTCTCAAGGTCGAGCCTCCTGCGGAGCTGAAGAAGCTCGGCAACCTCGTGATGACTGCCACCATGGCTTGCTGGCAGGATGAGATGGACCGGTACGTACAATCCTTCCCCCGTTGTTCCCTTAATACCTGCAAAGATGACACAATCTTCGTTAATCCCAGCTCACTCCGATGCACAAAGTGCACTTGAGGTGAAAGCGAAATCACGTCTGAGCAACTTACACACTCTCAATTTACCGAAAATATCTTGATGATCACCGCTGACGATCAATAGGGGTACTGTCACTGACATCAACCGCGATGTCGCTGCCACTCTCAAGCTCTGCGGTCCCGCGGTCTTGATGATGGAGTCCGGCACTGCTGTCCCTGACATGTGCCAGCAATTGCTTGCTGTCATCACCAAGCGTCACCCCTGCCAGCAGGATCTTGGCGACGAGGGTGAGGAAATCGACCTCGACGAGTCCTCTGAGTATGACTGGCTGGTCATCGAGACCGCCATGGAGGTCGTCACCTGCCTTGCTGTCGCTCTCGGCAGCCAGTTCACCGAGCTCTGGAAGATGTTCGAGAAGCCTATCATGAAGTACGCCAGCAGCCAGGAGCCCACCGAGCGCAGTGCCGCTGTTGGCACTATTGCCGAGTGTATCGGCAACATGGGCGAGGGTTGCACACAGTACCAGAGCAGTCTGCTCAAGGTCCTTCTCCACCGCCTGTCTGACGAGGACGTTGACGCCAAGTCCAATGCCGTCTACGGTATGGGTCTCTTGGCCGAGAACACCACTAACGACGACGAAATTGCCAAGAACCTGCCTACCATCTTCTCCAAGATCGAGCCTCTTCTTGACGCCAAGGATCAGCCCCGTCTCCTTGACAACACAGCTGGTTGTGTCAGCCGCTTCATCACTAAGCACACTGACAGGCTTCCTGTCGCCGAGGTCCTGCCTCGCCTCGTCCAGCTCCTCCCTCTCCGCGAGGATTACGAGGAGAACAAGCCCATCTTCGGCATGTTCGTCAAGCTGTATCAGAGGAACGACCCCACTGTCCAGCAGCTGACGCCCACCCTGATGCCTATCTTCGAGCAGGCATTGAGCTCCGAGGACCAGTTGGAGGATGAGACACGCGCGCAGCTCACTGAGCTTGTGCAGTACCTGCGCAAATAGGACGTTTGTTGAAAATGATGGAGGAAGAATGATGGATACCCCGTCGCAAGACACTTGTAGATGATAATGACCGCGGATTTATGACCTAGTTAGGATCTTGAATGAACATAGACGCCTAGATGGCATGCATATCTGACAATCCCTTCGACGTTGTGCAAGTGTGACCAGGTTTGGTTGGCGCGGCGAGGCTGGAGATGGGGTTCTGGAACAAGGTGTTCTCCGCGTGACGATCATGCCTTCCCAGGAACAGGCGCGGCCTAGCGGCTAATGACGTCTCGAACGTGCGTGAGACAAACAGCTGCCTCACGCCTCGCGCCGCTACGGCCGTCACTACCAACAACGACAGCAGTCGACTAGCTGTCCGACTGCGTTTCTATAGCTGTGCACAGCTTTCTACACGCTACCAGCCACCGCTTCGGCTCGAAAGCTCCTCGCTCCCCGACTACCTCTCCAAGCTCTGCGCCACCTCGGCTTCGACGACACGGCGTATACGCGCCTGCCTTCGCGATACCAACCCAACATACCTGGACGAATAGTCTCACGTGCACCGCGTGAACACATCTCCACCGCCGACCAACAGCGATATCGCGCCCCGGCGACGCACGTGACGATGGCACCGCGGTGCTCGGCAGGGTGGCTAGCCACGACAGTGGGGTTACTGTCCATGCTGGCCGGCTCAGCGCTGGCGGGACCTGATCTGACCACCAAGCATGAGAAAGGGCGATGCGCGATCAGAGGGCAGTGCGGCAAGCAAAGCTTCTTTGGCTCTGACCTGCCCTGCCCGGACAACGGCTTGGCCAAGGCGCCGACAGACGATGTTAGGAAGCAGCTGGTCGACATCTGCGGCGCACAATGGGCGGGGACGGATGTATGTTGCGAGGCAGAGCAGCTGGATGTCCTCAAGACGAACCTCGACCGTGCCACACCTATCATCAACGCTTGCCCGGCTTGTAAGGAGAACTTCTACAACATGTTCTGCACATTCACCTGCTCGCCTGACCAGTCACTCTTCATCAACGTCACCGATACTGTACCCAAGGGCGACAAATTCCTTGTCACTCAGCTCACCCACCTTGTCTCGGACGAGTACGCCGGCACCTTCTACGACAGCTGCAAGGATGTCAAGTTCGGTGCAACAAACGGCAAGGCGATGGACTTCATCGGCGGAGGCGCAAAGAACTACACTCAGTTCCTCAAGTTTCTGGGCGACAAGAAGTTCCTTGGATCGCCCTTCCAGATGGACTTCCCTCGCCCAGATGAGGCCGAATTCCCTGACATGAAGGCTATGAACAAGCATGCGTACCCCTGCGATACAGACGATGAGCTATACCGCTGCGCCTGTCTGGACTGCGGTGCTTCCTGCACGGAGCTACCCGAAGTGACTGAAGTCAAGCAATGCTACGTTGGTCTGCTCCCTTGTCTCTCCTTCGCCGTCATCATCGTCTACTCTGTCTTCTTGGCTCTCCTTTGCACTGCTGTCGCTGGACATGTTGCATACAAGAAGCACTCGCAACAAAAGAATGAGCGCTTGCGCTTGCTGCAGGATCTCGAGCCCAGTGATGACGAAGATGAGGGCGACATTGTCCACAACGTCGGCATGCTCGACCGTCCCACCAAGCACTACTTTGTCAACACCTGGTGCGATCGTCTTTTCAGCCGCCTTGGCTACGTCTGCGCCAGATTCCCGGTCATCACCATCGTTACCAGCGTTGTTGTGGTAGGACTCATGAGCTTGGGCTGGCTCAGGTTCACCATCGAGACCGATCCTGTTCGCTTGTGGGTCGCGCCTGACTCGGCAGCAGCCCAGGAGAAGGTGTTCTTCGACGAAAACTTTGGTCCGTTCTTCCGAGCAGAGCAGGCTTTCCTCGTCAACGATACCCACCCGGGCGCTCCAGTGCTGAGCTACGAAACGCTCGACTGGTGGTTTGGTGTCGAGGATCAGATTCGCCGGCTGAAGTCGTCTCAGAGCGGCGTTACGCTCGATCAAGTTTGCTTCAAGCCGATCGAGGATGCCTGCGTGGTGCAGTCAGTCACTGGCTACTTCCAAGGCGACTTTCTGAACCTTTCCCCTAGCAGCTGGCAGGACGACCTCCTGGACTGCGTCGACAACCCCACCCAGTGCTTGCCCGAGTTTCAGCAGCCACTGGATCCCCACATCCTATTCGGTGGTGTCAACAAGAGCGTTCTTGATGCTCAGGCGCTCGTAGTCACTTGGGTCGTCAAGAACCATGCCGAGGGCACACCTGAGTTGCAACGCGCGATGGACTTCGAAGACGAGATGAAGAATTATCTGAAGCTTGTGCAGGACGATGCGAGGGATCGCGGCCTTCGATTGAGTTTCAGTACTGAGGTCAGTCTCGAGCAAGAGCTCAACAAGAGCACCAACACCGATGCCAAGATCGTGGTCATCAGCTACATCATCATGTTCTTGTATGCCTCACTTGCGTTGGGATCGACCACCCTGACCGTGCGCTCTGTCCTTCGAAACCCGGCAAATGCACTGGTGCAGTCCAAGTTCATGCTGGGAACCGTGGGCATCCTCATCGTGCTCATGTCTGTTGCAGCTTCCGTAGGCTTGTTCTCTGCTGCCGGCATCAAGGTCACTTTGATCATCGCCGAGGTCATTCCCTTCTTGGTACTGGCTGTGGGTGTTGACAACATCTTCCTGATTGTTCACGAGTTTGAGCGCATCAACATCAGCCATCCCGAAGGCACAATCCCAGAACGCGTCTCGCGTGCTCTTGGCCGCATGGGGCCTTCCATCCTACTGTCGGCGCTCACGGAGACCACCGCATTTGCCCTTGGCTGTGCTGTGGGTATGCCTGCTGTCCGTAACTTCGCCGCATACGCTGCGGGTGCAGTCTTCATCAATGCCATCCTACAAGTGACGATGTTCATCGCCGTACTTGCGCTGAACCAGCAACGTGTGGAGACCAACCGTGCCGACTGCTTCCCCTTCCTCCGCGTATCGAAGGCGGATCCGGGCTATTTCAACGGAGCTGGCGCTGGCGAAGAAGGTGCTTTGCAGCGATTTATCCGCAAGACCTACGCACCAGCCATCCTGGGAAAGAAGACCAAGGTTGTCATCCTCGCTATCTTCTTCGGTATCTTCACTGCTGGAGTCGCACTTTTCCCAGCCGTTGAACTTGGCCTAGACCAGCGTATCGCCATGCCAAGCGATTCGTACCTCATCCCGTACTTTACAGACGTGTACGACTATCTTGACGTTGGCCCACCGGTCTACTTCATTCATAAGGAATTCAACGTCACGGAAAGGAAACCACAGAAGGAGCTTTGTGGTCGCTTCTCCACTTGCGATCAAGGCAGTCTCGCAAACATCATCGAGGCTGAACGTAAGCGTCCCGAGGTGTCCTACCTGGCTGCACCCGCCGCTAGCTGGCTGGACGACTTTTTCCTGTGGCTGAATCCCGAAAATGAGAAGTGTTGTGTTGATAAGGGTAAGCCTTGTTTCGCTAATCGCACGCCTGCGTGGAACATGACGCTCCACGGCATGCCTGAGGGCGAAGAGTTCATCCATTACCTCGAACGATGGATCGAGGCTCCCACCACAGAGGACTGCCCTCTCGGCGGCAAGGCAGCGTATTCCGATGCCCTCGTCATCGACTCCAAGCACACCACCATCTCGGCCTCGCACTTCCGCACCGCACACACCCCCGTCCACTCACAGGCTGACTTCATCGCCGCCTACAAAGCAGCGCGCCGCATCGCCCGCGAGATCTCCAAAGACGTTGACGCAGAAGTGTTCCCCTACTCCAAATTCTACATCTTCTTCGACCAATACACGACGATCGTGCGCCTCGCCAGCGCTTTGCTGGGCTCCGCGCTCGCGGCTGTCTTAGTCATTACTACCATCCTGCTCGGCTCGCTTGCCACCGCGCTCATCGTCACGCTCGTTGTCGCTATGACTGTGAGCGCGATCATCGGCTCTATGGCGCTCATGGGCGTCAGCCTGAACGCCGTGTCGCTCGTCAATCTAATTATTTGTGTGGGTATTAGTGTGGAGTTTACTGCACATATAGCCCGCGCTTTCACGTTTCCTAGTCGGGCGACGATGGAGCGCGCGCCGAGACATCGCTTCCGCGGAAGAGATGCCAGGGCGTGGACGGCAATGGTGAATGTCGCCAGCAGCGTTGTCAGCGGCATCACCATCACCAAGATCCTAGGCGTCGGCGTATTGGCATTTACACGCAGCAAGGTTCGTTCTCCACTCTCCTTCACAAGGATATTCTCTCCCTTTCATGTTGTCTCGCCCACGCGAGGTTCCAACCGAGGTTCATTGAAAATTCCCCGTACTGACATTACACCCCAGATCTTCGAAATCTACTACTTCCGCGTCTGGGTCGCCCTCGTCCTGTGGGCGTCCACGCATGCGCTTGTTCTGCTGCCTGTGCTTCTCAGCTTGTTTGGTGGCAAGGGATATGTCGACCCTGAGAGCGAGGGCGGGTTGGAGCAGGATTTGAGAAGGAGACAGTACCCGGCGCTGTTGGGTGACGATGATGAGGAGTATGATAGTGATGATTAGTCTGTTCTGGTAGGAACGGGACGGATCGTGTTTAGTATCCAGTTGGCACAGAATGAACGGTTTGCACGGCAAGGTGGTTCTCGTGAACTAGATTGATTGTCTCGACATGAGGACGTTTAATGTTCGCAGCTCTGCGGTTGCTCGTGCCGGTGAGGCTTAGCTGGTGGGATACAAAGCAAACAGGGCGATCGAGTCACGTCAAGGCTCAAGAGCCATTATTGAAAGAAGATGGACTTGAGCCTACCAACTTCCAGCCACTATTCTTAACACTGTCAATACAGGGGACAAAATGCTCAGGAGCCCGCCAGGCATTGATACTGTTGCGAACCTTGGAAGCGCAAGAGTGAGGTCACAAACACACGCCAGCTTTTAGCGTCGATTCTATCTAGCCCTGACATAATACTCTTCATCCTTCACCTCTAGTCCGACATCGAGCACGATACGATCCTGCATCTCTATTGACAACCAGCCCCTCACCCCCGTCGCCAGCAGAAACTTGGCCCGCACCCACATGCGACCTAGATGAAGCTTAGAGATATTTCTCTGTTAGAAGGGCATGTATAATTTTCAATTCTTCGGCGACGCGAAAGCCCGCATTCGCTCAACCCTGGCACGCTTTCTTCACCAAGTCTGCGCATTTTCTTTCTCGTCGTCTATGACTTGTCCATCCGTCACCTCTTGCTCCTCTCTCCTCACCGATGCCTCAATTGCGTAGTTTCCTTCGTGTTCTGGTAGCCAAAACGGATAGTATGCATGGTCCAGCGGCGATAGTGTCGGCGCAAAGCCCAGTCGGTACCGCTTATACACCGTGTCTGCCATATATCTGCTCAATGCTTCTAACACATGAGGTGTCTTCGGCAGCGCAGCACGTGACAGCGTGTCGGCGCTCCAGTCGTGTGTAATGAGCGAGTTGTACTCAGTGATGTATGTGGCGGCGCCCTGCGTCAACGAGACAGCGCCCACGACAGAGGCAGGGGGACGGTTGAGGTGCGCTGACGTAGCCTCTTGCTCAGTCTGCGTGCTGGCGAAGTCGACGCCATGATCTGGTCTGTGTCGTAAGAGCGCTTCGCCGCCGCCGAGAATGAGGAGTTGCTCGTCGAGAGTCGTCCCGGGTGGGAAATGTATCTAGGCCTTCTTGACTTCGCCGTGAGAGGGGGTGCGGTGGTCTTTTGCCAGTACCTCATTGTTCGCTTCAGTGCCAGTCGGAAGATGGGTCTCTGACAGGCGGCGGGCAAGACGATCGACGTCAGCATTAACGTCGATCTGTGACGAATTCAAGCCGAAGATGAGGTTGTTCGTGGTATCGTTGGAAGAATTGGAAAGATCGATTGAGTTGGGCGCCATAATGCAGTTAGGCGATCGAAGGTAAAGGTTGGTCGACGCAAATGTCAGAGATCCTTGGAATTTTGAGGTGCCGAGGAGCGGTTGGTGAAAGTAGTGTTGTCCGAAGTCTAGGTCTCTCTATCAAAGCAGAAGAGTATTCGTCATCAGAAGTTCCACAGGGCCAGAAGAGGATGTACGAACTGCAGTCCGTATTGACGACGAACACGCTCCTTCCTATTCACCGACCTTCTTTCTGATGTACACTTCTGTAAGTATCTCCGCCAGGTCTGTGTAAGAAACTTCGGGAAGTTTGAGAGGACATGAGTATTCTGATCTTGGAGGCGTTGGGCGTCAGGAACCTGGTCAATGGCATTGTCGCATGTGGCAGCGAGACCAATGGTATGTGGAAAGTTGGATCGAGATGCATAGATTGGACCGAGGGACTCCTTTTTAACAATGATCATTGTTTTCTAATCAATGATTGTTGGCTCGCAGAGCTAAACAGTCCAGACGTAGGAACAGATAGGAACTGGACTCCCTTGCGTTTACTTGTTGAATTGCTCTATTTATCCTCACTGGTGTTGCACATGGGCGCGACTGATTGCTCACCTGTATTACACTAGCTCTGGCGTTGCATCCTGGAAGTTCCATAGCACCTAAAGCTCATGATCCCCGAAAACGAGAATTGCTGTCCGCTGCTACCAACAATCTCCAATTTGCGCTCTAATGCTTCCTCTGTTCTTTACCTACCAACATCCGATTAGTGTACGCTAATGCATCGAGGCAGCTCGCAATAGACACCAATGACTTTTATGAATGTGCTGATGCTCTTGAGCGCGCATTGTTTGCGTACGCTTTCAGAAGTCCACGAGAGATCAGCTCTGGCACGAAGGATGACCTACGCGTCTATATCATTTACAATACAAAATCTTCGTACGCTGTCCAGACAACAGAAGCAATTGCACGACTGGGAGGCTTCAGCGGCCCAGATCTTATTGGAATGCGTCACGAAGACCAAAGGGAGCGGGAGTGCCGGTATTGGGACAAATGCGTGACACGGGGTCATGTCTTGCGCATCTATAGGCATGACGAAGAATAGCGCTATGTACAACTGTTCTAGCGTTGACGTGTGTCGCGTATCATGGAGGCGAAAGCCATACAATTTAAAGAGCAATGCTCAACCTCCTCCAAACCACCCCTATGCATCGGTGGACACGCTTCGATCAGCGACTTTGTCCCGTAGCAGGCCCAGCTATGCCTCCCCCGCAGCCTGCATCAACTCCCTTGTGAATTTCGTACGCTCGCTAGTCTGCATAACCGTCGGGCGTCTCGTCCATCCAATCTCAGTGGGCAAGCGTTCATTACCTGTACCCCAACATCAGCAAACGTCGCTTCTCTCTTTCCAGTCAATCAAAGCACGAAGAGACTTACGGAACCAATACTCAATAAACTCCCTCTTCACAGTGCCCGTCGTACCATCAGCCATGATCTCGAAAAAGCTCGCGCACTCGCCCCAACTGAAGCCGTCGGCTAGCAACGAGGTCTTGTGCTGCGGATTAATCCGCTTAGACGTGGCGAGACGCGCCATGCGCGCGTCGGCGACTTGCTGAATGGTGATTTCTGGGGTGGTGAAGAAGGATGCGGTTTCGTTCCAGACGGTCTCGTTGAACGGGAGGGGGTTGGCAAAGAAGCGGTCGGATCGGCTGCGTGCGCGGTTAAAAGTGTCAGTGGACAATGTGTCGGATTATGGGATGAGGGGAGCAGAGAGATGGATTGGCAGGATGCATACCTCAGGCTGAAGTCGTGCTCGAGTACGCCTTCGCGGCCCAGAGTGTCGAGGTCGAAGGTCCGCGCGAAGGGTGCTGGGTTGGTGCGCACGGCCTGCGAGAACAGGATGATGGCGTCGCTGTTGGCGATGTTGAAGCCGTCCATCATGGCTTTCGCCAGCATGTCGCGCGTGATGTCTCGCCCGTTTGAGGGCAGGTAGCCGTGGTTGGCGAGCGTGTTGAGGCCCGGGCATGGTCCGCGTGCTGTGCAGCATTCCGTCAATTACGCGGTCTGTCCAAGATGCGCCGCAGTGATGGTGCTGCAAGACTGCTTACCGTCGTTGGCTCCTGGAGCTGTCCATGGTTGGGCTTGCCAGGCTTGTCGGGTCTTGACATCCGCGTATGTCGGGAAGGCTAGGGCTGAGGATGCAGCTGCGGACAGAGCGAGGATAGAAGAGAATCGCATTTTGGTTGTGAAAGTGTATTGTGATACTTTGGATCACCTGTGTAAAGCGAAGGGCACTGAATCGGAATAAGAGAGATCAAAGTAGTTTTCGTTATTGGAAAATGGTCAATCCGAGATGCCACTGTGAGGGTAAGAACTTTCTTGCGAGCCGTTCCTGCTTATATATCTGTGTTTGAACGCTGAGAAGTACTCGGTATACTCTTGACCCCAGCAGACAGCTTGCGGCTTTGGCAGTCTCAACAGGACTGCATCATTTCTTCCGTCGAGCCTCGGCTCGGATTTTGGTGTGAAGTAGGTGATTCGTGAGTTCTGAGAATCATCATCAAGGATGTGCTTGAAAAAACAGCTGACAGTGGAAACGATAGAAACAGTGGCCAGCTTGGCTGTCAAAAGGAAAGCGCTGCCTGATCCTGGTCTGTTTCAGGTAAGTGACCATCCGGCACCCAGGACCCGCACAAGCTGCGGGACGATCGAGGAACATTTCTCGAATCAGAACATTGACATTTGAAGTATGAGACGGAAAGTGCTGAGGGTAGAGCATCGCTGTTCTGCCAAGCTTGCTGTGCCTCGGTAGTGTCGAGAGTTATCTGCATCTTTAATATCGGCGTGTGCTGTGCTGGTGAGACGCCAAGGAACCCCCCCACAACTTGTTTGCTACGGCCAGTCAACTTTGGAGTTCTTTGTTCACTGCCGAGGCAGGTTGGACATATCTTCGCGTATCTTGCAACGGTAGGTATACAGGACCGGTATGCCTACTCGCTCGTTCTGGAATGCGGGCTCACCAGGATCTTGACGTGCTGATCTCGGTTCGCAACAAGCTCGTCGAAGCCTTTGGAAACGATGTCGTCGATGTGGATCTTGCTTGTGACCATGGTTTCGAGATTCATGAACCTGTCTTGAAGAATCGTCAGTGTGAGCGAAGTCAGTGAGAAAGCCTACTGACCTGCAACAAAAGCATCCACCACATCCTTAAACTCATCATCTGTGTATGCCAGACAACACTTGATAGTAACCTCTTTGAACAAGAACGGGAAGAACGGTATCTGCATCTACGCAAGTCAGCGCGTCAGGGAAGAGTCTTCGTGGTGGGAGCACGCACAGGCGTTCCAAACCACGCCGCAATATTTATGTAGACACCGCGATACCTCACCGCATCCATACCCGTCTCAAAACCCTTCTGATTACCTGCACAGTCAAACACAACATTTACACCCTCCCCCGCCGTCAGCGCACGACACCGCGTCCCGACATCCTCCTCGAGTGGATTGAGCACCACATCCGCCACAGTGGCATTCTGACTCGCTCTGACTTTCGTGGGCTCGGAGACAACGATGCTTTTGCATCCAAACGCCCTTAGCACGATCATGACCGCGGCACCGACCGGACCACCACCAACGACCAGCACACTCCTGCCTCTCCAGTCCTCGACGCCAGTGGTCTTGATCGCATGCCAGCCGACAGCCAGGGGCTCAATCAGCGCCGCTCTCTCCAAGTCGACATCATCAGGCAATGCATAAACCTGGCGCGCATCAACGCAGACTGTCTCCGCAAACCCGCCTCCGCCGCCAGACAACCCCTTGAAACCGAGGGAATCGCAGCCGTGCGTGAATCCATCTTTGCATTTTCTACACTCTCTGCAGTACAAGCGCGGATCGACGACCACGGGGGTGCCTTCTTTTAGCTCGGGGGAGGAGGACGGGGCGCTGACAACACGGCCTACAAATTCGTGGCCGAGGGTTACGGGGATGTGGGACTTGGTTAGGGGGTGTGGGCGCGATGCTGGTGGGCAGGAAAAAGGGCCTGTTGAGGTTAGATGGGTTTGCTGAGGACTCCTGCGAGGGAGCTCTGAGCACGTGGTAGCCCTGAAGATCGAGAAAGAAGGGAGAGTGACCATGCATGTATTCATGGAGATCTGAGCCACAGATGCCGGCGTAGGATATTGCTATCAGTGCTTCGTGATCTTGTGGAACAGGAGTCGGAGTGTCGACAACGCGGATGTCGTGGGGGCCGAAGTATTGTGCTGCTTTCATTGTTGTTATTATCTTCTCGACTCGATCTAGAGGGATGTTTGCGTAGCAACGAAGTTAAACGTGCAAGGTCGAAGATGGAAGGCAATATAGCAATACCGGACCGCTGACTCGAGCCCGAGTTGCCGAGTTGCGGGGTTGTCAGCAGTCGGTTCATTCATGCATATCAGGTGCATGTACAAGCTCGCGCGGAATGTGTGTCCTGGTGGAGAAGACTTTGGGCGTCCAGTCGGCCTCTTGCTTTCTCCGCATCTTGCAGACTGACGCTGCTGGGCTGTCACCACGGGGGGATGCTCTTGGTGATCAGCAGATGCTGGCCGTGAGATATCGAGTCTAACCCTGGCTCTAAGAAGCATTGAGATTGCACGTCGTCCAACTACAAGCTCGCATGTTGTCGAGATGTGTTACTCATCACGTCGTGAGGTTGGATGAAGCTAGTGGGGACGTTGCGAATCAGATCCACTGCGGGGAGCTACCTTCACCGCCCTCGGCAGCGACCAATGATGGCTAGCAAGCTGTTGATAGATGATGCGGGACCACACCTCTCACGCACAACGCTTCAAAACTACAACGTTTGGTTCCTACTGAGTATTGTTATATTTCCTGTATTTCAGTCCCTTCGCATCAATCGTTACCAGCACACAGCATGCATAAATCCAGATGGGCGCCCAAGCCTGAAGACGAAGCGCCGAAGCCTGCGCCAGCGCAGCAACAAGCACCAGCTCCTGCGCAAAGTGCGCCAGAACCACCGGTGAGCGTCTTCGTGTCTATTCAACGCTACATACGAATACTCACAAGATTAAGGCTGTCAATGTATCGTACGCCGCCTACGACCCCTCAGACTCATTCGCGCAGACGGCAGGCACCGACGACCTCTTCTTCGACGACGACATAACGCCCATCTCGCAGCCCGTCGTGGAGCAGAGCAGCACCCTCGGCGCCGAAGCCCCCGTCTTCGTCCCTGCGCCAGAGGAGCCCGCGCCCCCAGCCGCGCCGCAAGCACACTCTGCCCCCAAAGCGCCGCGAGAGCCACGGCATGCCGACCGCGGAGGACGGGGCAGAGGCAGGGGGCGCGGCGAAGGGCGCGGTCGCGGGAGAGGAGGACGAGGGCGCGGCGGCCCAGTAGGCGACATCCGACTCGAGGAGGGCTCTGCGCAAGAATCCCCCACCGCTTCCACACCCGAGCCAGCACCAGACGCCAACGAGCCGCCGTCCGATGCGCCCACCGGCCCCTCAGCGCCCACCACTGCCTCCGTGCGTGGCGACCGCACCCTCACCGGCGGCAGCAAGCGCACGCGCCTCACCGAAGCCGAGCTCAGCGCCAAACTCGCCAGCATGCGCAGCAAGAACGAGGCCCTGGCCAGCGCCCACGCGCGCGCAGAGGCCGACGCCAAGGCCGCCGAGGCCCGCGAGAACGTGCTCAAGCAGCAGGAAGTCGAGCGTAAGAAGGTCGCCGCCGAGAAGCAGAAGGCCGAGCGCAAGGACCGCCAGCAGATGATGGGCGAGCGCGAGCGCAACAGGCAGCGGAAGCTGAATGCGCAGGGCGGCCGGGAGTGGGATCTCGAGAAGGAAGACGGCTTTGACGGGACGGGCGAGGAGCGGAGACGCGGTGCCGCAAGGGGCGCGTATGGCGGTGTTGCAGCACCACGGGCGGCGCCCGAGGGGAGAGAACTGTTTGACGACGGCGGCGACTCTGGCGCGCATCGTGGCCGGGGCAGAGGGCGAGGCGGGCGTGGCAGCCGCGGCGGCGGTAGGGGTGACTTCCACGATTCTCCTCGCACCAACACTCAAAACCACGACGCACGAGGCGGCAAACAATCCTCAGTGCGCCCGCCCACATCCACAGACTTCCCTGAGCTACCGTCCGCACCGAAGACAACAAATACATCTGCGGATGCGCCGAAGATCAAGGAGTTCTCCATCAAGGGCAAGGGCGACAACAGGAGCGAAAACAAGAACGAGGATATCCGCAAAACCGAGCCGGAGCTCAAGAAGGAACTCGAGCCAGAACCCAAGGTCAAGACAGAAGAAGCGCCCATTAGACCCGAGGTGAAGAAGGTCGAGTCATTTGGTCTGCAGCCCCTGGCCAAGGGCGCGAGGTGGGCCGACGACGACGAGTAGGACTGGTCGATGCTCCGTCATCCCGACCGCTTGTTGACGCCATAAATCAATAATAGTGCTATGCCCATGTTCTGTGCTTCATCTGTGATTGTCATTATGGCGGATTACGAATACGTGATGATGTCTAAACTTTGCTGCCACCATTCTATATAGGCGTACACACGAATGCTACACGAGTCAATACGGGATGGAATGCCGGAAATCTGCCTTTGCAGAACTAGTCACATTTTGTATAGTAGCCAACGTACCTATGGTGGGAAATGTCTGCACCCAAACATTGGATATCGGACGCTGGCTCCTTCCCGTTCTTCTGCGGACTATGAGTATTTGACTATTACGCTGGACGTGGCGCAGACTGTGAAGCACAGCGTCAACGAGGCTGACTTTCCATCGAATGTGGTCTGGAGGCTATCAACATCTTCTTGGATTGGTTCGCGTTTGGACGATGGCTCGATTGGAGAACACCAGCGGCCTGGCGGCGGCCAGCACAGCTTGTGAATGCACACAACAGGCAGATCCAGAGATCACGGTAGCATGTTAAAGAGAAGGGCATGGGAGATGATCGCGTGTGCACCCCCGATGAAGGTTGATTTGAAGATTGGTGCATTGAGCGAAAAGCACAACGTCTTCCTCTTAGAAAGCGCGCTAGATGCACGCTAGCAACACGCCTTCCCCATCACTCGACACCTCGTCCTTAGATACAACATCGACATGTATCCTTTCGTGCGTTCTGTAAAATCTGCTCACGGCAGCTTCAGGCTTTGTGTTGTCAGCATCCAGGCCTGATCGACGCCGCATCCCTACATGTCAGCATTGGCATGCGGTGCGCTCTTGACTGACCAATCTCCTGAAGCCGGAATCGTTAACCGCAAGGACTCCGCAGCAGTGAACATCCCCACGCCAGTCTTTACTACAGCGCGGATCATACCTAGATGAAGTCACGATCTTACAAGCCGATTGCTGACGAGTGTGATCTCGTCCTCACTCGCTCACTCGTGGACTCGGACTGCTTACCGGATTTCTTCGGCAGCGGTCTTTCCAGCGCTTTCTCTTGATGCTTATGCAGTATGCCTCTGCGTAACGCACCTGCAGTACTTGGGTGCATGAGGGGTACCACCAACATAAAGCTCGGCTGAACATTCAAACCCCAGCTTCCTCTCAACTCCCGACCTCCAGGCTATACATTCGGCAAAATGAGCACCAGTTGGCTTCTGGCTACACTCACAGTGCTCGCTCCAGTACTGCTGAGCCTGCGATCCGGCCACGACAAGTTTGCAGCCTCTCTCAGTGATCGGGCGAGGCTGCTTCTTCCAGGCTCAAAGGCGTTCGCAGATGCAAGTCTGCGTTGGAGCTCGGCCAACACGCCAACTTACAGCTTACTGGTTCAGGCTGCAACCGAGGCAGACGTGCAACACACGGTTCGCCTGTGTAAGCAAATTTGCCAGTAATCATGTGCTGAGTTCCTTCAGGTTCTGTATGCGAATCGAAAGCGCAAACCGTTTCTCGCGATATCCGGCGGCCATGGAACAACTGCATTAATCGGAGGCGTGAACGACGGTATCGGCATTCATCTCAGTCAGATGAACAACATCTCCATTGTGGATGACGGCCAGGCGGTACTGATCGAAGGCGGCGTACTGAACGGAGACCTTGTTGCCCACCTCTGGGCTCGCGGCAAGCAGACAGCAACGACAGGCTGCGACTGCGTTGGTTTCATTGCACCCATTCTGGGTGGCGGACACGGCTACAACCAAGGCCGCTACGGCAAAGCCACTGATCAGTTACTTTCTGCTCGCCTCGTGCTTGCGAACAGCACTGCCATCGATGTCTCGCACGCAAACAATCCTGACTTATTCTGGGCAATTCGAGGAGCCGGTCACAACTTCGGCATTGTCACCCAGGCCAAGCTGCGCATTTACGATATCGAGCCCGGCCAACAACAATGGGCGGCGAGCGGCTTTGTGCTTACCCATGACAAGCTGGAAGCCCTTTATGCCATCGCGAACGATTGGGTCAAAGATCCAAACAAACCGATTGGGTTCACCAACTACTTTGTCTTCGCGTTCAATCCCGAGATCGACCCAGATCATGTAAGTCGTTATGCACTGTTCGACGTAGGCTGAATTCTTGCTGAACATTCAGCCCATCGTGATTGCGTGGCTTTACTTCCAAGGCGCCTCAATCCCCACCGAACTCACTGACCCGCTTTACGCGCTCTCGCCTGTGGCTGTTGATTCAAGCGTCACCGATCTCCCTGGTGCGAACGCCCATCTTTTCGCCAACAAAGAAGGCGTGGCCTGCGCAAAAGGCTTCACACGAAAGATGATTCCAATTGGAGTCCAAGAGTACGACGTTGGTGCAATGCGCAGGGCTTTCGAGGTATTTGGAAGTGTTCCACCCGAGTTGCGTGACTCGGTTATGTTCACTGAGGGTTACCCCACAAATCGTGTCAAAGAAATCGACCCAAACAGTACTGCTTATCCAGAACGAGCCAGCGAGTTTCTGATATCACCGCTGATATCTTATTCGCCAAACACGAGTCTTGACGCACGTGCAGACGACTTCAATGGCAGGATACGCGACGCGCTGCTCGGAGGTGATCGTTCAAAGCTCGTGGCGTATGCGAACTATGCACGCGGCGACGAAAGCATGGAAGAGATGTACGGGCGTGAGTCATGGAGGTTGGAGAAACTTCGCAGGTTGAAGAAAGAGTATGATCCTCAAGGGCGCTTCAGCTTCTTCGCGCCGATCTCCTAAGTGGTGACAGTGCTTACCTCCGAACCAGCAGAACAATCAACACGGAGTACCGGAGGTCTTCAGAATCAATCATCTGGCTCCTGTCAAGTTGCTGAATTCCGAGACAATCGCTGATGTTGATAGGCCCAAATCTGACGTGCTGACCCACAAGCATAGCGCAATGGCGCTAGGCCACAGTGAACACCACATACATCTTTTTTGGGCTCTTCGATAACCTACATGCCAAGCGACCACCCTATCGGAAACAGACCCTGCTCCTAGCGAACTATTCTCCACGTGTCGATAACAGCGATCTTCGGCGCTACGGCTGGATGATACCATGCGCGTCGGTCTGCTCGTCAACGGCACTGTACCCTGGCACCTCGAGTACGAATTTTTCCGATATGCTAAGTACCCAAGACTCGCTTGTCATGCCTTGGTCTCATCTTGTCCTTTCTTCTGAGTCTTAGTTATATCTGCAGTGATCCTCGCCGCTTGCTTGCGTCCTAATCAGTAGCAATGGCTGTTCAGCTACTCACCAAAGCTGAGGGCTACGGCATCATTATTGGCCTTTCGGTCCTCTTTTGTGTGATCATCGTCGCTGCAGTCCAGATACAAAAGCGCTACCTCTCGGAAGACAGCGATGAGTCTGAGATGTTCATGGTCGCCAATCGATCCGTCGGCACTGGGCTGACAGCCTCCGCCGTGTTCTCAAGCTGGTTCGTAAATCAGTCACACGAATCGAGCATGCACTGATAGTTTCAGGATGTGGATCAACGAAAGCGTCTTTGCAGCAGCATACACCTATAAATGGGGCATCGCACTCCCCATCTGGTGGGCTAGCGGTCTATCCTTCCAGATTGCGCTGATGGCTGTGCTTGGCATTGTGGCAAAGCTACGAGTGCCGTATGCGCATACCTCCTTGGAGATCATGAAAATCAGGTATGGCAAGTATGTGCACTGGCTTTTTATCCTGCTCAACCTGATAAACAACATCTTTGGCTGTGGCAGCATGATCTTGGCCGGAGCACAGCTTGTCACTGGCATGACGGGGATGCATGTCGTTGCTGCTTGTATCTTGATTCCTGCGGGAGGTCAGTCACACTTCGCGAATAGCAGGCGCAACGCTAACACGCGGCAGTGGTCATCTACACAGTCATGGGTGGCCTGAAAGCTACTTTCCTTACCGACTTCCTCCACACGGTTGTAGCACTGATCTTATTAATCTACTTCTCCCTTGCAGTACTGACCAACAAACACATTGGCGGTATTTCTGGTTTGTATGAGAAGGTCAAAGCAGCTGATGACTATATCCCGGGCAACTACCATGGCTCGCTCCTGACACTGAAGTCCAAAAGCTGTAAGTGCCTCCGCTTGCATCCTCTGATTTGGACTGATGAACCTGCAGCTGTGTTATTCGGCTTGGTCTTAAAGTTCGGCAACCTCGCGCTTGTGCTTATGGATACGGCCTTCTGGCAGAAGTCCTTCGCCTCAGATGTCAAGTCGACAGTGCCGAGCTACATGCTGGTCTCCATCGTCATATTAGCGGTGCCATGGTGCACGGGTACCATCATCGGGCTTAGCGCACGCGCAATTGAGCACACACCAGTGTGGTTCGACTACCCCAACACGCTCACCCTGACCCAAATCAACTCCGGCATGGTCATGCCCTACGTCTTGCGATCTCTCCTTGGTCATGGCGCCACGACTGGACTACTCGTGCTTGTGTTCATGGCTATCACCAGTACTGTGTCTTCCTCAGTGATTGCCGTCAGCAGCATCATCTCGCTCGATTTCTTCCGCACTTACATCAATCCCAAAGCTTCCGATCACAAAATTCTCTCGGTCAGTCACTGGGGCGTCATCCTTCATGGTTGCTTCATGGCCGGCTTCGCTATTATGCTCGAATATGCCGGCGCAACCAATAACTGGTCCACCTACTTCCGGCCTATAGTCGCCTGCCCCGGCATCATCCCACTCATTCTCACACTCCTCTGGTCACGCCAGACAAAGCTTGCTGCACTACTCGCTCCCGTTCTGGGCCTTGCATCAGGCCTAGCAACATGGCTCAGCCTATCATGGTATTGGGGCGGTGCCATCAACATCAACACAACGCAGATCCAACTCTCTGGTCTCTACGGCGCATGCGTATCTTTCTTCTCGCCTGCGCTGTACTCAGTCGTCATATCGCTCATTTGGCCGACCAAATTCGACTGGCGCGAGTTCCTACGCATCGACCTTATTGAGGACAAGAATCGCTCGGGCGAAAGCACTCCGCCTGAGGAGGTTCTCGATGAGCCCAAAGACACGCCTGGAATCAGAAAGGGCGGGAATCGTACGCCCACCTACCATGTCTCCAACGCACAGACTCCACTTGAAGAGGTTGTGCATCCGTTCGATGAGAAGACGCTGAGCCATGTGCGGAAGTGGCTCAAAATCGCGAGCGTGTACTTTGTGGTCAATGTGTTAACTACTATCGTGCTGTGGCCGATGCCGTTGTACAGGGATTATGTCTTTACAAGGAGCTTCTTTGATGGATGGGTCAGTGTGGCTATTGTCTGGCATTTAGCGGCCATGGGTGCGGTCATTGTGTATCCGGTCTGGGACGGAAGGCATGCTATCGGCAAGGCGGTAAGAGGTATGAGGGCGGAGCTCAGAAGGTAGTCGGTGTCACATGCTGTCGCTTTTACGTTCTTGCATTGATAACGGGCCATCGGCTATCTGCGATGCCAACCCGCTGTGCCTAGACGCTAAGCTCATTCTGCTATCTTTCGCAGTGATCGGAAGTTTGGTGAAGAAGTGACTCGCATTTGTTCTATATTAAATTCTTTAGATACCATTGCTTTGTTCCTTGATTGACTTGCTTTTATCTTGCCAACCTTCCAGATATCCTGAAACTATTTGACGAATCATTTAACCCATGCTCCTTGCTCTTGTGATTGTTTTTGGGTTCAGTACAGAACCGCTGAGCATAACTGCATGTTCTTTCACCCATCATGTAGAAAAAAAGAGATTGTGACTATCACCATCTTATCACCATCTTTTCACTGAATGTTTTGACCTGTGGCCCTCACCTCCGACTATACCACTTACAGGGATTTTCCAAGACTGCTTTATTGAGGCATCACAACGTACGATCACCTCAACCACACGTGTTGAACTGCCTACACCACGACTCCCAGTTGAGAGCAACATCGGCCTCATGCACGGCGCTGAGAGCGAAACCTGTAATGGCAATTACGTCGAGGAACTCACAGTTGGTGATCCGATATGGAGTCGCGCTCCAGAGAATAGAGCTAACAATCTCCCGAAGGATGATGCAGTCGTCCAGTGGCCGAAAAGGCTGCAACTCGCAGTCAAAGTTTGACCTGATCAGCTTTGTGTCACACACAGTCGCACCTTGAAAACGATCACCGATTCCGAATCTAACTTCTGCAACATGCGTGTCTGCTCACGCAACTCTACACGCAATGCCGACAATAAGGATCTGGAGAACGTTCACCAGAAGGATCCGTACATCGACTGATAGCGAAGCTGGAGGTAGCCGATGTCTTGATAAGCATGTGTACTTCGATGTCCAAGTCAGCGCTACGCATCGGCCCCTCGTCCATTTTGAGCGTGCTTGTAGACTTGCGGGAAGGTCCCGACGTGTGTTCTTTTGGCTGCAGTTCAACATCCTCAAAATGAACTTGGCCCATGGCAGACTCAACGTGGATCCAACCACGGTTTCTCGCCAGATAAATCTCGGGGCGTTGGAGGCAGGCGCTGCACGAGAACGCGATATCCACGCGCACCGCGACCTAATCTTCGACACCATCGACAATATGCCGCCATGTTCGCAGCGAGCCCATCCACTTGAGTTGAGAGTCTTTGCTTTCGATTCCTTCGACGCAGCTCGTCATTTCAAGTTTCCCAGCGACTCTTCCGTGCGCGAATATGATGACAAACGAATCCAGGTCGAAGAGGCTGCGGAAGTACCTGAGTAACAGCAAAACGTTGCTGGCCAAACATCAGCCAACACCGTTGGCAGCCGCCACAACAACTCTCCCAATGGGGTACAACTTGATCTCAACAACACTGGCACAAGCGTTGCTCACATTCATGTCCATGTCGATAGACTAACCCGCATCTCCGGTCTCTCAGGAGCAGCTGCTGCTGACGTGCTCAAGGCCATTCAAGAGTCCTCTCCCTCATAGTCGGATCGAGTCGATACTGTGGCCCCAAGGAGGTAGTCACGTCTGTTGAGGGAGCTGGATGAACCGTTATGAATGTCAACCTCATGTAACAAAGAGTTTGCAAAGACCTGACAAAGGAGTTACTGTGAACGCAAACAACCCGACTATGAAGAATTGAGATGATAATGCAACGAAGAAGTTTGGTAACAAATCAATGACGTCATCGTTATGATCGTCCATGGAGAAACGCATGAAAAGCAATGAATTCGCAGATCTGACAACAGCCTTGAAGTGAGCTAGGGGTACCTATTTCATCTGCCGGCAACAAGTATAACGCGGGGTCGCACAGTTCGGCCGAGCTCATGACGACCACTTCTCCACACTCGGGACGTCTATCTGGAGGCTCGGAACGCGGAACGCGGAAACCTCCACCCCGGCGAACACCTCGGACGTAGGCGGCACCATGACTTAATATCTGAGAGAAGAAGCCATGATGCATGCAACAGCTCGATACTAATACAGCATGGGAAATCTCATCCCCTTCATCGTCGCCCTAGGCGCCATCGCACTCGCCTACACATTCCTTGCCGACCCTCTGCGCAAGATTCCCGGTCCCCTCGCCGCCCGCTTCTCGCGACTATGGATGGTCCAGCACTCGCGTGCAGGCGACATGCACACGACCATGATCGCCCTGCACAAAAAGCACGGCAAGCTTGTGCGCACGGCACCGAATGAAGTCAGCATCTCAGATCCGGCGGCCATCAAAGCGATCTACGGAGCTGGTTCGAAGTTCAGAAAGAGCGATTGGTACTCTGTTTGGCAGGGGCATCGTACGTTTGATTTGTTTGGCGAGAGGGATGAGAAGGTGCATGGGAAGCAAAGAAGGCTTATTAGTAACATCTACAGTCTGGATCAGTTGAAGAAAATGGAGCCTTATGTTGATAGCACGTTGACTCTGTTTTTGAGTCGGTTGCAGGAGGTCGGGAAGCAGGGAGCTATTGATATGGGCAAGTGGGCGCAGATGTTTGCCTTTGGTACAGAGCTCCTTATGGATGTTCGTGTGACACTGCTGACAACTTCCAGATGTCATCGGTGAGGTCACATTCTCACGTCGCTTTGGCTTCCTTGCTGCTGGCAAAGACGACGGCTCGTTCTCGGCCATCGACTCCGCTCTGCACTCAGCTGCTTGGATTGGTCAGACACCTTGGCTGTACTGGCTCCATGACTTGGTAATGCCGTACACCGGCAACTACCTGGGCGTTAACAATCGCAACGGCTCGCTTCGCCAATTTGCTGCTCGAGAATGTGACGAGCGCAAGGGCCGTGGAAGTGATCACCGCGACATGTTGCGCGCGCTCATGGATGTCAAGGAGCAGAAGCCGGGCGAGTTCGATGACAACGGTGTGCTCAGCATGGCAGCAAGTAACATCTTTGCTGGCAGTGACACCACTGGCATCAGTATTGGTGCAGTGCTGTATAATCTCTGCAAGAATCCTGACTGTAAAGAGAAGCTAGTTAGAGAGATCAAGGATGCCATACAACACGAGGGTCTTAGTTGGACGGAGAACATGCCGTTCAAAATTGGCCATGCCATGCCTTACCTCCAGGCTTGCATTTATGAGGCATTGAGGCTGCATCCTGCAGTCGGCATGTCGTTGCCAAGAGTTGTGCCGCAGGAAGGCTTTGAGATTGATGGCACTTTCATCCCGGCTGGTGTAAGTCTCTCCTTCGGTCTGGACCAATCGCCTACTAATACCAATACAGACCATCGTCGGCGCCAATCCCTGGGTCATACATAGGCAAAAGGAGATCTTCGGTCAAGACTGCGAGACCTTCCGCCCGGAACGGTGGCTCGAAGGGGACAGGAGCCAGATGGGTATGCTTTCGGGTCATTGTTTGCTTGCAACACTGACACAGCAGGCAGATCGCAATTTCTTTGCATTTGGCAGCGGTTCACGAACTTGCATTGGACGGAGTAAGTGGCATCCTCACCCGCCGGCGTTTTGACAGCGTATACTCACATGACTTAGATCTAAGCTGGATTGAGATGACAAAACTAATACCCTCCCTCTACATGCGCTTCGATATAGCTCTAGCGCACCCGAATGAGGAACCTGAGCAACATTGTTGGTATGTGTTCTCTTTATCGACCTCTGGTCTTAGCAAGTTGACTGACGGTCATCAGGTGGTTCGTCAAGCAGGAAGGTTTGGATATGAGACTTACGCCTCGCGCTTTGTAGTATAGGAAAGGTATGTTGTCGTTGTTCGATGCGCAGATTACGATACTAAAGAAGCCCAAGCTGGTCACACTGTGAATGTAGTAGTTATTGAGAGATAATCTTTCAGACGCGACAGCGGTAGTCCATATGCTCCTATTGTTCTACGCTGGTCTCTTAAGCATCTGTTGCGGTCATCCTCAACTCGACACAAGAGGCGTGACTCGAGGGAACTCGAAGATGTACTCTACACCAGGTCCGTATTCCGTGTCGAGATCGTGCATGATGAGAATATCGCATTTTCTGCCATGCATCTTCATCACGACCGGTGTAAGCAGCTCTTCCAGCTGTGCTGCAGCCCTTGGTGATGTGACCTTGACCCACACTTGGATCTGCACTTTCGTTGGCTCAGGAAACCCAAGCAGGGAGTCTAACCAGCGTACTGCCTTGACAAGGTGGCGGGTGTCTTTTTCATTCTTCCTGCCTATCTCATAGTCGAAGTCTTTGACATCATAAGCTTCCGAGGTGAGCGTTAAATCAAGAGACTTGATGTATTGTCGTGGAATGATGCCTGTGTCAAGGATATCTGCATTCAGACAGGAGTCAAGGTCCTCTTGATGGGTCACGATTATGGCGACGGTCCGGTAGAACGCAATGGCTGCTTCGCATGCAAAGTGGTCTCCGAACCATTGCTTCTGAAGGAAATGTGGTATAGTAGGGGCCCCACGACAGCCGCCAAAGGAGAAGGGGCCATACTCGCTATGTCCGGTGACCCATCTCACTCGGTGCGCTCTTGGTACTATAGCGCAGGTCGTATGCTCGACGGACGATCGTATGGCAAGTTCGTAGATGATGTCTCGGATCTCGCGCGGTAGGGTTGCAACGAAGCGCTGCGCAAAGCGTTGAGCGCAGAGCTTTGCATAACTAGTGGTAGCCTTCTGGATGTCACTCGTAAAGTCAGCTCGAGTTGTACAGAAGGGATGTGAATGCGGCATACGACTCGATGCGAACTCGACGCGCTTGTATCTTTTCGCGCTCCACTCGAAGTTCGTTCAAAGCCGCATCGACGGTCTTCAATTCTCTTAGCGCTTGCACAGCCTGTAGCTCGGAACTGAAAACGGGTGAGTATATGCTGTGGAGAAAGCGAGACAGAGCTTACGAGCGCAATTGCTTGAAGCTCTCACCAATCGGTGACATGTCGTCACTCATGGTCCTTCGTGCGGATACGCCCAACTTTGCGACCGGAAGTTGAAGCGGAAGACGACAAGGTTGTCAGTGTTGGTAGGACTACTGAAGTGAGAAAGCTTCGCAGGGGGTGATATCCACGTCACAAGCCTGCGATTGGCTCATGTAGCACGCCTTCACTTCAGCATACCCTTCTCACCGACACGCCTAAAGTCATGAGTGACAAATGTCTGTTGAAGCTTCGCGCTTAGGTATAGGAAAAGCAATAGCGTTTCCTGCGCTTCGTGAGTTATTTGGTGAAAATATGGTTTGGAAGCTCAACGCTTCAGGCAAGCCGCTGTCACACGCCCGATGAACCTCTCATGTGCGGAACCCGGTCTTTTAGTATGTACTATGGGGCTATCTATAATGCGAGACCCCAGTAGGGACACTTCCAGGAAGGCCCAACACTGATCTCACAAGCGTGGCACTTTCTCCATTGCTCGGCTCAGATGTATCGAATATCTTGAGGAGCAATTCATTAAAGTCATCCACTTGTCGGTCTCTACGTAACGAACGAGGAGCTAGTACTGGATCCAGATCCTTGAATACTGGAGGCCGGATGAGATACCTCGGAGTGATGTCCAGTTCGTACACTTGCGGAGTATCATTCAATGCAGGTACCGGTGTTAACGCATGTACCGGCAGGATGGAAGGTTGCGGCTGTGGTGTGCTCCCTCGTGGTGCGAGCGGGCGTGAGAAATTCACCGCGAAAGGAGTCTCGGCTTTATCAGGCAGTTCTTCGATAGGTTGACTAGCCAGCGATGTGTCGATACGTCCAGGTACCGGCTGATCGATGTTTAAACGTTCCGACAAGAAAGCAACGGGGGTGTCCCACGACTCAGCGTTTGGCGTGGGGTGGCGTGGTTCAACATTTGTTGGTCCTTGTTCTGGTGCAGCTGTTCTTACTATCGCTATCACGGCCGGCTGAGAGTTTGCTGTGGGGTGGATTAATACCTTCAATCCATCGCACGAGAGCAGGGAAGTGAGTGGGTAGATCCTATTCAAGGATCTGAGCAGGATCTCGCTCGAATGGGCTGGATACTTCCAGTCCAGAGTTGAGCAGGGACGCCACGAGCTGAAGGATCGCCTTTGGACCATCGCTGTAGTCATTAAGTATGTCCATGATAGCCGACATTCCTTGTACGGTCTCTGCAAATTCTTCATACATTGGCACAAGAGCTTCGACCGTATCCGTAGCGCGGTAGTGTACAGCCCATTTGAGAAGATGTTTACCGTCTCTTTCTAAAGTCTGCACTCCAAAGCACTTATAATTTTTGTGCCAAAGCTCGATGACTGGGCGTATTGCCGCAGCCCATGCGAGATGCTGTTCTTTAGGCCTGAATCGATTCAGAGATGTTCCGTAACGATACGTCTTACTGGACAGCTCCCGGACCAGAGTTAAAACGTCCACCCAGAGAAAGGGGGCGATCTTCTGATAAGCAGCTGGATTCCCGAAGGTCGACGCTTTCCAGTCCCCTGGAGGACGAAATGTGGATGATCCGGTTACGTCAATTCCAAGATTGTCAAGAATCGTTACGACGTACGACAAGGCTTGCTTGTGTACAAAAGACACCACAACGAGTGCTCGGGCAATGTAAAGGTCGGTCTCTGATGAAGATATGAGCTCACTTATCCACAAGGGAAAGTTGCCCACGGAGTAGTAGCGTTCGAGCATGAACACAATGTCCCACTCGATGTTTGAAGTCCAAAACGTTCCCGTGGCTGGCCGAGTCAGACAGCCTTTGACGATCTTTGCGCTCGCATGTGTCTGCCAGTGGGCGCCTGTAGTAGATGCGAACTGAGCGCTGTCCCCTGCACACTCTTGGAAGACATAGCGGAAGGACGCGTGATTTCCGCTCCTCAGAGCGTAAATGGCGGTCGAGATCTGCAGGTCTTCCCAGAGCTTAGGACTGATCCAACGGCAAAACTCATGACCGAGGAATGTGTAAAGCAGCTCGGTTTCCAATTGCCCATAACTCTGCGTCGACATGCTCAAAATTCGAACAAGCAAGTCCCCAGCCCATTCGCTTTTTCCTTGGGCGAGCAATCCATTCGTTGCGTCTCTGACTGCTGTTACTAACGGGAACCGGTGGAATATAGTGAATACATGTTCTGAAGTGGTCCACCCGCTCTCCAGTCCGGCTGGTATGGTTTCCATGCGGGCAAGGTTGAGGTAGGCATCCATCACTGGACGATCAAGAAGTCCGAAAAGAGACCCCACAGCATGTCTGAGAGCCCAGACGTAGATAGTAATCTGCGTCAGGGCCCCTGGACAGTTCAACATCACCAGTAGACACGATCTTGTCATCCTCGAGTCAGACTGTTCGAACTCCTGCAGTCCTTTTCGCGTTCGTGATCGGTGAGTTTGATCGTTCCACGGTCTGAACTCGAATGCAAGCTGGCGGTGTAAAGCGATATGTTCGAATCTCATCCAGGAAGTCGTCAAGGCAGGCTGGCGTCTCAAACCAGAGGTATGATACACCCAGTACTCAATAACGTATTCCAACAGCACATACTGTCTCATGAGTAATCCGGTGGGAGCTGTCGACAATGGTACAGCAAAGTTAGTTGATGGGACCACGTCGTTCTTCGTAGCACCTCGTAAAGGTTGAGTAAGAGAGAGTGCATGGCGCAGCCTTCCGGCAAATGGTACATGAGTCCACAAAACCTCTTCAGCAAGCGCGTGACCAATTTGGACCTGTGAAGGAGCCTGAGCGAGCTGTGTCTCGAAGTCCGAAAAGCTGAGATAAGTCAAACAAAGGTCTCCAATTCGTTCCTCGCTTGATGTGAGAGACAACGAGGACAAGAGACCGTCGTCGATGCCATCGAGTAAGAAGAAGAACTGCTTCACGGTATGATGAGCGAAAAGTACGGTATTCTCTTCCTCATTGAAGACCGCAAGGTTGCCACAAGCACCCAACAGCCTCGCGCCCACGTCTCGGGGTATGCGGTCCGTATGCAGATGAGTGTCTGTCGATTCCAGTGCAACAGCCTCCTCGAGCTCTTCCAGACGAAGTGGTCTGCGCGAGACCGCGATCCACCGGAATGCTTTGCGCATTAGGTCGGTTTTTGCTGCGCCTCCAGGACTGTGCTGTATCTTATGAATAATCCTGACGTAGGTTTCATCAAGTCCTTTCGGCAGGTTCGCAAGTATAGCACGAATGTGCTCCTTTGTCAGAGCTTCCTTAATATCTATCAGTTGGAAGTTCGCCCACAGAAACCTGGAACCACAGTCAGCACCAAATGTCCACGAACCGCAGACTAGCGTACAATGGCAAGAAGAATTTCAGTGAACAGCGTGTCTGCTAACCCACGATCCGCAATCAACTTACATTCCCTTTGCGCCTTGAACGAGGGCTTGTATAACCTCAAATTTGAGCGTCGGCTCCACAGTCATAGGGTGTGGAGCCTCGATCACCTCAATCTCCTCCTCAATGAATTTTGCAATGTCAGCATCGATCTTATCTTGGAACATGTACAATGTGCCGTGACCCTGAAGTGCTTTCTTCACCCGAAATTCCTCCGTTCGACTTGTGACGAAAACTTTGACGAGAATGCTGGGACGCTGGAGCAGGGTTTCAATGAGCTTGAGCGCGTTGGCCTGGTCATCCGCACGGAGCTCATCGATGCCATCGAGAATGATGTACACAAAGCCAAAATGCTGCAGAGTACTAGCTAGATAGTTGACGCTTTCGGCTAGAGTCGGATGTGAGTGGCTGCGTCCGTAGGGGCAGCTGAACTTCTCATCGAAGTGATCCAGCGGCAGGTTTTCCAGAGCTTGTTTGACCAGTGAGGCCACGATGCGCGGAGTATCCAATGACACATGATCAGCGTAATCGAAGTAGTAGTAGCAAATAATATCATCATTCGCAGCGTCCAGTCTGCCCTGTAGGACGGTCATTAAACTCGCTGCCAAGACAGACTTCCCAGAGCCAGGAATGCCATAACAGCAAAGACATGCCGATCTCGCGGAGGTAAACCAGGAGTTGAACTGGACCGTGTTCTGGAGCCACAAGCAGGTGCCTGGGTGTCTGATGCTCGACAGTCGAGAGTGCTTACTGAGATAGTCCACAGTAGGCAAGCAGATTAGGGCTTGATTGCGTCGTTCCAATTTGGCGTTGCGAATTTGCAATGCTTGATTGCGCAGCTGGAGTTCTCTGTTCCTTGCCGACTCAATCATATGTGCCAAACCTGCTTCTCTTTTGATGCGCTTGGTGTGTCTACCGAAGTTGGTCATGTACTCGTCGAAGATTCGTAGATGAGAACTCCAGAGACCTCGCAGACCAATCGAGAGTGGGACTTGGATCTGTCAGTGCGTGTTTTGGAACGCTCGACGCTTGGACTCACTGATAGATTTCCTACTCCGAATGAAGAACTCTTGTGTTGCGTTACAAAATTGCAGTACATCAAGGTATGCGGATGACATGGCCACGAGCAATCGTTCGTGGTCTTTGAAGAGGACTTCGTAGACGCGAAATCTGGGCAGTACGTCGCCGATTTGAGCCAAGCAGTTTACGAGTCGTTCTTGGAAGCTGGCGGCCTCAGCCGCTACCTGATGAGTGTTCAACAATCTTTGATTTGAGAAAAAAGATTGCTTACTTACCAGAAGTATGACTCGGATACTGCCCCAGAGAGGGCTCATGATTAGAGGACATGTATTGACAAACACATCCATTGCTTTCCCATACTCCTCAATCGAGTCGATCAAAGGGGAAAGTCGTTCTTGCAGTCGCCAGACCCGACTGCCCCTGGATTGTTGTTTATGTGCACAGCTCGCATCATAGAACAGGTTTTCGGGGGTGGCGGCTTCGTAACATTTGGCTTCTTGTGGCGATAGTGCTTCGCAAAACTTCTTCTTTGCCAGTTCCCAAGGCTGAGTTGGGATGGGTAGACTGGTGCGGATTGCCGACATCGCAAGTGGGGCAAAGACCGAATCATTGTAAGACAGACGAAGTGTCTATCTGGAGTGAATGTACGGGAACCTGATGTTTTGAAGAGTCGCAGGGCTGTGCTAATGCAGATACGGAAAGCATTTGTAGCATGACATCTGTGGTGGCTCATCCCCTCGTTTGGTGTGTGAAGAGAAAGGCTGGCAATATATGTCAGCCAATCATGCTCGACGAACAAAGCAGGGAATGATAATTTCTGCAGACTGAGGCTTGACCGGTGAGGGGCGGCTGCCGAAACTCTCGGTTCCTAGAAAGCATCAGGCTCTTGAGTGAGGAGTATGCGCTAACGCAAATCGCCCCCTGTCGCGGGTTGGCCTTTGCCTTGGCCCAGTCGCGCACTCTCTGAACGCCCTCGAAGTCGTCTTGCATATGCTCTGCGGACAAAAACTAGATTTAGTCAGGCCCCAGAAAAAGCATAGGCAGTCAGTAGCTGTTCTGACGTATCTTACAACCTTGAGAAGTCCTCTGGTGGCCATAAAGTGATTCATCTCTGGAGCCCGAGACTTCAAAACTTCGGTTCCGTCAAAAGAGCGAAGTCGCGCACAATTTGACTCCACTGTCGTGCATTCGAGACTGCCCAATCTCGCACTCTCTGAACGCCAGCAAGATCGTCTTGCATGTGCTCCGCGGACGTAGTCCCATTAAGGACCTCCACGCCCAGCTCCATGACCAGTGCGTACAGCGCAGTCGGTACTGAAATTTCTGCAGTTTGCGCGAGTTCTTGTACAGGCTTCGACTTGAGCAGCTTCGGATTCCCAGTCAGCGTCCAGAACGACTGGTATGTGATCCCATGTTCTCGACAGAATGCACGCAGCGGTCCATCGTAGCGAGTCTGAGCGTAGAAGCGGTTCTGAACGACCGAAGGCTTGACGGTGGATGAGTTGTAGATCTCGCGGACGACTGGCAGAGTGACATTGGATATGCCGAGGGCCTTGATCTTGTGTGGCACGTATGTCTCTAGCAACTTCCAAGCTTCAAGTGTCTGCTCCAGAGTGGGTAGTGGCGAGTGCAACAACAAGCAGTCGAGGTGCGTCCCCTCCGTCGATGCCTCTTGAGTTCGCAGATTGTTGAGAGATGACGCAACCGAGGTTTGGAGTTGCGTGTCAAGAGGCGCATTGGGATCATATGGCATGTTGCTCAAGTCCTGTCCCGCCGGAGTGGTGTACTTCGTCTGCACATACACATCCTGCCGCGACACAAGACCTTCGATGTACGCCTCGCGCAGCGCCTCACCGACGAGATGTTCTTGGTAGTGCTTAGGCTGAGCAGCCGTGTCAACGCGTCGGAAGCCTTGCTTGAGTGCCTCCTTGACAAGCACTTTTGTCTGGTCTTTCTTCCAAGCTGTGCCATATGTGAACGCAGGCTTGTCACCACCCAAGCGAGAATGCGAGCCAAAGGGCGATGCCGCAGCCATACCGCGGAAGGGTGGAGAGGGCGAGCCTGAAGCAGGTTTTCCAAAACGACAACAAGTAACACGGCGTATAAATGAGCCTAATTGATGTGTATGAGACATGAGATGCGACTGGAGCTAGCTCCGGTGAGTGTTGACCGAGAAGCACGCGTGAGGCTCAAGGAAGGCACGTCCTGACGTAACCTCTGAGCTCCGAGTTCAGGGTCCAATCTGCCCCACCAATCCCGCGATTCCGCCATCGAGAAAGTGCTCGAAGGCCTCTGACGACTCACATCGCAAGTAAGGCAGTCATTCTTCCTTCCTGCTCACTGTCAGACTTGTACAAGCAACCATAAACCACAAACAAGCACCATGGTTCGCCCCACAGGTCCCCGCGACCCCATCGCCGGCCCCGACACCCCACAGCCACCCTTCCCGCTCAAGCTACGGGGGCCCGTAATCAAGGGCTTCGGGCGCGGCAGCAAAGAGGTACAGCTCCCACTCCCATACTTCTCGATTCAAACTAACAACCCCCAGCTCGGCATCCCCACAGCCAACATCCCCCTCTCCGGACTCAGCATAAACGGACACTCGGACCTCGATTCCGGAATCTACTACGGCTTCTGCACCCTCGACCACTCCACCATCCCCTCCAGCACATCCTCCACCCGCGTCCCCTCCGCCACAGACGACACCTCTGTCCCCTCCCAATCCTCCTCCCACGCCGTCCAGGACCTGCAATACGCGGCCTCAACGCCGTCCAGCGGCCGCTCCCCCGTCTACCCGACCGTCCTCAGCATCGGCTACAATCCGTACTACAAAAACACCACGCGCTCGATCGAGATCCACATTCTGGCGTCCTTTGGGTCGGATTTCTACGGCGCGGAGCTGAGTCTAGTGATCCTGGGGTTCATTCGGCCGGAGTACGATTACGTGTCTCGCGACGCGCTGGTGGAGGATATTCGCGAGGACATTCGGGTTGCGCAGAGGAGCTTGGCTAGGAGCGGGTATGAAGTGTACAAGGAGGAGGGATGGTTGAAGGGCGAGGGAGGGGAGGGAGAGGGGCAGGTGACGGGGGAAGCGGGGACGAATGGGGAGAGTGTGGAGGGAGATGAGGAGGATGAGAGGGAGAATGTGAAGCTGGTGCCAGGGGATCAGGGGCAGAAGGACGAGGTTGCTGTGAGTGCTATGCCTAGTTGAGTACTCGAAGCGTCAACGCGATAGCAAGTCCGTGGCGATTTGCATCAGGGATATACATAGACGACGCGAACATAGACCTAGCGATGCAAATGTGTTCATTTCAAAGAAGAAGTCTTGCAAAATGCGAGATCGCGCTGGTATCCCAAGAATGCTGTAAGCCAACCGTAAACGCCAGACGTGTGTCGTAAGCCATCTTTCCATCCCAAAAACCATTACCCTAAGGATGCTGCACAGCGTGCAATCGAATCGAAAACAGTCCCGCCAACACAACTCGCAGTGTAGCGCTCAATGTAGGCCTTTGTCAAGGACGGGCATAACCTAGTCATCATCAGCATACTGCCATTCATGCGTGCCAGACGGGTCAGACTTACACTCATACAAACAAGCACGGGCATATCAAAAATGTCTCTCTTGATATGCCACCAAATCATGCAATCCACCATGCCGTTTTTCGCGCCAAGTCTCTGCATCGCGCTCTCGCCCTGATGCACGCCCGCGCCGCCGCCCTCGCTCTTGATCTCTCTGTCCTCGAGCTTATGCCCAGGTCTGCCATCGGCGCCCCTTGCTTCGCGCTCCGCAAATCGCTCGACATCGGCCTTGGTCTGATACCTCAGCATATTAACGCGCTGATGCGCAAACCCGCGTGGGTCCTGATACGCAAGCTCGCTAAAGCGCTGCAGATACTGGAGTGCGCTTTTGGGCTCCATGAGCTGAATGATATTGACAGGCTGGGGTTCGTCGGTCCCTTCTTGCTGCTGCGGCGCCAGGGTGGGCGTGGTGTTGCTGGTGCTGAGCTCGGACTCGTTGGGGTCGCGGTTGCCGTGCTGGTTGACTGTGAGGTTGGGTTCTTGGCCCAGCAGGACCTCGCGCTTCCAGCCGGTCAGGATGGTGAATTCTTTGTTCATGCCGACGATTTCGCCGCTGCGCCGACAGATGATGAAGGGTGTGCCGACTTCGGCGAAGTGCTCTTGTAGCGTCAGGAGGTGTCTTTGGAGCCCTTTTTCTTGGTGGATGAGGTCTTCTTTCTCGAGTTGGCTGTGTACGTCGACGAGTACGCCGCGGAAGTTTTGTACGTATTCTTGCGCTTTGGCCGCCCACGGCCGGCTGTACTTAGTCAGGATGAGTTGAAACAGCTTGTGGTAGCCTTTGACGTAATCATGTGGCTTTATTATCCCTTGATAGATGCTTTTGGTGTCGCGATTCCGCTTCCGTATACCATTCGAGTGGATGGGCTGAAGGGCGTTGTTCGAAGACCTGCCATCTTGCTGCCGCCGGCTGATTGTGGGTGATCGCTTCTGCTGTTGCGGTTGATGTGGATTGGCGAAGAACGCAGCTGTTGCCAGCGGATTGTCTGCCTCGTATGTCGAGTTTGCATCTGTGGAAGCAGGACTGGCGGTGTGGTGGCTGGCTGGTCCTTGTCCTATCGCGAACGCATGCGGACCGTTCAGGCTGTCCTGTCGGTGGCTGTGGTGGTCCATTGACGCAGTGGTAGGTGTGCCGTGGGGTGTTTGAACTTGCAAGCTGCCGTTCCGGGAGTTTGGTTGCTGCCAATCTTCTGCTGGCAGGCCATTTGGATCTATGGGTATCATCGAAGCTTGTTGCGAGTGATCTACATAGCCGCCTTGCACTTGCGGGTTGTACATGTTGACGGGTTGTTGCGGATTCATCATGGCGTTGTCGTTGGGCGGTGTCCCGGCAGCTCCTGACGACATGTGACCGAGCATGCCAAACTCCAAAGCGCCATAGTGGTTGCCGAAGTTGAGACTGGAGATGTCGAAATTGAACAGAGCTGGGTCACTTGGGTCGAACAGCGGCCCGCCCAACTGCTGCATTGGTGCTGGCTGGGCCTGTGGTATTGATGTGGCAACATTGGGTACAGAGCCCTGATGTGAGTGTTGATAGGGTGGCGATATGGGGGATTGCTGGTTGTTGTAGGGCGGTGCAGGAGCTGAATTAGGAGGGTAGAATGCCTGTTGCGGAGCTTGAGCGTAATGGTTGCCTTGATGGGCCATGGATACGGCTTGGGTGTCCTGGCTGGGAAGAGGCGTCGGCCGGTTGCCGTTCATGTAGGGATAATGGCCACCCACGCCAGGCATGAGAGCGCCATCGGGCGCGTCGTGGAGATACTTGGCCTTCTTGCGCACCCCATCCATGCAGTGATCCGCAAGGTTGCGCTTAACACATCGCAGACACGGTCGTTCGTCGCCTGCAAAGTCAGTACGCACCGGTGTCAAGTCCAGTCTGATACTCACCACAAGTCAGATGTGCGCGCTGACACGCAAAGCAAGCTCTCCTGGCCTTCTTCCTCCTCGGCCTCAGTGGGTCTTTTGCATTACTCTTCGTTTGACCATTGGTGTCCTTCTTTTCCTCGTCGCCCTTCTGCTCTTTCTGGCTCTGTTCGGCAGCCATGTCTTCGTCGTAGTCACCGCTGAATTCCAGAGACGGAGAGGCATCGTCCTGGTCTGGGGACGACATAATATCAGCTAATGTGGGCTCAACTGGAGCCTCGCACGGTCGCTGCTGTGTTCTACTGCGTGCTGTAGGCGCACGTTTAGTGCCGCGTGCAGCCGTCAGTGGTGCGCTTGAGGGTGTACCCAGCACAACGGTTCAGCCAATGTCTCAGCGGAGGCACGGATGGCGGCGTTCCAGCGGCGTGTTTCGCGGTGAAGTCACGCGTGCGCTGGCTGCTTGGACGGGGGCTGTCGTGGCACAGCGGCGTGTCCAATGGATGCGCGTCACGGGGGCCAAAGGGCAAGCAATGAAGGTCCCAGAGCGCGGTGTCAGGGTATCCTAAGAGCACGCTCAATCCGGCGCGCAGGTATGGAGCAATACGATAGTGATACAGAGCCGGGGTCCATGTAGTCGAGAGGGCATTCCACGGGGCCACAGGATCATGTTTGATAGCGAACTGCTACCGACACGCGCTGCCCATGCTGCTGGAAGCTAGAGTGTGCGACAGGTGCAGGGCCCGCGTCCGCGGCGGGAGAGCCGTGAGCGCTGGAGTATTGGGGTGGGGCGGGTCGGTCGAGCAAGGCGAACGCGCAGCGCAGCGCTGAAAGGAGCTCTCGACGCTGTGGGACGGCGCTTGAGGCTGTGTCGGTATCGGTGGGAGCGATTGCGGGCAGCAGCGCAGGGCAGCAGCAGCTGGATGGGGGCAAGAGCGCAGCCGGGCGGGATGTCCAATGCTCCAATGCTGCACTGGTCCAGGGTCTGGGAGTGCCAGTGGTAATTGCGCGCGCTGGGCGTGGTCGTGTGTGCGTGCGTGCGCTGGTTGTCGAGGCGGACGAGGATGTTGCGCTTTGATGCGATCCCCCGCAATAGGCTGGCCAGCTTTGCTGGAGGTCCAACCCAGCGCTCCAGCCTCGGTCTCGGTCTAGCGATCCGCCCCGGCCAATAACAATGGAACGCTGCGCTATTGAACTCTGACAGAGCGCCCATCAGAGCGGAGCGAACACCTGACCCGGAGCCGCTCCTTACAGCCGGCTATACACGAGCTACTGCACACTATCCATCGAGCCTGAGGTGCTCGTCAGCCATCTCGCGTCGAGGAGAGAAAGCAGGCACAGCGCCATCCTCCAGCACCTCCATTGACTGCATGTCCTCGAGGCTCGGCTACAACGAGACCATGTGGGCAGCTGCGATCGCGGCCTTGGCAGGCGTTCACTCGGGCGCCCATCAGTGGCTGAAGGTAAGCCTCCGTGGGTCTTGTACGACCTCCGGTCACCACTCAACACACCATGTCACTCCTCGCCTACACCTCGCGAGCCTCTGTGTGCCCTGAAATGTCTCGCTATCCATGACGTTGGCTTGCTGGCCACGTTCGTGCCCTCCCTCGCTAACGGCACCGTCCGCAACCGCTGCTGTTACGTGCTCCCGCCGTCCTTCGATCAGGCGTGGCCGCCCTCGTGGCGCCCAAGTCAAGTTACACAAGGGCCCAGCCGGCCTGCCTCACGTCGTCTCACGTGGGGACGCAGCATTTGATAATGACGGCATGTGTGCCGTGTCACTTCCTCTATTATTAGGCGCTTCTATTGCATCCCGCCACACCTCGCGTCCACACGGCGGCCCGTCTAAACTGATGCAAACTTACTATTGCCCCTGAGCCGCTTGCCAAATCGAAAGAAGAGGATGGGAAATCTGTGTTTCTATGCGTTAGCGACTACCGGATCCATTGCGTTGGGTCTGTCTTACGGAGCCATTGCAAGAGCAAGGAACGCGAGCAAGGATGTCGCCCATTGATATCCAAGATCTTTTCTAAATCAGTGACCGCTCTTTCATCAGGCCGCACGTTTTAGAGACTTACTGTTGTACATCTGAACACCGAAGAGAGGGAACGCCGCTGCAAAGTACGACCTTGCGAACGAGTTCGCGGCTAGGGCACTTGCAGCGTACAGTGGGTACTGGTCGGCGAGGTTAACGACTGTATCAGCATGTGGGGCCATTTGGTGACACTTACAGCTTCCACAAGGAAGGTAAAAACTCCTGAGTAGACCCAGATGACACTGTAAACATGTGGTCAGTACTCGGCTATCGATGACACTTGCAAAGATCTTAGCCTACCCAGCTCCAAAGAGCCCAGAGAAAATGATTGGAACTGTCGTCCCACGGTCAGCTATTATTACAGAATAGTGTGCACAATATGTCGTACCTATCCAATGTACCCTGCGATCAAGGATATTAGCGACGGCTCAACACGTCTTCCAGAAGGTTTTACTTACGAAGAATACGTGGTCCATCCAAACCCTGCATGAAACTTGATTAGGAGCAGTCAAACGTCAGATGCCTGCAATCACTTACCAAAGAGTGCAACTGGGACCACCCAAGCGCCGAGTATCGTCGATGGGAGCCGAAACTCTGGTTCTGAGCCACCGGGCTCACCCCCTTGCGCTTCGCGTTGGCGCACGAGCCTGCCGTAGATGCGTCGCCAAATTGGGTCAGTGCAGATGCCTGTGAGCATGCCCACAAACAAACCCAAGAATGCAAGGCCCACTTGGGAGACGCTGAACCCGTGATTGGTGCGAAAGACCAATGGGAATGCACCGAAGACTGTGCGGTGTCAGCTGCGCCGCGTTGAGGGATTCAGGGTACTTACAAAGGTACAGGATTCCAAGTAAGATCGCAGATAAGATGCATAGGCTGAGGCACTGAATACGAGCTTTAGTCCATCATCAATCTGCTGGCGGGTTTAGTTTGCTCACCATCGGCTCAAAGAAGAGAAGTTGAAACGGGCGGATGCACGACCACAGCACCGTCTTAGCGATCGATCGGTCAAGCTTCTCGATAGGCGCGATCCATTCTTGGTTGCCAGTCTCCTTTCGCAGACGAATCGCCTTTCGACGAAGCAGAACGGGGTGGTACGTTTCAGGCACGAAGAACGCAATCAGGAAAAGCTGGTGTCTAATGTCAATGTCTCGCTCGCGTGGTGTGTGGTACTGCCTTACCTGAGCCCCAGACCAAATGATGAGTACATAAAAGCACCTGTTTGACATCAGTACACCGCTTCATGTCATGACAGCACAGTGGGGGATGTCCCAGCCAAACAAACGAACGACATAAAAAGTAACATGAGCGGGTGGCCCATCAGCAATGACGAATCGACTTGCAGGTTGTGCAACAGTGGATGGTGGGTCTGCCACACTTACCATCGCCACGAGGTGTTCTCAACAATGAAGCCACCGATTAGAGGCCCTACTTCCGGACCTGTGCCTATGTCAGTCTATTGGAGCAAGGTGGTTTGTCTGGATTTACGGACCGATAAACGGTGATGCTGTATACACCATCATCGGTGCGGATAATTCCTTGGTCTGCGTTAGCTCCCTTCTTGTCTCAACCTCGCTATGCCCTACATGTTTAGCAAACATATCTCCCACAGTGCCACCCGCGACACTGAGAAAGGCTGAACCAGCAAGTCCGTCAAAAAACCTCGCGATGAGCATTGTCTGCATATTCCGAGCAACAGCGCACGGGATCAGCCAAATGAGGAAAAACGTGAACGAGCCAATGTAGATCGGTCGGCGGCCATAGAACTGTACATTGTGAGCGAAACACCATGCGCGGTCGTGCATGCACCTGCATCTGGGGACGCACCTCAGACAGCGGACTTAGAATCATGGGTCCAGCGCCCAGCCCCGCGACGAACAGAGAAAGCCCAAGCGTGCAGACCAGCCGAGAAGATCCGAACTCAGGTTCGAGTTGGCCGTAGGTCGACGTGTATAGCGAAGACGTGCATGTACTGAAATTTAATTAGTGTCGTAGCGTTGTGGCTTGGTCCTTCAATGTTGGACTCACACACAAAGCGAGCTTGCAGCACAGATCAATACTATCATCCATCGTCGTAGGCTGGACATGCTCCGTGGGTTCTCAGGATCTGCATCGCCCTCAAAAGTTACCAAGTACGGCTCTGGGGTCACGACACCAGCCTTGGCTCTCGTCGGTCGTTGGCTGCTCTCATCTCCGTCGTGGTGCCAGGTGTAGCCGTCTGCACCTGCTCTCGAATGGTGAGATTCGATCCTTTTCAGACTTTTGCTGTCCTGCGATCTCCTTCCAGGACTCCTGGACCTTCCAGGGGCTACGATCTGTTCTTCTTTTGCTGCATGTTCTGCACCGTCGAGACCTATTACTTTCTCTTCGTCGTCGCCTATGAAGTCCTCTCTCCTTTTCTCGCTGACATTTGATTCGCTGATGCCAGATTCTTCTCGTATCGAGCCATCGCTGCTGCTGGTGGAGTTTCTCATATCCGCACACACGCTTTTCGGTCTCAATTGAGGACTGTAGCGGCGCAAATATGTTCAGCAGGCGGCGTATGACTGTGTTCGGCGCGTTGACGTTGGGTTTAGAAACCGACAATGCTTGCGCCGTAAGGGTCCACTCGGATATAACTCGCTTGCGTCCGCGCGCGTCGCTATCTCCCTGCGATGACCAAGCTTCGCCTCGATACGTTGGTATGACGAAAACAGCTGCGAAACCGGAGAAGATTGCGTTCAACAATACGCGGTGCTGTAGCTGATAAGACGCATCTTGTGCAAAGAAGCGTGTAGCAAGGAAAGCAATGCGGCGGCTGTCTTGTAAGCGCGTCGTTTCGAGTCTCGAACGCTTTTGCGCAAAGTGGGGGCTTCGTGAACTTGACGCAACAACATCTGGGGTGCGTCACCACTCTGTCCGAGGGATCATCTGCTGTTGGTAAACAATCTGCACTCTGCTCCTGCTCCTAGAACTCATCGTTCTTGTCTCTTTCTTTCCTTGTTCCGAATTTGCGATATTCAGTGGCCATCTGCGCGATCGTTGTGTGGCCTTTGTGCCGTTGTGGTGGTACATCTGCCGTCCTGCCTGCCGTTGAACCGTGAGGCTGAAGACAAGCTTTCAACTAGGTCGCTGTGCGTCCGCCAACGGCAGAGCTTTCTTCCACCTCATCAATGAAAGTATGAGCCGCCAACGAATAGAGCTGCATCGCAAGAAACTGTGGAGTGTCGGTCGGTCTGATTGTATGTCGCGTCCTAGACAAAGCAGAGTTTGAATAAGTGTGCAGCAGACGCAGCAGCATTGAGCTGGGTCACGCTACATGGTGCCTTCCTCCCCTTCAGCCAAACACGACAACGCGAACGACAACGCCAACGTCGAGAGCGCACAATACCTCGACTAGTAAGGTGCATAAAGAGTATGAAGCAGAAATCACGGCGTCAACATAAGAGTACGCCAAGCAGCATTATGCGATACCCGCCAGGTACATATCCGCGAGCACAGTCACGTATTCAGACTTTCACCAATGCCAGAGCTGGTGCAGCCTCGTCCTGGCCATATACAAGCTTGGCATTCGCGTCAAAGCACACCAAAGCACATACAAGTTCCCTGCAAACGAGTCGTCGAATCACTCTCGCTTCCGCGGACTCGAAAACTCGGCTGTTGCGCATCGAATCTCGCAGGCACGGCAGGCATGCTTTCAAGAAATACCATGTCCCGACGCTCCGCGGTGCTGACTTCCCCTTGTCGATCTTGCTATTCAGCCTGAATGTGCCTCCAATCGTGTTGTACACAATGCAAGCTAGCGCAAGCCCCTCACGTCCTCTGCGGGGCCCCGCCATGTCCGCCTTGCGGCTCAACTTCGAACGATCTCCTTCAAGACAAGCGAAGCAACGGCTGTGGCTGGCAACCGCGTTCCGGACAGAAGACCGCGTGTTCCACTCGGACATAGTGGTAACAACGGCGCCGCTACCGATGTTGTACCGCGTCAAGAACACACCATGACGTGCACACATCGCGACTCTCTCATGTTGAGATCCCGCTCTCATGGTCGACGATCAGCCTGCGGCTATTGACTGTGACTTAAAAGACGATTGCCGAACTTGATGTAGAGCCCAGGAAGGTCATTACCAGCAAACGCCCAATATGTACACTACCACGCAGTACTACCTCGCGCTCTTGTGGGCAACAGGTGCCTACGCGCTCTTCCCGGACTGCACTAACGGTCCGTTGAAGAACGAAACCATCTGCAACTCCTCTGCTTGTATGTATTGAGCCCGAATATCAAGGGTGGAACACAGACTTATCAAACAACAGCACCGCTTGACCGGGCCAAGTCCCTGGTTGCTCTGTACACCCTCGAGGAGAAGATCAATGCCACCTCGAGTGGTTCTCCCGGAGTTGAACGTCTCGGCATCCCACCATACCAGTGGTGGAGTGAGGGTCTCCATGGTATCGCAGGGCCGTACACCAACTTCAGCGATTCTGGCGAGTACAGCTACTCAACCTCCTTTCCACAGCCAATCCTCATGGGCGCTGCCTTCGACGATGCTCTGATCACCGAGGTCGCCAAGGTCATCTCCACGGAGGCCAGAGCCTTCAATAACGCTAACCGCACCGGTCTTGACTTCTGGACTCCGGTAAGTGGTTGATGCCATGTAGCTGATCTAGTATTTGCTGACATTGAGACCACCAGAACATCAATCCTTTCCGGGACCCAAGATGGGGACGTGGACAAGAAACGCCTGGTGAAGACGCTTACCATCTCTCGTCCTACGTCAAAGCCTTGATTGCAGGTCTGCAAGGTGATGCTACCGACCCGTACAAGCGAGTTGTTGCCACATGCAAGCACTTTGCTGGATACGACATGGAGGACTGGAACGGCAACCTGAGATACCAGAACGATGTACAGATCTCGCAGCAAGATCTCGTCGAGTACTACCTTGCTCCATTTCAGGCTTGCGTTGAGGCCAACGTAGGCGCTTTCATGTGCTCTTACAGTAAGTCTCGCAACTCACTCAACTCGAAGAAAATCATCTAACAGGTTCGCAGATGCTCTCAATGGCGTTCCGACATGCGCGGACCCCTACCTTCTGCAGACTATTCTTCGCGAGCACTGGGGCTGGACCAACGAGGAGCAGTGGGTTACCTCCGACTGCGACGCCATCCAGAATGTCTACTTGCCACACGAGTGGTCAGCTACACGCGAGCAGGCAGTGGCTGACTCGCTCATTGCTGGTACTGACCTTGACTGCGGCGTCTACATGCAGAACCATCTGCCTGGTGCTTTCGCGCAGAAGCTTGTCAACGAGACGACGCTCGACCAGGCACTTGTCCGACAGTACTCCTCTCTGGTTCGTCTTGGCTGGTTCGACTCTGCGTCCAGCCAGCCGTACAGGCAGCTTGGCTGGGACGCGGTTGCAACGAACGCTTCGCAGGCACTCGCCCGCAGAGCTGCTACCGAAGGTATTGTTCTGTTGAAGAACGATGGTGTCCTGCCTTTAGATCTTGGCTCAAAATCTGTTGGCCTTTTTGGCGACTGGGCAAATGCTACAACACAATTGCTTGGCAACTATGCTGGTGAGCCTACGTACCTGCACGGCCCGCTCTATGCCTTGCAAGCGGCAAACATCAAGGTCAACTACGCAGGCGGCGAGCCTGGGGGCCAGGGTGACCCTACCACGAACCGCTGGCTCAACCTTAAGCCGACCATGGATGCCAGCGACGTCCTGATCTACGTCGGAGGTATTGATAACAGTGTTGAAGAGGAAGGCCAGGACCGCACGTCTCTAGCATGGACTGGCGCTCAACTTGATGTCATTACACAGCTTGCGGATACAGGAAAGCCTGTCGTCGTTGTCAGCATGGGCGGTGGTCAAATTGACTCGTCCCCCATTGCCAACAACCCCAAGATCTCAGCTCTTCTTTGGGCAGGCTACCCCGGTCAGGATGGTGGCTCTGCCATTGTCGATATCCTTACGGGCAAGGCCGCTCCCGCTGGCCGTCTTCCGCAGACACAGTACCCGTCTAACTACATCAGTGAAGTTCCAATGACTGACATGGGTCTTCGCCCCAGCGAGAACAACCCCGGGAGGACATACAAGTGGTACAACAGCACACCAGTATTCGAGTTCGGCTTCGGCATGCACTACACCAACTTTTCGGCTGAGATTGCTCCCATGAACCAGAGCTACTCCATCTCGGACCTCGTGTCAAGGTGCCCCAACATCAACTCGACAAACCTTGCGAGTTGCGCACACGTATCTGTGCCCGTCAAGATTACCAACACCGGCCACATCGCTTCTGACTACGTCGCATTGGGCTTCCTCGCTGGCAACTTTGGTCCCGCCCCGCAGCCCAAGAAGTCCCTGGTTGCCTACCAGCGCTTGTTCAACATCGCCCCCGGAGCTTCGTCTACAGCCATGCTGAATCTGACTCTTGCAAGTCTTGTCAGGGCCGATGAGATGGGCAACAAGGTCTTGTACCCTGGCGACTACAGCCTCCAAATCGACAATGGACCACTTACGATGGGCAACTTCACTTTGACGGGCTCCCAAATGACCCTGGAGAATTGGCCTCAGCCGCCTGCCAACAGGACCAGTGCGGGGGTCAGTGGTCTGGAGGGGTACTTCGTAGCCGGGTTCGGCAGTGACCAGGAGCACCTATAGGATACTCTCCTAGTACTCACATGAGTCACCATCTATAGATGCTTAATCAATGTCGTCTATTATCACACCAGAAGTTTACAGTGACGCGATTGTGAGGCTTGCTGATTTCGCCTATCGGTGCCTGATTAGGTAATAATGCCACGTCCGACCCTCGCAGTGCACGAGGTGAATGGATGATAATGAAGTGCCGACTCCGATCCTTACAGGGGATTTCGCAGCCGTGTTAGATCGAATCTAAGCTGACTTATCTTTCCTGATCTACGTGAACCTACAATATGACAATGGAAGCCAAGACCTACCCTCCACCACTGCGGAAGTCAGGCGCACTCGACAGCCATTTCGAATTCGAAGATATCGCACCCGTCATCGGTCGCGAGTATTCCACCATCAATATCGCCGACGACCTTCTGAACGCTGAGAACGCCGGGGAGCAGATTCGCGATCGCTACGGTTTGCAGATGAAGACTACAGTTCACCAAGGGTATCTTATTCGCCGCTATTTTATTCCTCCAGATGCTTTCTCAGTCCGTCTTTGCCAACTTGCAACGCTCGTTGTATCTCCTCTTCCTCCTCTCTTAGCCTCCCTTTGCCGTACGCAAGGTCCCGCTCTTGCTTGCGCTTCTCTGATTGAACTCTCCTCTCACGCTCGGCCAGAGCTTTCTCTCTCCGCTCCCTCTCAGCCCGCTTCTTTACGAGCTCAGCGTCCTCTTCAGCGGACGCTGCAGCGCCTTCGGGCGCAGCTGGAAGGGTGGAGATGTATGTCTCGACGAGCGGCTCGCGTGTCGAGGCCGGAAGGGAGATGTACTTGAGGTCTGTGAGAATGGTTGGGGGTAGTGTGTCGATGGTCGTAGAGCGATTCAGTGAAGCAAGCGGTTGAGCGCGGAGTAGAGCTGACAAGTCTGATTTGAGATCTGACTGCCGCATGCCGACACGCTTGATGTGGTCGCGGTACAGCTTCTCTTTGTCTTTATCGGAAAGCTTCATGTCCTTCATTTCGGGTTCTTTTTTGTATTTTCGCTTGAACTCCGGCCAGTATAGCTTTGGGGTCGCGAAGCGGTCGAGGAATGAGAGGTATGGTATCCTGGGGTCGCGCTTCTGCTGTTTTGCTTTCTCTTCTTTCAGGTATTGCATTTTGTCTCGCGCCCATTCATCGAAGCATTCTTTTCGTGCTTTCATGTTGGGCAAGGCTTTGTAGCGTTCGTCGTCGTAGAGTATGCCGTCTTCGAGGATCTTGTCCCAAGGTGTGTATGGACTTATCCGTGTATCGTCCAGGAGTTCTTTGAACAGAGCTTTGCAGTCCTCTTCTGTCAAGGCCGGCTCTTCTTCTTCATATTCCTCCACATATTCCTCGTCGTAGCCACCGCCCATTTCCATCTCTTCCATCTGCGCCAACTGCCACGCCAGATCGTCGTCTTCTGCTGCTTGTGCTTGATCACCGCCTCGTTCTTCCGTCCTTTGCCGCTTTGAAGCACTTTCTGCACCTTCACCCTCGTCGTCAGTGACTTCGACCTCCTCATACTCCTCATCGTTCTCCATGCCCTCCTCGCCATCCACTTCGACGATCTCCACCTCCTCTTCTCCTGCCGCAAGCTCTGCCTCAATGTCTGCCATCGCGGTGTCTTCTTCATCCTCCACGTCGCTGGGCTCTCCACGCTCGCGTCGCTCTTTCTTTTCGCGCTGCTTTCGATCGTGCTCGACTACTGCCTTCATGACGTCTGGTGGGAACTTCCAGAAGCTCTCGTTCGTCTCCTTGTTCCAAACAAAGCGCCTTCCGAACCTGGTCTTCACGAGCACCCATGGCGCGCAGTTGGGAATGTCATTACGGTGCTTGGGTTTGTCATCCTTTTCGCGTCGTCTCTCGGAGAAGTTGTTCCGCCCTCCTCCAAAGCCACCACGGTGCCCTCCGCGCTGCTGTCCAGCATTTTGAAAAGCTTGCCTTGGTGCGCCACCGAAGATGAGGTCTTGTATCTGCCGTTGAGGATCAAAGGCCGGTTGCGCAGGCGGAGCATTGTAGGTGGTGTTATGCGGTGGAGGGATGTATGGCGAAGGCGTAGCTGGGGGAGGAGTTGGTTGGGATTGAAGAATCTCGGCGACCGGTCGTGTGTACGTTGACTTCTTGGTCTGCTTGTTGAAGTAGTATGTGTGCCCTGCTCATGTTAGCATCCACCCATGACGCAGCAAAAGCTCGAGCTACCTGAAGGTGCCTTGTGCTCGGTCCAGCCTGCTGGAAGAGGTGGCGCAGGCGCGGGGGGTCGCGTAGGTAGATCAGACATTATGCAAGGCGTCGAAGCTCCAAAGAGCCGTAGAAGCGCCTCCGGTTCGCTCAAAGTGAGAGAGGATGCAAAGTTCGTGGTCGCGCAGCGGAAAAGTGATCGGCGCCAAGGCTCGTGAATCGCCGACGATGAGAGCTCCAGGCACGAAGCTCATGCGCGTCAACACCACGCCCATCATCCCAGCTTCCCCACCAAATCACCCACCTTGCCCTTGCACACAACCTTCGACAACCCCGTGAAACCATCAGATAGGCCGCAGCCATGTCGAGGAGATACGACTCAAGGGTCGGTGCCCCGCCACAGCGTCCGGCGACATGACAGCTAACATAGCATACAGACGACCATCTTCTCGCCTGAGGGGCGTTTGTACCAGGTCGAATATGCGCTCGAAGCCATCTCGCACGCCGGAACCGCGCTGGGCATATTAGCAAAGGATGGCATTGTTCTTGCCGCCGAGAGGAAGGTCACCAGCAAGCTTCTGGAGCAGGACACTTCCGCCGAGAAGCTCTACATCCTCAACGAGTACGTATGCCGTTCGATATGCATGTCAAACGTGCTGACGTAGCAACAGCAATATGATCTGCGCCGTAGCAGGTATGACCGCCGACGCCAACATCCTGATCAACTACGCCCGTCAAGCCGCCCAGCGCTACCTCCTCACCTACAACGAAGACATCCCTTGCGAGCAGCTCGTACGCCGCTTGTGCGATCTGAAGCAAGGCTACACCCAGCACGGTGGTCTGCGACCGTTCGGTGTCTCCTTCATCTACGCTGGCTGGGACCCGCAGCGTGAGTTCCAACTGTACCAGAGCAACCCCAGTGGCAACTACGGCGGCTGGAAGGCAACGAGTGTGGGCGCCAACAACGCCTCTGCTCAAAGCTTGCTGAAGCAGGACTACAAGGAGGAGTGCGACCTCAAGGAGGCCTGTGGACTCGCCGTCAAGGTGCTCAGCAAGACCATGGACTCGACCAAGCTCAGCAGCGAGAAGAGTGCGTAGTAATCACTCTCTGCACAAATACCAGCACTAACGAATCACAGTCGAGTTTGCGACAGTAGGGAAGACCAAGACGGGAAAGATCTACCACCACCTCTGGGGCGCTGACGAGATCGATGCTCTGCTCAAGGAGCACGGCCTGGCGAAGCCCGTGGACACCGAGATGTCCGAGCAATGAGAATCACGACCACTAGACGATACATTTGGCGCAACGGATGAGCCTCGACATGAAGCAAGAGGCTTGTAGTATACCAAAACAGGTGAGAGCCAGTGGCTTCTTGTAGCCAAATCCACCTCATGATGAACACGTCACTTTGGACTTTTGCTGCTATGCTGTCGCGTCTCCCAACGGTCCCCCTGAACATTTTCTCGCGACCACCGCGGTAGATTCACGACCATGCGCCACAAAACGCAGCTGAAGACCTCTGGCTCCGCGTTGAAGTTTTTCCTGCAAGAGAGTTGTCTTCCAAGGGACCCTGACACTTTTCCCTGTTTGTGCAAATTGATTCGACACCTGTGTTGCTTCCCCTTTCCTCTCATCGCAACTGACTTTCCCAGACAGGGTGATCCTATACACAACGACTTTCCTACTACCATGACGGTTTTCTGTCACAATGCACCATACATAGACAGGAGCTGAACACCTTCTGGCTACAATGATCGAGCCTACCCTTGCAAGAGACTGTTTGATAGGCGTGCTGTCGCTCCTCTCTGTTTGGCAGGAATGGGTTCGACACGTGCGTAGCTTCCCCTTTCCTCTCATTGCAAACGCGCTTTCCAGGTAAAGTGACTCTACACGCAAACACACAACAGATCACCTCCATCCCTTTCGACCTGACCTCGGCCCACACCGAGGACTCCAACTACTCCGCTGCATTGCTTATGCGTATCGTTAAGAGTTGATATCGCGATTATTAACAGGCATGGCTACACCTTTAAGTCGATCGAACAGCAACGGTGCGCTCAGCACTGGACCATCACGCACACTCCTGCAGCAGCTCTTAGAGGAAATCAGCGGAGCGTCATCCAGTCGATCAAGGCACGATGACAGCCCTCCACCGAGTTCACCCCTGAGTTCACCCAGTCCACCAGGCAGCTACTCTAGATCCTCCTCTCAGAACTTCTCCCCTTCTGTTTGGGTAGGAGGCTCTATCCTAGCCCAGGATGCCCGCGAAAAGCTCCAAGCCGCCGATGAAGCACGCTGGCGAAGAGCAGCAGTCAATGCTGTCGACGGTGCCCCTGACTTACACACGCCAAGGCTGTGCTTGGACACGTCAAGGTTCGACATACAGGACAACAATCTGCGCAATGAGCAAGGCAGAGGCGCTCACACCGGATTGCAACGAACTTCAGATCCAGTCAGGTATCCTCACGACTACAAAGAACACGTACTGAATGGCAGTCCAGTGTCAATACACACCGGGCTCACACAAGGCATGCAGGGTCATGGCGACAATATGTCACACCTACACGCGAACTCTTTCGACAACGCCATACCGTTCCCTATGTCGCCGCTCATTTTCAGCGATGTATACTTGGATGACTCCTCCTCTTTATCGCCTCAGACAGAGACCACGATATCGCCGACCGATGCGCCTACCTCAGCTGCGACAGGCTACACCACTGAAGAGCTACAAACACCTACTTGGGGCAACAGTATGGACCCGAAATCGCTGAACATATGCCTCATTGTAGCTAACAATCGTGCAGCCCTCAAACGAATCCATCTCGTCCACGAATCCCTCACTGACGCATCCGCTCAGAAGAGGCGCACGATGACTGTTCCCGATCTTCGAAGCGAGAGATACTTTGAGATGGCTGTCGATGCCCCGCATGATTTCATTGGTGTTGGTGGTGACAACCGGTGCCTGCTTCGACATGAGACTTTTACCGAGCGAGCACCTGCACCAATCATGTCAATCGGGTCACTGACGCACAACACACTTCCAGAATTATCGTCGTTCAGACCAACTGATGCAGGACCGCAAGGTCAGCCGAGCATAGTGCAGTCCGCAACTAAGGTAGCCTGCGTGTTCACAAGTCCCGCTCAGCCGCCAAGTCCCGCCGCGGTACCCGATACTCCTGCATGGATGCGACCGATGCACCTCGTTGATACTGGCGGCAAGTCCATATACAAAAACATTCACGATGACGGTCCAATCCGGCATGCTTTGTGTCTGTGGTGTTTTAGGACTCAAGGCAGTCTCCGCAGAGTGCATAAGTACGGCTACGAGTCGTGCGGACGCAAAGAAGTACTCGACAGCCACTATTGGGAGGATGATAGATGGCCCGAGGACTCGTCAGACGAGTCAAATGACTCAGACAACTGACATTAACGGGCGAGCCGATCTTAACTAACCTATCCCTCCATCCTTGACTGGCTTTTGGCGTTCTCACTGGTATTGAATATTTCCTATAGGTAGTGGTAATCGACGATGAGATCAATTCACTAGAAGCCTCCAGCCTTTCCGTTGTAGTTTGAAGCGCTGCTTTTTCTCTCGACTGCGTTCCGGAGACACGTTACTACTGACATGTTATTACCTGGATGCAGGTCGAACTCTGGATCAGGGTGGGCACACACGGCACATTGAGATACGACCCCGACGCCTCAACGCGCACGTTTCGAGAACATTTCTTCGAAACCTGGACTCTGATGGAAGGTTACTTTGCTCAGAATGCCAACAACATACGCGCAGGTCACACAGATCTATCGGCAATCAAAGTGAGGGCCGGCGCACCGATCACCCTGTCCCCCATGATCTGGTACGAAAGGCACATGTGTTCGTGGACCTTAAGGCTGGCATGGACCTTCACATGGTCACGGCTAGAAGCGCTGCAGTTCAAACAGGGTCGCGATGAAGATAAAGTGTCGATATCTGGACTGGGCAACTTTGACACGCGAAGGAGATGGGCTACATTTGTGCTCATGAACACGCTGGTCAAATGGGGCTGGAGGAGGGTTGGTCTCGATTTCAGGATGGGTTGATGGAGGCCAGGGGCTTTGAGTAAGAGCCGCAGCGAAGTACCGCCGGGTCCGATTGCTAGACTGCTTGTTTGCCGACGATGCATCAGCACGACAGAATCTGAAAGGGCCTGTAACCTTTGACACCTGTCTGTATATCTGCATAGGAGCATCTCCATTCTCGCAGCTTCACGTCTTAACCTCTGTTCTTGTTGCAAACACAAGCCTATTCGGACACGGCTTTCTGACTACATGACTGCAATGTCTGCCGTCATGCCCCAACACTAGTCCTACTGCAAATAACATCGTCGAAGCTTGCCCACTCTCCCTCATCGCAACGCTTCTCGCAGCACAAGCCTGCGCGAAGATGACCACCCATGAGCATACCACCACCATCGTGCACAATCCTAAAAAGTGCATCCATCATCATACCACGACCATCATGCATGAGAAAAGTGCCCACAACGGTACCCATATCACTCAGTACGGAACCTTCGGCACGGCTATTGAGACAGTCGCTACTGTCACCGTCATAGATGCTGGCACTGTCAGTGAGGTAAGCGCAAGAGAGAGGGAGACAGGGCTTTGAATGCGTGAGCGTCGTTGTTGAGAAGGCTGGATCATGTGATTGGAAAAGTAATCCGGTGTCGTGTAGGGTGGCGTAGCCTATTTGTAGATGTATCAAAAGGTTTTGGAGTCTTCTCTAACCTGAAGTAGCACGTGCGAATCCTAAAACCCAGTCTGCAGGCTGCAGAATTCCAGTCTCACTTCTGGACACAGATTGTTACTAAGAAGGCAGACTCCGATTGTTGCAGATCTCATTCACGGAAGGTGCATGTGCCAATCACGATCTAGAAAGATCCCGCAACATTTGACATAATCTTGAAAGACAATCGTGTTCTCACGGCTTCAACGTATCTCTTGTCCTTTATTCTTCGACCAAACAGCCTGGAGAGCAGACACAGCGTCTCGGCTACATATTCAGCAGATTTGCTGCCATCGTCTAGTTCCCCACTCACCACACCACAGAGAAAGTTTCAGCGCAACTTAGGTATGCAACCACTTTCTCCCATTGCTGCCCTCTTTGCAGCAACAGCTCTCGCACAGAGCAACGGCTACCACCACACCAGCACCGTTATGCATCACCCTCATGTCACCAACTATACGCACATCACGATGTATAATAGCTTCAACAGGGACATTGCCACCGTCACTGTCACCGCAAGCTGCGAGCTATACCTGACGACCACTTCGCTCGGACAACAGCTATTCCCCACCATGGTTAGTCCGCCTATAAACTGCTACGAGCACCAGGCGAGCGATAAGTCTACGAATAAGGAGTAAAAAAAGAACTCTGAGTGCTTTGGTCTCGATTACAAGGATTGCAGGATTGTATGGGCGACGAGGTAGCCATGGGTCAGTGAGAACGAGGCCGATAGTGAACAGACGTAACGAGAATGTAAACGTTGTCTCAATAGTGTGCTTGCAGTCAAAGAACAAGAAGATAGGTACTAGACGCCTTGGGACCAGATCTTTGCTCCGGTCTTGACAGTGTCCCAAACTTTGAGGTCACTCATGAGACATGTCTGATAATCTAACCATCTCCAACTACGTATACAGAGCATAAGTAATCTCTTGTTACCTGCGAACCTTTCTCCACTCGTTCTCCATCTTACACGAGCATCGTCGGAACACCACACCATGCGATCTCCACTTCTTTTTAGCATACTCTTCGCAGCTCCAGCCTTCACACATGTATTTGAAGACGGGACATCCATTATGCGCAGCAGTTACAGTTGTCAATGGCTATTTAGAATCCAGCTTACTGAGCGTACCCCTTACATCATAGGTGTCACTCGAATGCTCACGGCAAACAAGGTAGCCTTGCAAGGTACCGTTAGCAGCGTATATGAGCCTGCTGCCGACTTTTTGACCACCAATATCGGATACCTGCAATTGTTTGACCAAGCAGAATCAGAGAAAACCACAGAGAAGACGCAAGAGAATACTCAAGGCAGAACACCGGTCCTCTTGGCCGACCGTGTCGTGAGACAACCATCGGATACTTTCTAGCAAACTAAGAGAAAACAGACGGCAGTACAAATTGCGTAGAGGCTAGAGGTGACATGGTGTTGAAGTTTTCGCGCAGGCCTCGACAGATCTTATAACTATGGAACAGGATCAAGAAGTGCATGGATTATATTAGGAATCGAACGTTAGAAGTTGACTCTGAGAACTACCCTACCACGTGTGAGCGTTTTATTCCAGCCGTCGCTGGACACAGTTCCTTCGGCACGACTCCAAGGTCGAAGTACGTTTTGGATAGATCCAAATTGCTTGCAATCTGAATACAACTCTTTGCTTGATTATTCGAACAGGCCATCCAGTATTGGTTTGTGTACACAGTACCCGTCACTTTGCATTCCAAAGTCTGCTTGGTCGTGATGGAGCAGATGAAAGGCGGATACTTGCTGGGGTTGGCTGCGACGACTTTCGGGGCGAACTGTCGCGGCTGATTCACAGCACGATCCGCATAGCTGGGCGGCGCGACGATATTGCCGGTATTTATGAGAAGACGACCGGACTGCTCTAGCTTAAAGAGAAGCGTGGGACTATCAAAGCCAAACACGAAGTTGGTAGAAACGGAAGGCGCGCCGAGATACTCCCCAGTGAGAGCAAGGCCGGGAGTCACCACTTTCAGACAGAAGTCTGTCGAGAACGGCGGCGGTCCAGAGCTCGTTGCGGATGGAGTTTGGACGCTAGTTTCCAACAAGGTCGGGGCATTGGTGGTCAACGATACAAGTGTGGATGTTGAGAAGATTGAGGTAGTCGAGGCGACAGAAGGACTAGGGGTACTGCTTGGGCTTAAGCTGACTGTCGTAAAGCTGGCGATTGATAGGCTTGAGGTCGATGCGACGGAGGTGGAGAGCGGAAGCGATACAAACGATGAGAGATCCAATGTTGGACTCACGCTTGGTGATGTCTGAGTTGAAGTTATCGGAATCGCTGGAGAGGATTGACTTGTAGTCAAGCGGCCTGTCCATACATGGCTGAGTATCACCCCTTCGTTGAGCGTACTCTTGAGGTAACAAGTCCCGTACACCCAGGACACGTCTATGCAGCCGTCTCTGGTGGCACATGTGTTCATGCATGTCTCAAAAGTTGTAGAGTCAACCGCTGCAAGGTCACCACCAGCGTGGTCAATCCCGCATTCAACAGTGAATATCTTGCCGCTCTTTGTTGTATAGGGCTTTCCGTTGTCCGCGTTGTTCAGGCAGTTCAACGGAGCAGGTCCAGTCGGAGTCGCGCTTGGGCTTGATACCGATGGTTGAGCGTCGATCAATTGTGCAGTCCAGGCATAGCCAACCTCCGACAAAGTTGTCAGAGTTTGCTTCAAGTAACATGCGCCGTTGACATAACTAGAATAGGTGTGATATTAGCTTGAGATGATGCCAAAGCGACCATAATACGTACGAGACATCGATACAATGGGCGTTCGTTGCGCATGTTTCGATGCAGTCCTCGAAGGTCGAAGTGGAGGTCGATGTAAGATCACCACCAGGGTATTCTTTCCCACAGATGATTTTGTAATGACCCTTTGATGCGGTGTACGTGACACCATCGCTTTGATTGTCTTCGCAGCTCAAGGCGGTGCTTGTAGGAACGTCCTCTTTCTTCGCACTCCATACACCCTCGTTCGGTACGGCGGACGTCACTTTGTTCTTCAGGTAACAGGCACCATCGCGGTAGGCAACTGTGACGCAGGTAGGCTCTGTATCGCACGCTGTAAGGCAGTCTTTGAAAGAAGATGTCGCAAGAGCTTTTAGGTCTCCACCAGCGTAGTCTTTGCCACAAACGATGTCGAAAGGACTTCCAGATGATGGAGTGTAGGTGAAGGCCGATCCTTGCTCTTTTCCTGAGCAGGTGGGCTCGCTACCTGGCTCCTGCCGAGGCAGACGTTGAGGTAGCGAAGCACCGAAAGCGAGTCCGTGGACAGTCGCGGTGGTGATCAACAAGGTTGAGAAGAACATTGTTCTATCGCCGAAAAAGGGTGACAATGCTTGAAGAAGCTGTGACGAAAGAGTGTGAAGGTCGACTTGAAGGCTGGATGAGCTGGGCACTCAGTCACTTTTGTAACTTTAGTTGCAATCCCAAACCGCGGCTTTCAGGTCTTTTCTAGCTATGGCGCCCTGGAGGCAGCTGTTCAAGCCAGACCATTGCGCCACAATGCTTTCGATGAGGTCCGGAGTAGCTTCTTTAAGATGTAGGGAGCCTTAAAAGAAGCGCACGTTGATCTGAAGCTGTGCCTAGACCACCGAAAGGGGAAGCGCATGTTGACACTAGCTGATTGAAGGCAAGGCTGGGGACGGTGATTTAAGCTGGACCAGGGTTGCGGTCATCCCGTGCAGTAACAGCGGCAGCCCCGAGAAGGTTTGAGTCATTCACCATGGGGATCACCGACTGATGAGCAACGTGGTATTAGACTGTCAGATTATTGAGGTGTGTTGATGTGGTTGTCAGGTACCAGGTGCGGCTCGGGTGGCCGCTTTCTCCCGAGGATCGGCCTCTTGGAATCTGGCCGCGCCCGTCGAAAATGAAGCATCCGCTGAGGCCATCTCACGCTGAGTCGTACAGCTCCGAAGAGTATTGGGATGAAGGTATTGATTAGATCTCACTTATCTCAATATCACCGAACGATATGAAGCCTTTAGAGACTCGGTTCACATTATATCCAAATTAACATTAAGTCTTCCACCAAATTTTAGAATAGTATGACGTGACACCGGGGAGGTCTTCTGGTTGAGCCCATTAAGCTCCTACATCATCATCGCAGCAAAAACAGCAACCGCACCCGCAACAACACCGCCAACCTGCACCGCACTAGCAGCACCCGTAAACTCAGGTACCTTATACCCAGTCTGACTCGGGTTGCCAAGCTTGCTCGTCGCAGTGCCATAGCTAATCGTAACATTGCTTCCCGAACCACCAATGACAGTAGGGTAGACAGGCTTACCACCGCCAACAGATCCCGTGGGAACAACGGGCTTGGGTGCAGGAGCGGAGCCAGTGGGGTAGATAGGCTTGTTGCCGCCGGTGTAGACTGCGCTGGAAGGTGCCGCAAGCTTGTTCTTGCCTGAGTCGGAATCGGGATACTGGATCGTGCTGGCGGAGGGGGAAGCGATGCTGGGCTGAGTGGCGTAGTACTGGCTCTCGGGGACGGGGACCTTGGTCAGAGTGATGATTTTGGTTGCTGTGATCTTGGTCATGGATTCCTGAGGCGTGGACGGCTTGCTGGGTTGGGAAGGGGTGTAGGGAGTGCCTGTTGGCTTGGAGGGAACACCGGGCGCGGAAGTGGCAGGCTTATTGGGCACGCTGGTGACCTGGCACTTTGTGCAGGGGACGGTCACGGTCACGGTCTTGGGACCCTCACCGCAGCCCTGAGCGCAGTATTTGGTTGTGACTTCGAAGCCCGGAGGGGCATAGTGAGCGTTCGTTGTAGGGTAAGGGGCGGAAGTATGGATGGCAGTGACCTTGGTGGTGATGGTTGTGTATCCGGTGGCGCAGACATCAACGTATGTAGTCTCGTAGGCTGTAGTAGTCTGGTACGAATCGCTGGACTTCTTGTCGTCGCCGTATGAGGGCTTGCTTGAGACCGCAGGGTAGGTGCTGGAGAGCGGGGTGAAGCTGGGGAGCCCAGGGTAGTCGCTGTAGGCAAGCGTGGACTTGACACTGGGCTTTGGGTGGTTGTGTCCATACGCGGGAGCGCTCGACGAAGCTGCGGGGTAGCTACCATACTGCGAAGACTCACTGGAGGCAGTCGGATGGACATTGTACTCGGAGCCCTTGGACGAAGCGGCAGCGTAGCTGTTACCGTAATCGGGGACTTTGGAAGAGACGGGAGGGTATCCAGAGCTCTTTGAGGAAGCATCAGGAGTCTTCGAAGACTTGTCACCGTATTCGTAGCCATCGCCCTCGGGATAGACAGAGTAGACAGGCGCAGACGTTGAGTAAACAGGAGTGCTGCTGGAAGACTTGCTCTCAACGGGATAAGACGAGACGTCGGGGTAAGCAGAGCTTGAGGATCCCGATGGATAAGGAGTCTCGGAAGAGTAGACGACGGAGGAGCTGCTGTACGGGTAGAGGCTGGAGACATCAGATGAGATGGCGTATGAGGAGCTGGCAGATGGGTAAATGCTGGAGCTGTCGCTTGCGTACGGAGTCTCGGGTGTAGATGCGCTAGACATGGTCGAAGAGACGCTGGGGGAGTAAGGAGTCTCTGAGGCAGAGATCGAAGAAGAGACGTAAGGGGTCTCCGAAGCAGACGAGCTAATACCAGAGGAGTAGTCGTGGGCGACTGAGGAGCTGGTCGCAGTGCCATAGGGAGTCGACGACGCCGAGACGGGGACAGTCGAGGAGTAGACAACGCTGCTAGAGATAGCACTGCTCGAAACGTCGGTGGGGTACGAGGAGGAAGCCACCGCACTCGACGAGGGGTAGACGGAGCTGGACGCGTGGGGTGTTGGAGTGGCCGAAGAAGAGGGTGCGACGGAGCTGGAGAGAGCAGAGCTGCTGTGTGCTACCGAGGATGACGAGACATGGACCGAAGAGCTGGAGACCACAACCGAGCTGCTAGACACGTGCGAAGAGCTGCTGGAGACGAGGACAGAGCTGGACGAGGCGTGGGGAGTGCTGCTGGGAGCGATTGACGAGGAGCTGGTGATAGCGCGCTTGTTGTATGTCTTGAACGAACCGACACGCCAGTACGCATCCTTGAAGACTTCAGGGTTCTCAGCGACATACTTCTTGCAAGAGCCCATGCCGTCCAAGCCTTGGTACATAGGGCAACCAGACTGAGCGTAGACATTGCCTCCCCAGTCACCGCAGAAGGTGTTGCTGAAGATGAAGCGCTGATCCAGGAAGCGCTTCTCGATGTCACAGTCGCCCTTGTCCCCCTGGAAGCTAGCGGCAGGCTCGCCAAAGGTGGTTGTATCAGGCTCGTCCGAGAGCAGACTGTGGGGCTGGCTACCACGCGGGAAGAACCAGATCTTGATGCCCTCAGCCTGCCACTCGGTGACGTAGTAACCACCGTCGACCGCGTTGAAACCCTTGCCGAAAGAGCTACCCCTTGTATCAGTCACACCGCAGCCAGTCGACTTCGATGGGCTGTCGAGTGCGCAGTCGTACAAGGCCTGAGTACCGGTCTGTCCCATGCCGTTGACCTTGCACTGGGTATCGGTATGGAGTACGAAGTTGTTGTTCGTGTTTTGGTTGACACCCTCGATGATATCGATCTCTCCCTTGACGGGCCATGGCTCGCGACCGAGGGACCAGAAGGCAGGCCAGGTGCCACAGATCCCACCAGGCATGTGCTTGACATCAAGGACGAAGAGACCCTTGTTGTACTCCTTGATACCCTCAAGACGAACACTCTCGCGACCAATATCGCCTCCATTCGCACTGTTTAGCTTGGACTTGTAGTCGACACCGAAGACGGCATCGCCACCATCGTAGCTGATGTAGCCCTGCTTCTCGGCGCGGTCACGAGTGACATACCTGTTTGAAGTAAGCGACGGTCATACATAAATACACCTGTAAACGTACTTGACGAAGCCGTTGGTCTTCTCCTCGGTAACGAAGTTGAAGTTATCGAAAAAGGAAGACCCAGAATAGGTATCCGCAGGAGTGTACTTGGTTGCAGAAGCGACCGAGAAGAGAGTGGCAGCGCCAACCCCGAGAAGGGCAGACAAAGAGGGCATTGTGATTAGTATTAGTGTAAAGAGTGACTAGGCTAGGAGTATAACCAAAAACGAGAGGATGTAGGTGAGGTTCTACAAGACCGCGTACGAACAAACTGTACAAGTCGTTAAAGAAGAAAGAGGGAGACGGACATGCACTTCATTGTATATCAGTCCGCCCCTGACACTCATGGCTTCGAGGCTTTTCTGCGTTTAGCTGAATGTATCGACTGGCCGGACGTTGGCTAGACTGCCGGATTCCACGTGCCTGTCGAGCCGACTACCAGCAGGGCTGCCCTATACCAGTCCCGGCTCTGTCATGCAGCTTTGGGTATGAAGCTCGCAGCCACTGCTGCAGGAACGCGCTCTTTGCACGTCCAAATTTACCCACAGCGATCCAAACACAGTATAGTGCCGTCCATCACAGACGGACATCGCGAAAGGCACCCGTAAGGCCGAGGCGTGAATCGCTGAATCAGTAATGAGGCGCGGTACAGCTGTCAAGACTGCGCGTGGCTTGGGTTCGCGATGGCGAGGTCTGGTGTTGAGTGGTGCATTTTCTCGGGCGAGCTCGTGGCTTGGCGCTAAACCCTTGGTGGCGTTCACCCCTGGCCTGGACCGGTGTCCAGAAAAAGTAACGCGTCAGGAACAGATCTGAAGCGACGAAAGTCTACATCTGGCGTGCGGCTGAAGTGGAAATGAAGATCCGTCCGCAAATAACGCGGAGCACGCGGGTGGTGCTGTATGAACGCAGCAAGTACCTTACCCAGATACAAAGCCAGTGTGCAGTCGCGGTCTCTACAGGCTGTGAGAATCGAGCAATGGTTTGTCTGGGCATTGAATAGAGGAGAAGAGATTAGCCAAAGTGCTTGTGTTTGCTTATGTGCAGATACGAGGTAAGGCCCTTGTCTGGGGACGAACGAGATGAGGTGAACCAGATCTCGCAATCGATAGCCTACCCGAGGCGGCAGCGCTTCCCTGGTGCTTTAAATCCCTGTGTCGATGAGAACTTCTCTTCTTTGACCGCAAAGCTCAGCATAATTCTGATCTCGCGCTTGTATGCTCGCTCAGATGCTGCCACTGTCGCGGTGCACCTGCCAGGGTCCTTGGGGCTGGCGCATTCGTACTGTCGAAGCACGCAAGACAATATCATGAACTTACACTGCCATGACCCAACTCTTTCGTGTAGCCGCCTGCATGCTGCACCTCGTTCTCAGAGATGAGTTGTAGGATCCTTCGAGCGGCGCACCTTCTTCAAAGAGACCAGGCCACCAACGGTCATCGTGAACTTCCTCAATCAGAAAAGATCACGCGTGACACCCATTGACCGGTAACATTGCCAGATAAAGAAGCACAATAGATGTTTGCTTTCAACGAGAAAGTAGCGCGTGTGCTCGGTCAAGCCCTGAGTGTTGTAGTCAAAAGAAGGTGCTCCAAGGCTAATCTCCAGACCCTGCGTCGATTGCTGACTAACGCCATCTCACCTCAACACCACCTCCAGGCACGCCCTCAACACAGCAAGAGCAAAAGACTCTCATGTGACATGTGAAGAGCCACCAACTCTGAAGGCCTCGTTTTCGATCTCCCAGGGGCTCTGACCGCGTTCACACCATCGCCCAAAACCTGTTGGAAGAAACCGCGAAACCTGTGACGTCATCGTTCCAACTCAACACCATGCTGACAGCTGAGGTACAAGTGCGGAGGTACCCCACGTATCACATCTGAGATACATCATCGAACCACTAGCCTAGCACTATTACTACCACCCTTCATCGACTTACCACCAACATGCCCAGCGAACTCACCAAGCAAGAAGCCCAGGCACAGCAAGTGCAGCAGCAATCAGCCTCACAAGGCGCACGCGACGTCGAGACACAAGAACACCATGCGAAAGCCAGCGCATCAGGCGGACTGAATCTGAATCTCTTCGGCGCGCTTTCGGGCGCGCTCTCGAGCAAGAGCAAGAAGACTACACATACCAATGCTGATGGCTCGAGCACGAGTGTAGAGGACAGGCATGATAAGGGTGAGTCTTCAGCGCCCACGCAGCTCAGTCGCTCAACCAATTCCTATCATTCGCACTTTGGGAGAGGCGTGTTGGAGAAAGTGTCCCAGACCGTCGTGCCGTGAAGCTTATCAAGCGATCAAACAAGCATCCACTCATCGGATCATGCAACAAATCCTGCTTCTCTCTCCATCCGTCCCCCCCTCCGCCAAAACCCCACCGCACATGAATCTCCACTGACTCCCAACAGCAGCAGCAAACGCCCTCGCCAACGGCTCCGGGTCCGCTTACGCCGCCGCCGACGTCGAAGAAGGCGGCAAAAAGACCCAGAGCAGGGAAGTAGCGCAGTCAGCCTCGCAAGGTAAAGCAGCGAGCGCGAGCAAGAAAGTGGACCACCTGGGCATCGAGAGCTGAAGGGGGGCATCACTTAGTATCACCGTGTTTACGAATTTACGACTTGTTGGATATTCTGCAACCGCATGAAGTACTCATCGAACATCACATGCCTATCCCATATCCCCCGTCGCAGTACCCCACTCCGCCCATTATGCGCGGTGCCCAACGCTCCAGACCGTGTACACGCCGCTCATACGACAATCCCCCTCCCAATCCCCGCCAAAGGACAGCCTTGTTTCCACTCACCAACCCCATCTTACCAACACCAGCGTCCACATCTAGAGCACAGTATTGAAAATAAAGAAGACGTGCTTAGTAGTAGTATATCATAGTAACTGACAATTACTGCAGTGATGTACGCAGCGGCTTAGTATTACTATTAAATTAGGCGTGATAAGCAATAAAGCTATAGGTAAGTAATTGCTGCAGTGCTAGGACGCGAAGAAACAGGCTTAGAAGGGGGTGTATACTGCATTTAGTACAGAATGCAGCTTGGGTTGCTGTGCATGTCTCCTTTCCAGAGTGCTGTGAGCAAGGAACTGATGATCAATTGACCTGATACTATGTTATGCGACGCCGCGGAATGGAACGTCTGTTCTCAAGAACCGCGTCTCGTGGTGTGGTATCTTCTTAATCGCAACCTATCCGAAACTCCGTGTACTCCATCAAAATAAAATGTAGATCATGGTCTACGTCTGGTGTCTACGACTACCGTCCTCCAGTAACCCTACTCAGCCCCTCAACGCCCCTCTTACTCGCCGCAACATGCCACGGTACCGTCCCCCACCTTGTGCCTCTAATCCCCTTAAGTCTGGCCAGTAGCCCCAATCCACGGAACTGCCCGAGAATCTCCTTCAGCAAGTTCTCCGCCGTAGCCCTGGTCTGCGGCGTAGGCGTCCACATGAGACTGCTGGTCTGCTGCGGTCCCTGGGTCGGGGTCTGCGGCGCACTCCCTTGTCCTTGCGCCTGATTTCCTGCGCCGGCATTTTGTGGGTTCTGCGAAAGATACGACCCGGCTTGGGGATGACTCGGGCCCTCGCTCCCCCCGGGCGTTGGCGGAAACGGGCTCTGCGCCGCCCTCGTACTCCCCACAGCGCCAATCCAGAGGATGTTCACCGCAACAGCAATGACTCCTTGTTCCTGCTGCGCCTCGGACTCCGCCGCGGCGCTCGTCGGTGCGCCGCCAGCAGAAACACTTGGGCCGCGTTTAACAATCAAGCCCGAGATAAGTGCCGGACTGAACTGCGTGGTCGAATTGCTGTTGTGCAGACGGTGCGCGAGCACGACGCCCCAGGTCTCGTCTGTCGCGTCGACGAGGCGGGCGTCGGGGTCTTGCGTCGCGTCGGGTAGGTCCGCGGCGCTGGGTGTGGCGGCGGGTGTTAGGCCGATATTGTCTGGGCTGACGCCGGGGGTGGCGGCGGGGGTGTTGGGAGAGCTCTGTGTCGGTGCTCCGGGGGGCGACGGGGTGAATTTGTAGTTTGGGTGTGTGTCGACGGTGAGAAGGGTGATGAAGAGGTTTAGCGCCGTCGGGCAGGAGATGAGGTAGACCCAAGCTTCGAGCTCGTCTCGGTCCATGACGCCGGCGCGGGCGATGCAGACGCGCCAGTGCACTTTGCGGGCTTGTAGGATGGAAACGGTTGTTGCCCAGATCTCCTGCGCAAGCTCTTTGAAAGGCCGCGTGCCTAGGTGATAGGTGCTTGTGGCCTGGCTTTTGCCACAGCTGTCGGTCCAGGCAGCGGTCAGCCATGTGCCGTCTAGGCTGATAGCGTAGGCTAGATGTATGTACGAGTTCTCTCGCAAGAGATCCTGCGGAGGTTCTGACTGTAACTTGAACGGTACATTGCGGGGAATCGGCTCTTCCAGTTGGAAGGCTGGGGCAGACGCAATGGGAAGCGGTGTCTTGTCTTCAGGTTCAGTGCTTGGCGGACTGCGGCTGTATATCTCGCGGGCAAGATTGATGTAAGTGGTGCTCGACAGGATCACTGGGTGATCAAATGAGGCGATGTACTTGATGGGTATGATCTGCAGGACGAGATCAGGCTTTTGCGGCTGACTTGGGTGGACTGGGCCTTGACCGTAGGTCTGAAAGAGGGTCCAGAAAGAGGCGCAAAGCTCCCAAAGCGCAGACGGGGTGTTGAAAGGGTCGATCAAATAAATGATAAAAGCATCGATCTGCTCTCCAAGTGACTCGCGGATGTGAGCGTGTCTCGCAGCAAGGACCTTACCCAGCTGAACACATGTATCCCGCAACGCCTTGTATACCGCACGTGGAGCTGCAGGTGAGGGCAGCCTACACGGCACCAGGCCGCTTTCGTATTCACTCACAGTCTCAACTCGCGTGTGAGACCCCAATTTGCAGCTGTCGTAGGCGAGCTGCATGTGGAGGAGGAAGCTGTCTAAACAGGGCCTCAGTGAATCACTGTGTGGATAAATGCAAAAGGCCACAACGTTTTTCGATCCATGGACAGGCGCAAGTCCGAGGGGCTCCCAGAAAGCCATGGCAGGTGGAAGGAGATCCCAAGGGATCTCGCCTCGCCGGACTCTGATGAAGGGTGGATTAATGGTGTAGATCTGACTACCAGGTGTGGCCGCTGGCTCGTTGGGTTTCCGTGCTGGGACCCTCTGTTGTCCTTTGGCATGAGCAGACACGTCCGGAAAGACATCGTTGACTGCAGACAGGGCAGGCAGCGTGCAGCCAACGGCTTTCGGAAAGAGAGTCTTGATCACGGCAGCCCAGCGCAGCTCGGTCGTGACCTGATCAGCACACTGCGACGGCGTGATCGGATCTTCTTCGAGGATGTCGAGTGTTGCCGAGACGATCTGCTCAGTGACCATCTGCGCGATGTTAATATTGTCCGAGCTACTTGAGGCTTTCTCTTCTGCGACTTCAAACCCCATCTCAGGCTGAGACGTAGGAGTATCTGGCACTTGGCCTATAGGATGCGGAAACATCGGCATGGTGTAGCGCGAACCAACGGGCGATCTCTCGATGGGTGGGGGAAGTTTTAGCAAGGACCAATCCCAGGTATTTGGCTCGAAGGTAAGAAGAGAGCTATCATCGAGATGCAAGCTCTGAAGCTCAAGCAGATCCCCACCAAACGACTCGGCGAAAGAAGTCACAGACAGAGGGGTAGCATTTCCATCAGTCGGTAACTTCCTCTTTGCTGAGATGATCGAACCCGCCGTGAAAGAAGTAGGCAGCGCGGGCGGTAGCTCGTCGTCATCTTCGTCCGATACGTCAGAGCTCATGCTCTGAGAATCTGAATCTGTGTCTGATTCATCGTTCATGCCTGGAAAGCAAGGCGTAATCTTGGGCAAGTTGTTTGCAGATGCAACTGCAACAGCGTACCGCAGCTTCGTTAACAAAGGAACATCACGCAGACTCTTCGGTCGCTTCGGTTCAACTACGCCAGCAGACTGGTCTCTTGCTTCGGCATCTTCGTACCCACCGTACCGCCCATCTTGATATTTAGCATCAGCGACACTCATCTTGCGACTGAAGGACAAGGGACCGAAAGCGCTTCCTCGTCTGTCTTGCGCTTGGGATTGTGGGATGTGCACGGTCAAGGCGGTTCTCGGTGATGCTTTGAGGGTATCTCTGACTCTGCTAGGGCTCAATGGAGGGGTCGGCGCTTTCGCAGTAGGTGTCTCTTCGAGCTGTGGTGGTGCGTTTTCGTGCGCATCATCTGGCTTTATGGCAACGTGGCTGAGAGCAACAGCGGCAGGGAGTGTCTGCTCTTCCTTCGCATGTGTGGTTTCTGGGGGTGGCTGATCGGTAGCAGTGGCCAGTGCTTTCTCGAGCGCAGCTAGGGGGTCCGACGCTTCATCCTTCTCTTCAGTTTTCGCTTCGCTGGTTACCTCATTCTTCTCAACCGTTGTGTCCCCCTCAACTTTCACGTCAGGCGCAGCTGGAGCGTCGGCCATATCCACATCTCCATCGTTCGGCGCGTCAAAGAAGTCGAAATCGTCTTCCCCGACATCGTTCTCTTGATAGCCATCATCCATGTCGTCGCCGAACAGATCGTCGTTGTTGCCGGATGTTGCGGATTGGTGGTTCTCAGTGGCGAATGCTGGCGAGGTCGAAGTCTGCAGCGGGGCCTCTACCGGAGCGCTGTCTTGCGGAGCGGACAGGTTGATCGCAGGGTTCTTGCCGCCAGAAGCGAGGATGAGATTCGAAGCTGCGCCCGTGACGCTTGGTGTGTCGCCGGCGAAGATGGATGCGCCGGGTGCGACCCCATCCGGAGGAGTTGGGTAGACGCCGCTGACAGGCTGAAGCTCTCCGTATGTACCTATCCTGGTGTTCAGTGGCGACGACGGGTATAGGCCTGGATGTTCTTCCTTGCGCTGAAGAGCGTCTTCTTTGGCTACCTTGGCTTTGCGCTGTGCTGCAGCCTTGTCCCGCACTGCTTTTCCTGTGAACCACTCCTGAGCGACATGATATGGGTCCCTGAAGCCGGCCAAATCGGTGCTTTCGAACCAACGCAGAACACTGTCAGTTGTTGTAGAACTGCTCTCAGCGGGTACAGCTGGCATTGCATCGCTGGCGACTTGATGATAGTAACATAGCGCCCGTGGCCACAAGACATCTTGCTCTGAGCAGGCGACAGTAGAGCTTGGTGCTGCTGGTTGGCTGTTGAACGTGGTACGTAGCCTGACCCAAGCACTGCTGTTGTCCAGATTAGGTAGGGAGTAGCCTTTCCAAGAGAGCCACCGCTTGACAGTCTTCTTCCACTTGTCAACGCTCTGCTCCAGGTTGCTTCTCCTTGGCTTCTTCCGGCGGGGCCGTTGTCCTGCATCCTCGGTCGTGGCTTGCAGAGGATCGTCGAAGCTCATAATTCTTGCAAGCACGCCATTCGGAGCCACACGGACACATGTGCCCAGAAGCGTTTTCAGCTCATCGTCCAGCGAAACGTCATCCAGGGAGTAGATGTCTTTACTTCTTTCGGTGAAGGTGGACGCGACAAGCGTACCAGAGCTGGCCCAATGAACATCGAGGCTCGTCAGCCAATGTGGGTTGAGATGCTCATCGAAGTCGGCGTGCTCGCGATGCTGCTGACGGGCAGGTTTGGAGACAAAGGTCCGGCAGTTTAACGAGGTCACGGCTGCTTCCTTGACGAGCGACAGGGTGATCAGGGCGACAACGGAGGACGTGAACAGCTCGTAGATGGTGAAGCAGTCAGGAGGCGGCAGCTGCTCCGCGGTGCTACTTTGGCTGCCAGAGGGCGTTGGCTGTCTACCGGCGGCTTTGTTCTGGGCGGCGGTCAGAGCGGCGTAGGACGCAGCGGTGGGGTAGCGGGCGGACAAAGGAGGGCGTGCAAGTTCGAGGGCTTTGGTGAGTCCGGCTTGTTCGCCTGGCAGATGTTAGCCTTTCGACACGATGGTGCAGTGTGCGCAGGCACGTACGTTGCAGCGAGTACCCCTCGACGTCTGGCAGGTCAGCCGGCTGCGCACCAGCCTCGGCGACCGTGGCCGGCGTGAACAGCCATAGCCACGGCTTGGTCGCATCGCGTGCTGTGAAGAGGTGGCGTTCGCGCAGTTCAGCTTCGACAGCGCGCGTGTCTTCTGCAGGGCTCCATTCGCGTAGCGTCGAGGTGTTGTGGGAGGAGTCGCGCGCGACTGAGAAGGCCTGGTATGCGACAGCTTCGAAGTCTCCCTGGGGCTGTTAGCGCACATGACTGAAAACGGGGGCTTTCATACGATGACCTGCGCGTTCGTGTTGCAGGTTTTGAGAAATTCCATTAGAAGGTCTGCAGCCCTCTATGGAACTCTCCGGTGGTGTTCGCGTTCGGGGTGCACTCGCAGGACGGCGTGAACCTTCATCAACTCAGACGGACAGGGCGGGCGGTCCTTGTGCAAGGAAGGCCGTCAGAGGCTTCGACGTATGGGCTGGATGGGCTGGATGGGCGCTGGTCGGGTCGTGTTAGAGCTGCATGGAGTGGCCGCGTCGATGATAGCTGAAGCATGTCTGTCGCAGGGCGGCTGAACGCGCAAGACGAGCTGCGATGGTGCGATGCAACTGATTTGCCTCTCGCGATCTAAGATAATACCCCTGGAAGCTTGAGGCGACTGCAGCAGAACAGCACACCGACAGACTCTGCAAGTGGTACAGCGACGTCCGTTGTCACGCGCGCGAGGCGTGGAGTGTGAGTGGAGTCGGCGGTAGACGTCGCACTCGCAGCTCGGGTCGCGCCAACCGATCCCGACCCCGGGCGTAGCTCAGCCTTATCAGTTATCGCCGGCTGAACTTTTCTGATGCGCCTCGAATAACGGGCAGACCCTCTCCACCGCACCACGCACCATGAAGATCACAAACTCTGCCGTGCCCGTCTACACAATCAGCGGCAGCGAGGCGCGTCCGCTGCCCGAGTGGCTGATTCGCAGGCGGAAGCGCAGCCTGAAGAACGACCCCGAGTTTGCGAATCGCGTCGAGCTGCTGCAGGACTTTGGCTTCGAGGAGGCCAGCCAGTGTGTGCGCGTCAGCGAGGATGGCGACTGGGTCATGTCGACGGGCACGTACAAGGTAAGCGGCTTTGCGCCCGGCGGGGAAGCAGACGCAACCCTGCGCATAGAGCGAGGACTGACAGACTCCAGCCCCAGATCCACGCCCACTACCTGCCGCACCTCTCGCTGTCCTTCGCCCGCCACACCAACACCCTCAACGAAACCTTCCGCCTCCTCTCCAGCGACTACACAAAGAGCGTCCACCTCCAAGCCGACCGCGTCATCGAGTTCCACACCGGCGGCGGACTGCACCACGCGACACGCATACCCCGTTACGGCCGCGACCTGGTCTACGACAAGCGCTCTGCCGAATGTCTGGTGCCCTCGGTGGGCGTCAACGCCGACGGGCTGGGCGAGGCCTTCCGGCTGAACCTGGAGGTCGGACGCTTCATGCGCAGCTACGAGATCGACGTGGGGGGAGACGATCTGCTGGCGCCAGGCTCGCTGCAGGGCGGCATCGAGGCAGGAGCAGTCAACACCGGTGCCATTGCCGAGGACAGCCACAACCTGCTGGCCTTTGGCACCTCACTGGGCACAGTCGAGTTCTGGGACTCGCGCTCGAGGAACAGGGTCGGCATTCTGTCCGCCCCACAGGATGCCTTCGAGGGCCGGTCAGAGGTCACAGCGCTCACGTTCCCCCGGTCAGGCCTCAACCTCGCAGTCGGAAACTCGAACGGCCTGGTCCACCTCTACGATCTGCGATCGCCGACACCACTGTTGAAGAAGGACCAGGGCTACGGATTCGCCATCAAGAACATCATCTACCTCGAAAACAACACATCCTCCCGCGGTCAGGTCACAGAACCGAAGATCCTCACAGCTGACAAGCGCATCATCAAGATCTGGGACCCCAACAACGGCACGCCATGGACCTCAGTCGAGCCCGCCGTCGATCTGAACCACGTCGAGTGGGTCAAGGACAGCGGCATGCTCCTCACCGCAAACGAGGGAAAGCAGCAGCACTCGTTCTTCATCCCACAGCTCGGCCCCGCGCCAAAATGGTGTGCTTTCCTCGACAACATTGTCGAAGAAATGGCCGAAGACCCCAACGACCCCAACGCCTTCGGTGCCGGCGCCACAGGCGAAGTCTACGACAACTTCAAGTTCCTCACCACCGCCCAGCTCAAGACGCTCAACCTCGACCACCTCATCGGCACAACGAGCCTGCTGCGCCCCTACATGCACGGGTACTTCGTCGCACAGAAGCTCTACGAAGAGGCAAAACTCATCTCCAACCCCGACATGTGGCAGGAACAGCGCGCAAAGTCCATCGCCGAGAAGATCAACAAAGAGCGCGAATCCCGCATCCGGGGCAACAAGAAAGTCAGCGTCAAAGTCAACCAAGCCCTGGCAGAAAAAATGCGCGCAAAGGAAGAAGAAAAGGAGCGCCGCCGCGCAAAGCGCGTCCTCAAAAAGGGCGGCGACGACGACATGCTGGACGCCGCCGCCGTGTCTGCACCAGAGGTGGCGAAACCCGCCGGCCTGCTGGGCGACACGCGTTTCGCGCGCCTCTTCGAAGACGCAGACTTCGAGGTCGACGAGCACTCGCACGAGTTCCAGGCCATCAACCCCAGCACCAAGATCCCCAAGGGCCTCACGGCCGCCGAGCAGGAGGAGCTCGACCCCAAGCGCGGCTCCGACACCTCGGACGACGAGTCGGACGATTCGGATGCCGAGTTCCAGGGCCGCGCGGTCCGCAAGGCGCCGGCCGATAGCCGCATCTCGTCGTCGTCGTACCGCAAGGCGGGGCATGACAATCCCATGCTCTCGAAGGGACCAAAGGGGCCGCAGATGCTGGTCTCGAACTCCAATGCTAAGAAGAGCGCGCCGAAGAAAGACAAGACGTTCGGCTCGCGCGTGTCCAAGCTCAAGGAGCGCGCGCCCAAGCAGTCGAGCACGACGGTCGTGGGCGAGCGCGAAATCACCTTTGCGCCTGAGCAGAAGAAGAAGAAGACCCAGGGCGGCGAACAGGGCCAGAGGCACGATAGGAGGAAGGAGAAGAATATCAGGAGTGCCAGCGGTAACGCTTTCAGAGGCATGTAAGGGCGTACAAGATCAAAAGTGAGCATAGATAGCAGCATAGGACGGAGTTAATGATACCCATCACCAGTTCACACCCCGCGCGTCTATTGCCGTGCTCTTCTGTTGAGGCCCTGGACAGTGGTCTTGAAGTGGAGTCGAGACGGTGGTCGATGCATGGTTGCAAGTATTCTAAATCTGCGAGGAGGATTTACAGTGCCGTGGAGGCAGAAGTACGCACGGGTGGCAGTGGTTCCAGGACGCTTCACCAAGAGCAACAACCATGATCACACCACAGGCCAAGCTTGAACCAAAGTCGGACTACCCAACATCAAGTCATCCCCGCGATGCCTCGCTCATCTAAACTTGAATCACGGTCCCGGAACGTCCCTGATCGATCACGTACATTACTACTACACATTACATCCTAAATCGCTACAAGCGACGACCAGCCTAGCACGCCGCAACAGGCGTGACGGTAATGTCGTCGAAGAAAACTCGCTGGTCCTTGGCTTGGACGCCGGCATCGCACTGGAATCCGAACCAGAAGAACGGCGTATCGCCAAACTGCGGTGCCCACCTGTAGTAAGTAGTGTACCGCTTCCACTCGTCGGGCTGCTGTGCGGGCTGCGGCGTTGCCGAGAAGCTGGTAGTGGTGCCGCACTGGGGCAGTGTGTAGAGGGAGTGGCGGGTGGTGAGTTTGGAGGAAGTGGTGGAGGGGACGAGCTAGGCGTGTTAGTCGCGCGGTGAGAAGGGGAGTGTGGACTTACGTTTGCGAGCACGATGCCCCACATGCCGAACCAGGTGCTGCAGACGTCGCTGGAGTCGGTGTCGACGGCGTACTTCCAGCTGAACTCGACGCGGTACGTTTGGCCGCGTTTGAGGTTCGGCGCCATCTGCATGAGCTGCGCGAAACTGTATCCGGATGTCGAGCCCGCGGGCTTGCTCATTTGGACTGCGTAGTTGGAGACGACGCCGTCGTGCTGGTGTCCGGGTGATACAATCGAGCTGGAGAAGCCCTCGATGTTGTAGGCGTCCCACGCGTACAGATCGCCCGTCTCGAAGTCCATGTTCACGGCGGCGGTCGGGTTGGGACTGTAGTACTTGTCAGCTAGGCTCTCAATCGAACAGTGATCTAGGTCGGGAAGACTTACAGTCGAGTGGTGCGGGTGAGAAAGCTAGTGCCGGCGGTAACTTTGGTGACCGGTACGACGGTTGTGAAGGTCGAGATCAACGTAGTCGGAGCTACGGATGCCGTGATGGTCGACACGGTGGTCGAAGTGCCGGTAGCGACTAGAGAACAGATGCTCGACACTCGCGACGCAGGCAGTTGCGCGACGATTGAGGGAGTCGCCAGTGCCTGTCGAGGCTCAAGCCAGGGCAAAGTCTGAACTGCGGACCTTGTAACATAAGATGTCAGGAGCTGAATGGTCGTTGATGTCTCAGTTCTGATAGAGAAATATGTGGAGGCGCCAGGGGTGATGGTGGTGGTCCTTGTCGCGACAGGAGCCTTGTAGTCGATGAAGGCTGTACAGAAGCTGCCTCCGTCTTTGCTGAGAGCGGAGACGATTTCAGAGTCAGAAGGCCCGGCAGTGGTCCGGCGACCAGTCCAGACATAACCAGCTGCACTGCTAGTCTCTGCCGCACTCTTCATGTAACAGCGACCCCATACGTACGAAACGTCGACGCATCCAGCAGTGCTGTCGCAGGTATCCATGCAGGCGGTGAAGGATGCAGAGTCTACAGCACTCAGATCGTTGCCTCCGTAGTCCACGCCACACTCGATGATGAACGAGCCACCATTAGCAGCAGTGTAGGACTTCTTGTCATCTTTACCGTCGGCGCAGGTAAGGTCCTTCGCTGCGGTGGCCGAGCTAGTAGGAAGCATGGAGGAGGTCGAAGCACTAGACGACTGGTCGACCATCTCTGCAGTCCAAACATGGCCAGCTTCAATGAGAGAGGACTTGGATTGCTTGAGGTAGCAGGCACCATTCACGTATCTGCGAGATGAAGGTCAGTACATGTGCTGTTAGACTCGGTGGACAGATACTCACGATACATCCACACATCCAGAGGTGGTCGAACAGGTCTCAATACAGTCTTTGAAGGATGTCGTGCTAGCGAACGAAAGATCACCGCCGCCATACTCCTTTCCGCAGACGATCTTGAAGCTCTTCCCACTTGATGACTTGTACGTTGTGGCATCGCTTGCCTTATCGATGCAAGTAGGACCGGCACCGATTGCTTCTGCTTTGGCAGTAGCTTCAGCATCGTGCTTCTTTGCGGCCCAAATACCAGCATCAGACGATGAAACCGACAGCTGGTTTTTCAAGTAGCAAGCACCAGAACGGAAGGCAACGGTAAGGCAGCCAGTCTCCTGATCGCAAGCGTCAACGCAAGCGCCGAACGAGTCCGCCCAGGTAAACTTGATGTCGCCGCCAGGGTAGTCTGCCCCGCAGGTGATGTCGTAGATGCCCTGCGAAGTCTTGTACGTGAAAGTAGAACCAATAACCTTTCCGTCACAGCTGAGAGCACTTGACGCTGCCGAAGGACTCAGTGAGGCGGAGCTCGAAGAGACGGTGGAGCTGCCTGAAGCGGTAGCAGAGCTGCTTGAAGTGATAACAGAACTGCTTGAAGTAATGGCAGAGCTGCTTGAAGTAATAGCAGAGCTACTTGAAGCAATAGCAGAGCTACCTGAAGCGATAGCAGAGCTGCTTGAGAAAGTGACTGAGCCAGTGGGCTCGCTGGGGGTGGTGGTAGTGCTTGTGGAAGCTGGGGTGCTCAAGACGCTAGACAAACTCAGGGGGCTTGAAGAGCTGGCGAGTGAGCTAGAAGGCGTAACGATGGCAACCGAACTGCTGGGTGCTTGTCTACCTCCTGCGCATCGAATATTGCGCTCGCCATACCAGTTTTTGGGATCATTGCTGCTGCAATAGCCCTTACCTGGTGTGGTAGTGAAGCTAGCAGTGAAGCAGTAATTGTAGTATGACCCATACTGGAGGCAGTCGGAGTCTTGATGACAAGGCTTGCTGTAGTCGAACGTGTACATGCAAATCGGAGCGGCTCCGCCGAAGTTCGAGAAGCACTGGCAGCCATCTGGACAACTGACTTTGTCGAAATAGTTGTAGTCTGGCGAGCATGTGACTGGCCCGGCAGGAGAGGCCACCGCTGAGGCCGAGCGAACGGCTGCAAGAGAAAGCAAAGCCAGAGATGAGAGGCGCATTGTTTTGGAAGCCATAACGAAGGAATGGAAGGGTCGCGATGGACCAGAAAAGATCGGACGGAGCCCAAGGAGTCCTAAGCAGCAATAGTCGCCTGTAGACGGAGAGAATGAGTTGCGTGGGAAGGTACTCGATGCCCCAACCCTCCATACTTATACTTGGCGTTCCTTTGACCGACATCGCGGTCTTTGGCGAGGCCCTCATGATGCTCGAAGGTGCAGCCCGGCGAGAGCGATACCAGCTGAGCTCACAAACGCCTCGATATACTGGACTCGAATGGACGACCAGAAGAGGCAGCGGCGGAGGTCTGGTCCTTCCTTGGCATTGTCTACCGCTGTACTTTGTCTGACTTGTACAGAGTTTGCTGGGCGATACGAGACGCTTCGCTACGCGAGACTACACGAGCGAGGGTCCGAGATTGCATGCTGTAAAGCTTTGATGCTGTGCATTCGTACTATTGAGAAGCACTGACACCCTTCGACGCGCAATGCTCCGTGGACTACATGTACACGCAAAAGCGAGGTAAGAAGAGATGAAAGATCTCGAGCGCGTCAGAGAAAGCTCACAACGATTTCCAGCAGGGCAGAATGGCGTCTCTTCGAGTCTGAGAGTCTGAACTCCTCCTGCTTGACAGAGTGGTTGTGTGGCCGTGTCGTGGAAGTGCTGCAGCGTTCGGGAAGGCGTCACTAGCGTACCTGGTCGCGTTGCTGCCAGCCTCAGAAAGGGGTTGATCGGCGGACTCGGAGCTAACCACAAGGTCAGCCATGAGTCAATCCGTTCAGCCTCAAATCTTCGCCTAATCCCAGCAATTGCATAACTCTCGTGCAAGTTCAATGTCTGTTTAATACATGGCTGCAAAGCATCTGGGTAGACGAGGGAACAAGGCACATCCCGCCCACGCAGCCAAGAAGAACCCCTCGACACTTGTACAATATGGCAATGAGTTTTTGGTGAGAAGCTTCGACTTTGCGGTGCCCACATCAATTCTAGCTGATAGAAGAATCATGGCCGTGGGAACTACACCGTTACTCGCCAACTCTACATTAGAAAAACATCGCTTTACCTTTGTCATGTATCTGCGCAGAGGGCGTCGCGCCGAAAAAGCAATGCATGGCCCTTCCTTGCCTCGCATGCAGTTATGCGATTATTAGCTAGGTCGGCATTTGTTAAAATTGAGGTCCTCGGGGCTCCAAAATTTCGAAGCTGTGGTTTCCAAGCCCTGTTACTTCGAAGACTGGTCGTCGCGCTCATCTGTGCGCGCAAAAAGACGGACGCACGGGGGACATACCAACAGCTGTAGAACAGCTGCGCCCTCAATTCATCTTCACCTTCCTAGCAAGAGGATGGACACACCAGGACTCGAATCTGGAGTCTCCCGCTGTGCCGAAGTCCCTTGATTGAGCTCTTGATCGAGCCCTCAATGAGCTGTGTTCAAAGCCCTCAAGATTCCCTTAGGTGCCCTCAATCAAATGCCCTCGGAAGCCCTCGATCAAGAAGTCCTCAAATTAGGAGTCGTCGTGTTGCCGGCGGGCGTCTCACCATTCGCTTGTAGCACTGCTCTCTGGCACTGCCTCCTTGCATGAATCACTATCACCCGCTGTGCGTTGCAACATCATGGATTTGGCTCCTACTCTTTTGTCAGTCCTTCTTTCGCCTGTATCATGGTGAAAGCTCTTTCCTTTGCAAAGGAGAGCCATATGCAACCCCCTTTCTTACCGTGCGAAGTTCTCTCCATCTCCTTTACACTCACGCAATATCCACAGTATTGCGCCAATTGTCAGTCTCAGCTGCGTGGGGGATGGCATAGATAAGGTGAGCTTTGCTGATACAACGCTTGCCTATGCACTGAAGAGGAAATGGAATGACTAGCGGGTACACGAGAAGAATCTGTCGAAACATGTGTATTACTGTGTACTGTCTGGTGGTATCTTCAGCATTAGGGTATGAGGCTACATAAGGTCAACGACAAAGCTGCGCTACCAAGCAAGCAATCATCTCAAACAGTGTCCGTCTCATCATGCTCGTACTCAGTATTTGCCGGGCTCACCAGGTACACCGCTGGTAGGTACAGTTCCAGCACCAGCAGGCGGAATATCGCCCATGCTGTGAGGTCCAGCGCTGACAGGTGCAGCGCTTCCAGGCACACTTCCAGTAGTGCCATGCGTAGTCGTATGCTCAAGGCCCTGAGTCTGGAGCGGCGCAGGAGTCTTCTCGTCCGCAAGGGGTACAGCCACGCCCTCGTTCAGGCTATTGTGACCAGCAACAGGGCTGGTGGGGCTAGCAGCCGGCACTTCGTGCGACACTTGTCCGGCAGCCTGGCTGATGACCTGCCACCACTGCTCTGCAGCCTGAGGTGTGTGGGCTTTGAAAGCGACTTCGTGGTTCATGGAGAATGTGTTGCCCAGCTTGCCCTTGGAGACGTCCTTGCCCTTAACATTGAACTTCTGGCCGCTGACGGCGCCGACGACGCAGTCGGGGAGGTAGAGTGAGAGCTCGGGCACAGGGTCCTTGGCGAAGTCGTCGTCGGTCTTGAACTCGTGCAAGAACTTGGAGGGTGTCACGACGTAGTAGTTTGTGTCGTATGAGCGCATGATTTTGCCCTTCTTCTCCAGCGAGCCGGAGATCAATGGCTGTGTCGAGCGGTGGTCCTGGTTGGGGAACCTGATGTCCTGAACAGTGCGGGCAGGAGCTGAAGGGTCGATGAGGACCTGGTTGTTGCGCTGAATGAAGCCGTTCCACTCAAAGTCCAAGGGAATGCGCTGCGCAGTGCCAACGATGTCACCGTAGGCATTCTTTGTCTGTTCGGCCTGGGTATTGACGACCTGCATGAATTGACCCATGCCGTGCTGGATGGTCTGGATGATGTGTGCCTCGAACTGAGCGAACGAGTTCTGTACACTGATGAGGTCCTGGCGGTTGTTGTTCTCCTCCTGAACCTGCTTGTTCAGACGGTGCATAACACCGCGCTGCAGGATGTACGGGTCGTCAGTCGCCGTCATCTTGCCGCCGTGCGACTCGAATGTCGCAGTGTGCTGGCCGAGAAGTTCGATGTGCTTCTGAGTGCTGGCGCGCGCCTTGTCGACAGACTTGCTGCCCTTTCCAGCTCCCTTTGTCAGCTCCTTGCTCTTGTTCTTGATCTCGGTGTGCAGGCGCTCGAAGATAGGCAGAATGACGGTCTTGAGCTGCTTCTCGGTCTCGTAGTGCTGGTTCGACATGCCCTGGACAGCCATTAGATCGTCCGCCAATTGCTGGGTTCCTGCTGTTGCTCACCTGTGTGTTGGACCTGATGTTCTCGAACATGCCTGCGATACCGCCCAGCGACTGATCGAAGTGGTGTCCCTCCTTCAAGGGGTCCTTGACTGTCTACCATAGGTCAGTATACCGTAACAATCATGCTCTTCATATCGCCTACCTTCAGGATCCTCTCATACTCCTTTCCATGCGCATGGTGTGTCTTCTCGGTCGCTGTGACGTAGTCTTGGAGATTGGAGGTGGCATGCTTCCATGCTTGAAGGCGCTCCGCGAAGAGCTTTGTAACCTGATGGTTGTATTAGCAGCGCGATCGGTACTGGCGCCGCTCTCCTGACCTCGGATGTGTCCTCTCCAGGGATGGCCTCGGTCTCCGAGTTGTTGGTAAACGAGCGCGTCGGCAGCTCACTGGTGGCGGACTGTGGGGCACTCATGTTTGCGGTTTATGATTATTCGAGTACAGAAGTAAGGTTCGTGGTTAACTGGCGCAGAGAGGGGATGCGGTGTATTTAGATTGGCTAGCTGTGTTGAGGTATTGCGGGGCTCGTTGCTAGGGGAGCGTAGGAACTGATTCCGCTTCAGCAATTCAGACGCGGAGAGTCAAAAACGTAAGGTCTTAGGATAGGACACGCTAGGGCAATATATACAGATTCTAAGGCTCTGACGCCAGTCTAGACCAACATGATCCCAAGTGATTCCTTACAAGGTTGTCAGCCATCGTGAGCTTGCGGCCGACGTGGGAGGCGTCGATCATTCAGGGTTCAATCGCGCTAAAGCCTGTGTGACGTCATCACCCAAACAATTTGTTTCGCGCAGCTGGCGGCGAGCATCGACCAGCACCCCAACTCGCGCAGATCAACATCTCGAAATGTTACCATTCCCTGCTGCGCCACGATTCATGTGTGGAACTCCAACGAAAATCATACTCAACTTGGCATTTGTTTCGAGCATCGAGGATTTGACTCACGAAGGTGTTCGCAGATCCAAGAGAGCAATGACGAAGAGCCGCAGCTAGCGAGCGAATGACCCATGTCGCCGAACTGTCACAAGATGCGCGGTATGCGCCGCACACTGCAAGGAGATGGGAGTCCGCTGACCAGGCGTGCGGTAGAACCTCAAGGCATGGGGATGCCGGTCTTACGGCTGAGATTCGAACTTCGAAGCTTGGCTTGTACTGCAGAACTTGCCCTTGAGCCCTTGAGCAATTGCATGCCTTCGAACGCGCTTTGCGACCTGGAAAGAAAGCAGAACATGTGTAGCGGCCGCGTTCTTGCAGTTGCTGTTGATCAACAGGTACCTGCGTGTACCGACGCTACAGCTGTCAAGTCGACGGTGGGCACTCACTAGGTAATGCTCCGGGACCCTATGATTGGCATGGAGTGATCAATAGTGGCGTCTAAGTTTACGAAGCTGGGTCTCGGATGGTAGCCGAGCATCGCGGCCGCGTGAGCCGTTTTCAGGCATCCTTCGCCATGTGCTGTCTACTACATCGATGCTACGAGTGATTTCCATCGTTACGGTCGAACGAGGGAGTGAAGTAGATGTCTATCCGAAGCATACATTCATTTTCGTATCCATATCGTAAATATCGTAAGATGCTAGAAAGCGTGGGTCAAGACTATGCTAATGATGTACCGAGAGCCAAACAGCAGCGAAAGTGTACTGCTGCGCCAAAAACAAATCGCCGCCCGATCCGTCGAACCAATTTCTATCCATTCCTCGATATCCTCCTCTTCCTCATCTATTTGTCAAGATCAATCACCTACAAGTCTTACTGAGCAGGTGTCACGCTGACAGACCCAATCGCTCCAACCATGTAGCCCTCAGCATCCGCACCGACCGCAGCACCAGCAAAACCAGCGCAGCTCATCACGGCCGTCAAGTCCACGCTTGCGCCCTCAGTCCCGGCACCGGCCGTGAACTGTTCTGTACGTGAGGTGAAGGTGGTCTGCGGGCTTGCAGTGAATACCGAGTTGCCGCCGACTCTGAACTGAACCGTGCACCCGCTCCTGGTGTCCGCTTGCCGTGTAGACGCGGTCAGGTTATACCGTGTGCCTGGGCATAATGTCAAGGGCTGGGAGATCGCGGTTGTCTGACCAGGGAATGCAGATCGGAAGCGTGCAATAGTAATGTCATTCTCAGCGACAGATTCAACAGGAATAGTCGGGTTGAATTGACTGACGAACCAGCCCTCGTTGCTGTCATTGGCTTGGATGTTCAAGACAGGCGAAAGGATAACATCGCCAGTGTCATTGCATGCAGCGTTGATCTGCTCCTGGGAAGCAAGAGTGCCAGAGCGGCGGAAGCGGTCTACAGGTATAGCTGTAGCCTCGCTAGCAGCAGAGGTGGCAGAGGCGGTGACATCATACACGACGCTTGAAACAGCGCTCAAGATGGCTGAAACAACAGGTGCCACCTCAGAGGAAGTGGGGGCGGCCTCGGTCGCTGTCAGGCTCGAGATGGCATCAGCGAGACTCGCCACAACAGAGGTGAGAGCGGCTGTGGGCTCGGTTGTGTTGCCACCTGTTGGGAAGGTTCCGTTGGGGCCTGTTGGCAGTGCTGCCGCTGCATCAGAGGAGATGCAGGTAGAAGCAAGGACGGGAACAGTCTCAACAGTGTAGGTAGTGATGATAACCTCCCGAGTGATGGTCGAAAACTCCGTCGGGCTTGGGCAGGCCTCTGTCAGCGGTGCTGTGGGTCCTGAAGGCAGTGTAGAGTTGCTGGTGGGGAAAGGCGGTGGGGTAGCTGTAACGTTGCCAAAGCCGCCGGTACCAGTTGTCAGTGCCACACTAGATGAGCGAGTGAATCGTCCAGTGCGATCACCCCCGCTGTTCGTGAATACTGGACCAGTGGAGTTCTGGACCGGCAGCGACAAGGTAGAGTTCAGAGACACTGGAGGGAATGTGATCGAACCGGGTGGTGCAGTAGTGGAGTTCGATGGCACAAATGGCGTCTCGACGATGATCGTGACATTTGTGGTAGGTGAAGGAATGACAAGCGTGATGTTTCCGGTCGGAGGGGGTGGCAAGATAGTAGAGAGGTTGCCGGTAGAGAAGGATGGTACAGTAGAGTAGTTGATCGACACTAGCGAGGTAATGTTACCAGTGGGTGTCGGTAACGGCGCGGTTGTGTTGTCAAAGGGACGAGTTGTTGGCGGAATCAAGGTCACGTTGCCGCTCGGAAGGGAAAGCGTGATGTTTGTGGTGGCAGTGACAACAAGGGTCTCAGGAGTTTGGGACGCTGGGGGTGGCGTCGTGGTTTCCACAGGGAGAGTGAGCGTCGATGTAGTCGAGTAGCTGCCCGAGCGGTTCTCACCCGGGAAAGACACACTGAAAGATGAAGTCATATTAGCCGGAGCGGTCGGGACAGGGCCGGTCGACAGAGGCACAGTAAGGACGATAGTAGTGTTGGTGCTAGGCGTCTCAATAGCTGTGGTCAGGTTCGACGAGGGTGTAGCGATTCCATTCGAAGCTGTGAAGTTCGAGGTGGCCGTAGCTGACGAGAGGCTGTAGAAACCAGTACGGTCATCAAAGCTGTTGGTAAATAGTGGACCGGTGGAAGTGGAGTTGGTGGGTGCTGGTGGAACCACACCAGATCCTCCTGTCGAAATGGTAAAGGCTGTCTGGCCTCCAGTCGAGAAGTTGCCAACGCCGCTGGCTGAGAAGCCGCCTGTAGGAGTTGGGACAGGCAGAGTAGAATTCACGGTTTCAGTAACGATCAGTGTGCCACTAGGAGGAATGACCCCAGATGAACTGGTGCTGTTTGCTGTGGCCGTGGCTGACGAGGGGCTGTAGAAACCAGTGCGGTCGCCGCCGCTGTTAGTAAACGGCGGGATGACACCAGATCCGCCAGTGCTGTTCGCTGTAGCAGTAGCAATGATGCTTGTGAAGTTGCTGACGCCTGCAGCGGTCGTGATGACCTCGGTGACGATGGTGGGTGTGAGGACACCACCGCTGCCTGTAGCATTGAAGGTGGCGATAGAAGTAGCGGTGGTGAAAGAACCGTTACCAGAGAGCGTGGTGTTGCCGATCTCAACGATGAGAGTCTCGGACGAGACCGCAGTGCTAAGAATTGGGGTCTCGACGCCGGCCGATCCTGTAGACGTGATAGTGAAGATTGAGCTGGACACAACGATCACTCTGCTGGTCTTTGGTCCATAAGGAGTCTCACTATCCCACTCATCGGACGTGCTTGCTCCCGACGCAGAAGGAGGTATGACTCCGTTTCCGCCGGTCGAAATAGCAGTGGCGTTGGAGCCGCTGAGAGTGTACGTAACGGCTCCCGAGGATACGATAGTCTCCACGATAGGAGTCACGGTAGGGGTGAGAATACCGTTACTTCCAGTGGAGAAGAATGTCGAGTTTGCGCCGGAGATCGTCAGTGTGGTAGCAGTGGAAGAAACAACAACTTCCTCACTGACAGAGCCGCTGATGCTGGCGTTGAGTGAGGGAGATGCGCTAGGAGAGATGATGCCCTCGGATCCAGTAGAGAAGACGCTTGTAAAACCCTCGACAACGGTCACGTTACCAGCACCTCCAGAAGGTGCCGGTGTGGGAGTTACAATGCCGTCAGTGCCAGTCGACGCCTGGACGGCAGTAGAGAAGAAAGTGGTGAGTCCTGCGTCGCCACCCGTGGTGGAGGCAGGCACAAACGTAGCGCCGCCGGCGCCGCCACCACCTCGGATGGTGGTAGTGCTATCTCCAGAGATGATGGTGGTGAAGCCATTGCCAATGATAGTTGTCACGACGACAGAGGTAATTGTCGAGCCCTGTACCACCGTGGTAGACGGCTCCTGCTCAATTGTGCGAGTAATAGTGGCGGAGCAAGCCCAGGATGTCTCGTAAACAGCATACCAGTTTGCGGAAGATGCGTAAATTTCATACCAGCTGAAGTGGACGAATCCTGAAGCGTCCGTGGTGTTCGCTGAAACGTAAGTGCGCGAAACGCCACCTCCAGAGCTCTGAGTGACGAGGCCAGGAGTCTCAATGACAACGGGGCCATCGGTGATAGTTGGGACAATGGCGGCAGTGGTAGCGTTGAGCGCAGCGCATTCATCGCCGTTGGCGAAGGTTCCGGTGTGGACAATTGCAACTGAGCCAGGTGCTGGCGTGGTGGTAAGTCCGCTGTTTTCCGCGGCGGTGTAGAGCTCGCAGGTACCACCGGTGGCATCAGTGGAGTTGGAGGGTGTGAAGACAGCAGATTGGCAGGCGTCCTTTGCACCCTGGGAGTTGAGGAGTGAACACTGTGCAGCACAAGAGGTTGCGTCGGTCACAGGAATGGGTCTGCCGACACGATCCTGGCTCGTGAGCCCGGTGTTGCAGTATACGGAGTAGCCGAGACGGAATCCTCCCACGACCTGATCGATGTCTTTGTTGATGTCGTTCTCGTCGCAAGAGAAGGGAATTGCGGTGACGACAGCCGCGCCTCCAGACGCAGTAGTGGTAGCGTCTCCGGCCACAATAGACGTAACGGCGATAGGAACGGTAGTGATAGCTGGCGCGCCTGAGGACTCGTCTACGCTGCTGGAGGATGAGGAATCAGACCCTGCTGCTGCATCCGTGCTGATTGCATCTGCGCTTGAGCTGGCGCCACTCTCAGCAGCTGCGGTCGAACTGACCTCGGCATCGCCGCGAGAGCTGACAGAGTCCGTGCTGGACGCCGCAGAAGTAGCATCACCAGAAGCTGTAGCCGTAGCGGCCTCGCTGACCGTAGTTGTCGAGGTGAAGGTTCTGGTCTCAGTCGCGCGAATGATGTTCAGAACACGAACACCAACGGTGGAGGTCTTTTGTGCGTCAGCGTTATTCAAGATTGCTGGTACTTAAGAGACTCACTACTGCAGGAACGGTAAAGTCCGAGGTTACGGTAGAGGTAGGCGCAACCTGCTTGCAAGTGCAGGCCGTGGACAGACCCTGTTCAGCAGCAAGCTGGGCGGATCCCTTCGTAGCAGCTGCGGGACTTGATGTTGGTGTTCCGCTCGCGATCACAGAGGCGACGATGGACGTAGCAATGGCCTCGACCTGAGCAGCAGCAACCATTCGGCGGCGGACCGACGCTGAAGCAATAACTGTTGCGGTCTCGACGACAGTCGTGGTCAAAATGGTGCGCTGCACGCTTGTCTGCGTAGTAGTTGTGGCTGCGCTGGTAGTGACTGTACTGCGCAACTGTTAGTGGTTTGCTTAAATATTCGAAGTATGCGCTTACACTGTGGGTGTGATCTCGTTGGTCACGGTTGCTGGGGCAAGATTGAGCCAGTCATTGCAAAAGCCTTGCACGTCGTTGTTCGGAGCGCTGTCGAGAAGGGATGCGAATTGGTCGTTGGGGCAGTCCACAACGAGATCCTGTCTCTTTCCAAATAGGTTCTTCCAAGTCCACGCGCCCCGAGCCTCATCGACAGCGATTCTCTTCACCTCTACATGCTCATCTGCCTTGCGGTGCAGAACTGACCCTTCGGTGATCGCAGAAAAGGAGAGGACGGCGGCCGAAGCCAGTACTGAGCGAGTGAAGAACATGATCGAGCACTCAGTGAGTGAGAGTTGCTCTGACCTGCGTTCAAATGGTTCCGAGGTGGGTTGGAGGATTACAAGCCAGAACCTACCGCCATGTGCACTTATAAGAGATGATGGTGGAGCTTCGACCCGTTAGCCCGGCTTCCAGCCATTCAAGATTACCCCCATATCGAGAATGTGCCTTGCAGGGGGCACTGGAGTACTGATCCAGATCAGAGTTTGCAGGCTGGATCAGTTTCGCGTGAAGCATGATGGGCCGTGGTGACCTTGCGTGGAACGTCTCGTTGAGAATGTTGGCTCTACGGGAAGCGAAGCTGATGGCTTGCCCCCATTGACGATGGCTTTGTGAGGCTTGGCAGAAACCATGCTCTTCATGGGGGATTGGAATGGAAGGGAGCCCGCCAAGCCGTGTGTTCGAGGCGCGTTGACGCATTTCGCACCCCACCCTCATCCAGATTTAGAGCCATCGAGAACATGTGAAGGGAGGGAACGCGTTTCGAATACCGGCAACGCGTCCGGGTGTTGCACGGTAGTCAGAACAAGAGACAGAAGAGATGACGAGAGGGACGGCGCGGTGGAAGAAGTATTGGTGTCATATGCTAGGAGAGAACAGAAGTCGATGGAAGCAGTCAGGCGTGTACAGTCTCGAGTAGAGGAGCGCAAAGTTTCGCATCACAATTGGTTACAGTGAAGGATAGCCATGGCAAGGCTGTCCGCGAGCTCTCCATCGTGGTGTTGACTGGAATGGAGGTGGTGCAAGACCCAGACGAGCGATACGTTTCAGATGTCGAGGCCTCCGAGAAGGGCGGGGAGTTGTCAAAGTGTCAGGTGTCAGGCGTCAGGATCGGATGACGGTGCGGCTCCAACCAGCAGTCGCTCCTTCCCGCCAAGAGGGTCGGAGATTTCCAGCGCCGATCAGCACAGGGAAGCGGCCATCGTCACCAGCAGGCGCACCAGCCTCTCCCCCTCTGTGCCATTGAGCGCTGCGGCATGCCTCTCATGGACGCGCACCCATTCACTCCCGCCGTATACCAGTGAGACTCCGCGCCGCCCACATCGCTGGCACCTTCCCCGCTTTCTTCGACGATTCTTTGATATCACGACTTGAACACTCGCATTCCATGGGCGTCTGCGCATCGTGCCTGGGAGGGCGCGCCGACGAAGACGTGAGTGTCACCGATGCCCGTATACGTGCGCTGTTTCTGTGCTGACGCGCCCTTGCAGCAGGACTACTCGTCGCAGCTCCTCGGTGACAACGACCAGCCACAGTACGGCACGCTCGAGTCCCGCCCGCAACACCCTGTGCAGCCCGATCCAGCAGAGCTCCTTCGCGAGCGGGAGGCGCTCGAGCAGATCTGCGCGGAGACCTCCAGGTGAGTGTGCAGCCTCCCACCGTCCAGGCGCGCCTTCCCCAGCTCGGCCGTGTCGCTCATCCCTTGCAGCCAGCTCATCACCGTGCTACACCCAATGGTGCAGCCCGACTCGGACCAACCGCAAGTCTCAGAGACGACCGACTATGCCCAGCACTTCGCCAAACGCTTCCCCTCGCTACGCGGCCTGAAAAAGGACGCCTCTGCGTCTGCTGATGCCGACATGGATGAGGCCGCCTGGCTCGACAGCGTCCTCGGCGGGGATGAAGACGGCGAAGAGCCAGTCAAGGCCGTCCAGGGAGGTCTCACACGCCAATTTGGCAAGTAAGCCCAGGGAGGCAAACTCTGCGCTGCTAGGCTGAGGCCTGTTGCGCCCTTTCTATTGCTTGTCTTATTCCTTTTCGGATACCCATAATGTCTTTCCACTACTACTTCCCTTTGTCGCAGCATCGCATGGGCCGGAGTCAGTCGCACCACCAGGTACACTACTACATCGATAATTCTGTCTGATCATCTGTCTCGCCAATTAGGTAGTGCACATTGCTTCATACTGATGAAATTTAGACATTGCAGGGATCTCTATTGGCTATTGCTCCTCCAGACACGAGGACCGTTGAGCCGCGTAGTACATACACTACTGCCACGGCACAACGACGGTTGATACCCTAAAGATCGAGAACCATATTCTCCAACAGCCCATGCAAACCGTCAACCTTCTGCCTCAGCTCAAGCCCCAGCACTGCTCATCTCCACCAGTAATCACTCATTGCCGCTATTCCCCTCCATCGACTTTCCCAGGCCCATCTTCTCCCTGACCTTGTCTTGGATGTTCTGCTGGATCTCCTCGGCAGTTGGCCTTGGCTTGAACCCGCGCTTCACGACTTCCGGGATCTCAATGACTGGATCGGAGACGACGGGCTCATGGCGGCTCAGCAGATGGGCCTTATACGGGCTCTGAGGGGTGTTGACCCCGTGGTAAGCTAAGAGCTCGTCTGTGGTCATCTCGCCGAGAGCCTTCCCAGGTAACTTGAGGCCTCTTTCGCCTGGTGCATCCAGGAATGGCGAAGGCATGTCAGCGAAGCCATCGGTTTTCGAGGTGAGAGTACGTCGCCGTTTGCTAGCAGTAGGCGACCCAGGGTCTGGCGCAAAGCCATCGTTAGACGAGTCATCTGACGGCGTCGATTCCCTCGCCTTGGGTTTCGTCTTTGGCTTGGGCTTCGGTGCCGGCTTGGCCATGCGCTTAGTCCCCTTAGGTACCTTCACCTCCACAGTCACCCTCTCTTCCACCTTCTCTTCCACTCGTACTTCCTCCTTGCGGTCACTTTTCGCCTCTCCCTCTTGCGCACCCTTGACTGCCTCCTTGCCCCCCTCCTTCTTCGCAGACGACGCCGGCTTCCTCCTCACCACACTTCCACCCGTCCCCGGCGTCGCCACCCTCGGCGTCATCATATTCCCATGCGCCAAACTCCGGCCTGCACCCTCCCGCCTATCGCGACAGGGTTTGCAAAGCTGGAACGTGCACCCCGGACACCGCAGCATGGTCTCAAGGTTGCGCTGGTCGCATTCAGAGCACTTGGCTGTGTGCACTTTGATCGACGTGAATGAGGAAGGTGATGACGCGCACGGCAAGACGCTGCTGCCAGGTGTTCGTGGCAGAGAGGCCATGCGCTGGTGGCCGGGCGTTGACGGCGGGGACGGCGCGCGCTGGACGCGCATTGTTGAGCCGGGTGTACTGGGTAAGCCTGGAGTGCCAGGTGCGCCTGGTGTGCGCGGCGCGAGACCTCTGTTGGGCGTGACGTCGGCGCCGGGCGTGTGCGGTGGTTCGAGGTCGTTGGGATGGGTCTGTGGTTCGGGCGTTGTTGGGCGCGACATGGTTGGGTCTGCTGGCGGCTATGGTGGTGAGGGTGAGGGTGAGAGTGAGAGTGAGAAGAGATTGTGCTGGGTGCAGGTTTATATGCCCTGGTGGGACCTGAGGTGAAAGTGAAGGGGGAGTATTGGACTAGAGGTGGGTATGTGCAAACGCTCGAGTGAAATGTGAATGCGCGAGTGCCTCAATGACGATTCGAGACCTGTGCTTGCAATCGCTACATGTAGTTGCGATATGCTTACTTCGATCTCCGCGGTGATCATGGGGAGCACATGCATGCCGTCAGGATATGGCATTGATTGTTATCAGTGTCATCGTAGGTCACTTTCCGCGTAAGCTTTGCACGATCGTTTCCGACTCGAGGTACAGACTGCCATACCCTCCATGGGACAGGTAATGAGCCTTGAGTGAAGACATGGCTGAGAACGTTTATCGCATCGAGGCTCTCTTGCAGTCTGGCTTGGGTAATTAGTTGTGGCTCTTGTAAACCGCGATACGGCAGATAGACACCTCGCTACTCAGATGCTGACTAGAAAGCTGAGGAACGAATTGGCGGAACACTCAATCAATCCGAAAGTATGGCAGGAAGCGGCAGAAGCCTGCCAGACAGCACAAGTCTTTCTTGTTGATGTTTGGTAAAAGAGAGAGCAGGGCATAGAAGAGAAAGTAGGAGCAATAGCCGTAGTAGTTAACAAACTCGAAAAGGAGTAACAGTCAGCTATACAATACGCATATATGTTCAAAGGCTAGAACACTATTGCGTAGCTCTCTTCTTCTCCGTCTTGCTACGTAAGGGGTCTTGCAATACTGGTCTAGCTGAACAACATAGAGCGCAGCCTCTACGGATGTCAGGAGTATCTGTATTGTGTTTTTCGTCACCCACGCACTTGTTGTGCGCCTTGAGGCCTGCCTGCGCCGGCAGGGTATGGGTTACCCAGTTAGGCTTAGCATTTGTTTACTACCATGCATTACTTCCATTCCCCACTTTGCTACTTCAACAAGTTGCGTACACTCTCGGGTCCGTTCACGTCTCTGTCGCTTGTTTTGTTTGTTCTTCTAGAAAGTTTTCCGCTCACACGAAACCGGAGGTGCACCTCATACCTAAGGCTGTGGCGCACAACATCCGGGTCTAAGTTTCAGCCTCGCGAGATGTGAGCACTAATGGCCGAGCCTCCCGATGCAGGCCATCACCGTCCCATGCAGCCAATCCAGATAGCAGAGTCCCGCATAAATGTCGACGATGGCGTTCCAGAAGATGTGCAGAGGGACGTGGGCGGCTGTGCAAGATAGGGGCACATGTAGGAGACAATCTCGGGAGGAAGCCACAATCGTACAGAGTGAGGATAAAAGGAACTTGCCTCGTCTTGAAAGTATCGAATACAGCTCAAACACCACGTCACGATGAGTGCCTCGGATACAGACTCGAGTCACACTGTTCTTACCGAAACAGCGTCAATGCCGGACGCCGAATCCCACAACAATGCCGAGATCGAATATGCGAGTCTTATACGGGATCAAACCAGACCCTTCTTTCCAAAATTTGTGGCAGCGATGTCGAAGCAAGATACTGCCCAGCGGAATCGGGGGAGATGCGCAGTCGTCGAGTTCTCAGAAGGGAAGAGACGACATACCACCATTATGGAGACAGCCACCGAGTTCAGTGCTTACCTCTCGAAACCGCCGACAATGTCTCACTCGGAGCATCAGTCAATAATGCCTCGACGAAGGCTGTTCGTCTTGGAAGACCTGCCATACAATTACATATTGACTCTCGGCTCGCAGCTGCGTGTGCCTCCAAGCTTCTTTGCCAGCCACTGGGAGGATCCGTCGGCCTTGACTTTCAATCATCGAGATACATTCCGGAGATGCACGCTACCTCATTTCCGGATTCACTATGCGAGTTCGTACAGATTGAAGCTTGACGCACCTCCATCGTCGAGTAGCAACACCATATACGCATTCGACACCAGGGTCAGCCGGCACTTCGTGACGTACCACAAGAATGGAATTCTTCACGATGAGCCCAAGAGCCATCAAGTGCTGTCCTTCTGGAGCAGTCAACCGCAAGAAGACGGATCGTGGGATGCTATTCTTCTGGTCGATCCAGGCCCTGGCGCCAGGGCACGGTGTGTGGCCACTGGAATCATGTGCCCATTGTCATACGATGTTGACGAGAGCTCAATTCCTAAGCGCTTCCTCTTCCCGGAGATGCAGTCGTTGTCGAGGCTGCCGGAGGACTGTTCCCGGTGGCCAGCAACTTTCTTAAGCCCTACGTACTTGTCAATGTTTGACGACACGATCCACGCTTTCCAAAGAGAAGACACAATAACAGGGACCGACGATCCATCAAGCGTCGTAGAGATACCTCGAAGGCTAGCGATAGCAACATTAATGGCCTACCTTCGGCGACGATACGAAAACCTCGTCAAGCTGCAGAATGGCTACCACTTTGGGCCTGAGACCATGCAACACAACTATCTTTCAGGATTCTCCAAGAGCAGCTGCTCAGTCTGGAGCAGTGACTTCTTTGATTTTATCGTTGGCCACCGAGCCGCGATGAGGATCTGTATGCGAGAAATACAATACAATTATATCGCCCTTGGTCTCGATAAGCCACAGAGTCCGGCACCGCAGTGGGAAAGAGACGGGTGGGACTCGATCAAGGAGCTAGGTTCAACGCTGAACGAGACCTTGAAGTCCATTGCAGATGGGTATCTGCAGTATGTGACGATCCAAGAAGCTCGCATATCGAACAGCAATGCTCACAGCTTATCGAAGATCACGATGCTCACGATGCTCTTCATTCCACTCTCGACACTGGCTAGCATCTTCTCCATGAGTGGTGACTACCTCCCGGGACAGACGAAGGCATGGGTATTTTGGATCGTGGCCTTGCTGGTGATAGCTATGCTGGCCTTTCTCTATTGGTATGGAGATATCCTGAATGCGTGCAGACGCAGCAAACGTCAAGTTTTGCCACTGTCCAGATGCGACGTTGCACAACAGCTTGTGGAAGAGCGCAAAACGGAGGACTGAGTTTGATGAAGCAACGTAGTCGTAGAGAGTGAATGCCAGCCTGTCAGAAGCAGGACTTCACCTCTCCACTCCTCTCGCAAGCTTACTCGCTTTCGCTCCAACTCCACCCGCACCACTCGCACCAGCGCTACAATAAAGGCCCAACAGCATCGATGATGCCCCCCTTCAACCTTGTACTCAAGATACATCGTCATCTTCATCCGGTGCTGTGCACTACTGCAACCCTTCTGTGCTGTCAAATCAACACCCTACATCCAGTTTAGCTCTCTGCCTATCCTTATGTCTTAGCTTTTGCCGATGTACTTGTACTAGATTTCGTAAGGCTATTTGTGGTAGCCCTAACCATTTACGTTTGGTACCAGACGTGGCGTGGCAGGACGCACTCAGCTCGCTTAGCGCTTCCGGACTATGAAGCCGATGAGGCATATCTGGTGATGGGAAAGTCCGTCAGGGAAGATGGCAGAATTGCTGGGTTTGGCTTTCACAAATCCACCAAGCGGGAGTAATGGAAACAGCCAATGCAACTTTGCATATACCTCAATAGTGTCTTCACTTCGAGAGAATGCCGAATGCACTGCTTGCAGGGGTACTCTTTTACTGAGTCCAGCCTCAGCTGTTCATCTCACTCCTTCCTACAAATCGTCTACGCCAGTCGAAAGCTCTACCACGCATGTCACCGCAGAGTACGAGTCGTGAGCGTTACGCTACCGGAGCACACTTTTCTTGACCCATACATTGTGTGTGTGACATTCGTCGAGGAGGGAGGGAAGGCTGTTGGAATCGGAATGTACGGTGGCCAGATATAGCACCGCAAGTGAAGAGGGCAGAGCGTTTGATGAGACTGCACCGATGTGACGCTCACGTACAGTGGCGAGGAGATTTTGAGAGCGGCGAGATGTCTGCGGATGAGAGTTAGGCTAGCCCCAGGCAATGTAATTTTCGTGCATCGAGAATTCTAGCTACTCGATTGTTGGAGTTGGGCAGGGATTGTAAAGTGCAAAACACACTTCTGTGTTCACAGCATGACTACTTCTATTATTTCCACATCTAGTTTCCAACCCCTACTCTTTCTCTGCTATACATATTCCTCATAACCCATTCTTCTTAGCGTCCCTCTCGTGCAACAGCTCCTTGATATGCTCACTCAACCAGTACTCATCCAGATCACTCAAACTCATATCCTTCGCGCCCTTGATAACCTTCCTGCACTCGCTCGTCTTGCACAAACAATCAAACGGCTGCGCCATACTCCACTCCGTACTCGGGTAGAAAAATGTCAACTCATCGCCCTCCTTCAATCCACCCTCCAGGTCAGGATTGACGCGCACTTCCCACCGCGCCATGTCGAAGATCAGCGAAGGCGTGCATGAGTGGTTGATGTACACCAAGTCGCAGTTCAGCTCGATGTGCAGGTTCTTGCCCGCTTGCACGGACGAGTATGCAACCGTTGCGACGGACGGCGAGGTGATGCGTGCGAAGACCGCGCCGGCGGGCAGGTTGACGAGAGAGTACGAGGCGCTAGCGTAGTTGCCCGGGCGCTTGTCGACGCGCATCAAGCGGGTGAGGTCGGGGTTTACCCATGCGGGGATCCCATCGTGAGACTTCGTGGAGCCGTTTGAGGGCGCGATAACGGATTGCATGGAGGATTTGAGAGAGGCCTTGCCGTTGGTGGCGGCCGGGGTGGGCGTTGCGTTCGAGATGGCTGCAGGAGACATGGTGGTCTGTTGTAGGTCAAGAGGATGACAAGGACTGAGACAGGTGCGAAGATGTGAGTGTAGCAATTGGTATGATGTTTGTAGAAAGGGCCCGCTTGGCTTTAGTACTCCATCTTCATCAGGCTGGAGTGCCGGTCCGGCCACGTCTCGTCACTCCAAGAATGCCAGGCCCACTACAAGCCGCATCTCGAGCCTGGTTGTGGGGTTAGTGGTGGGTTTCTCCATCTCGCCGGAGAGCGCGTTGCGTCAATTGTTGCGGTACATCCGAGGTATCTAGGTACTTTGCCGTGGCAGAGCTGTTTTCACGTCATTACGTGACACGATGTTTTTGCATCTCCATGAGTTCCGCGTCAATTAAGACATGCAGTAGAATCAGGTGTTGAGCGTATAGCAGGCGCGGGAGAGGCTTGAAATGCAGGGCAGTCAGGCACAGTGACGTCTGGCCACGGTGTTGTGACCTCGGCAAGTGGGACTGCAGATACTAGACCGCATTTGGATGGCCTTCGAATGAGGGGCATGTGAAGAGGACACACGAAATGTGAACACAACTGCAGCAGATGTCAGTGGGATTACAGTAGATATACGAGCAAGGTAAGAGCACTTTGCCGAAGCCTGGGCCTCGTAGCCCGCTTTCAAGTTTGTGCTTTTGATGGTATAAGCTAATTGTCGTAATATTTGAGCAGAGCCAGTCTTTACTCGCAAGGCTTTGTATTCTGTCGAAAATCCCGAGCTACGAGCCTGTTGTCGTTGCCTCCCGGCGCTGACTTCTCTCAAGCCGAATCCTGGCCTAAGTGATGTATCATCTTGTTGACTTATACTCTCGCCCTTATTTCTCTGCCTCCAAGACCCTCTCGCTATCTGTGGTTGCCGCGCTCTCGAGGCCCATCTTGCTTGTATCGTAGCCATTCGACCTGAGATAGTCTCTGAATTTGATATCCTCCTCGTCAATGGTATCCTGTCCGATGTGTGGTAACAACAACACAAGGCCGGCAGCCAGCAACGCCAACGAACTTGCAACAAAGAACGGGTTCCGACCCGCCGCGATCTTGTCATCGCCAGCGGCCGTCTGCAGCGCATCGAGTGCGTAAGACCCAGCGAAGGCACCGATCTTACCCACCGCAGCTGCGATTCCATAGTATTGGCCTCTGATACCGGTCGCGCAAGTCTTCGAGGCGATGAGACCGATGTTGTCGCCAGGACCGAACTCTCCAAAAGCAAGGAAGATTCCATAGACAACCACAAATCCAGCAACATTCTCTGGTTTGCCCAGCCATGGGTAACATCCCGCCATGATGAAACCAACAACGGCCTGTAGCGTGACACCGATAAACAATGTCTTCTTTGGTCCCATGTACGGGAGATCTGCAACAAACGCACCAGCCAGTGCACCTGGAGTGTAAAAGAAGTTGAGCAGAATGTTCCACGCAAAGCTCTTCCACAAAGCCGTTTCCGCACCCAGGAGGTTGGCAAGGATGGTACTACCGTAGATACCGAAGGAGTAGGCGCTGAAGTCGTAGATGAACCAGATGATGCTGACGATGGAAAGGCGGAACCAGTAGAACTTGGCAACCAGAAGCCATGGTGTCTTTGCTTTTGCGAACGATTCCCGCTTGAAGGCCTCCGGTTCCTGGAGCTTGATTCGCAGGTATAGCAGGGACAGAGGTGGGATGATGCCGAGTCCCAAGCAAATACGCCAGGCGACACGTAGATGGTCTTCGCCTGTGATGACGATTACGACGGTAGCGACAATAGCTGCAACCAAAAACGCGATGTCAATCTGGACGTTGGTGAAGAGGATGAACCACTTGTTGCGGCTGCCGGATTTGAGCTCGCCAGTGGACTCAGCACAGCCTACGGAGCCAGCTGGATATTCGCCGCCAATGCCTGAAGATGGTGAGTCGTTTCTGTCTTTGAACGTAGTAAGGATCAAGCTCACCAATGCCCAAGAAGAAACGGTACGCGACAAGAGCTGCGAGCAAGCCTGTTGGGCTGCCTCCTGCGCCGTATGATCCTGCACCGAGTGCAGCGAACAGGATGATGATGAGTGTCGACACGAAAAGAGACCATTTGCGGGAGAAATGATCGGACGTGTATCCGAAGAACAGCATTCCTAGGACAGTTCCAGCGAAGGTAATGCTTGCTACGTTCGCTTGGGCTGAAGAGCCGGCATATGCGTCAGGGTAGATGCGGGACAACATAGTGTTGACGGGACCGATGATCTGAGAAGTCGTCAGCATTGGACAGAAACATGTTCAATTGGTTTCGAAGTAGCATGAGTCGAGAAGTCGCTTTGGAGTTGAAGTGTTGCTTGGGATTGGGCGCGTTGGAGGCTGTTGCTTTGGAGTTGCCCTACGTTGTTTAGGTATCCGTCACTGAAGAGTCCAGCACCGCATGCGATCACAGGCCATAGGCGCTCCCATTTGCCTTTCTCGATGTTTGCGACGCTGCCTCGACGTTCAGTGTCGTCATTGCTCGCGTCTCGTAGCTTGGGAGACGTTTCCTTTGCGGAGGCCATCACTTTGGGTGGGTTGTAGTGCGAAACTTGGATCGACTGCGCCTATGAAGTAAGGATCCTGCAATATGCGAAGGGCAGACGTTGAAGCAGAGCCGCAACGAGATTAAGAAGCGGTAGCGATGATCAGCTCTTTATGCGGGCGCGCTGATGTCGGTCGCTCGCGTCTGGTTCGTCGGGTCGTCTGGGTCCCGCATTCGTGCCACCTTGAAGATTGAGCGTGTGAGCCAGCCTCTTGCAACTACTCCAATGGGCAACGCGCGCAATTACCTTCAAGTGCAGCCAGTGAGAGACCAGGAAAAGCTTTCGGGATACGGCAGAGTGCGAAGGCTATGCTTGATGTGGTAATGCGTCATGAGCCTAAGCACTTGAGCACATGTCCGGCGGGAATATGAATATTACTGAATGGCTTTGCCCTCAACTGCTATCGCCATCCTCGCGATCTGACGACGTACTAAGCCGTTCCCTGAGGTCGCATGCTACTGGAGTGAGCAGCGTACCAATGCTCTACTCTCAACGAGGTCACTGTTGCGAAACTCGCATGTATGAGGATTGTTGTTCATCACCAAGCTTTCCTGTCAGGACGATAAGCTCCCCACAAGCATCAGCGGCGCTGTAGGGACTAGCCACTTTTAGCCACCTCGGTCCCACGGCAACGCGTCCTCTCGCCGGCGGTCGATGATTGGTCTTTTATCGTCCATTTGAATTCAAGCTGCACAGAACGTGCTGCGCAGATATTGTCTGTGACCTCCACTCATGGAATAGTCGTGTCGTAGGTATCGTGGCGAGAAGAGCTGGGCCGCTCGAACCGTAGTCAGGGTACGAGTACTGGCCGAGCTTGTGATAGATGCGCCGCGAATCGCGCGGACGGTATGCTGGAAGCTTCTACCATAGCAGCAACAGCATAGAAGTATTGGCCATCAAATAAGGTTCTGGATGCGGTTGTTACATAAGAGCTAGGGTCGTCAACTCATGAGTTGAGGCGAGGGTTTGGGTCGACTACAAGGTCTGAAGCAACCTTCCTCTTCGGTGGCAGAGAAGGTCGACTACAGCCTCGAACTTAGGTGGATGCTCAGTCATTGATATGCTTGTACTAAGCCTTGTACGTTTTTTGATCATTGCAATAGTCCTGACCTTATAGCCGACCATCTGGGTCGCTTAAAACGCTCCCCTGTACTGCAGCAGCTCTCGTTGCCCATCGCGTTAGCAGCGCGAAATGTTCAAGTTGCGTCTGTGTGCCTAAACGACTTTGGGGATTGCTGCGAGCCGTGCCGCAACTGTGACTGCAATATTGTAGGTATGAACATGCAGGTAATAGCAACGGTAAAGAGTGGAGAAAGCTCTGCCCATACGTACTCGGAGTATTGGCGCCGTGGACGCACATGATCAACTACTCGAGCGGCAAGGCTACGCACGTCAAGATCAGACTTCATTCACTGTGATAAAAGTCGGTCAAGGGGGCTCTGAGAGGAAAAAGCATCTCTTTCCTCGAAGGATGATCTATTGTTTCGTATACATACACAGGCCGCGGTCCGTGTGCGGGACGCACTGAACCTATCGGTCCGCACTCGGTTCGCTACCCAAACAACCTCATCGTGCAATGTGATCGATGACCGTTTAGGTCTGAACTTCTGGTGGTTGCTACTGTGCCGGCTGCTGAATAGTTGCCTAGGTATTGCGGTCGTTGTATCGCTCTTACCTGTAGCTGCCGCGCTAGTCAGTCAGCGTTCTTTCTGGCGGGTCAACCTCTTTCTTCTCACCAAATCCACCACAGAAGCACAACGTTGTGTCCAGCATGCTGTCGTGCACAATGCACCTGTTCACGAGCTCCACACAAGGAGGCCCGTCATAGGAACGGCATGAGTGCAGTCGAACCTTGTTCTGCCCGATATACTGACTCAGTCTCGCGACACCTACCCCCAGAGACGAATGTAACGACAGCGGCAAGCTGCAACCGCAGACCGTCATGATCAGCAAAGCACAGCACTGACACGATGGTGACACCGTTCTGAGTCTCCTCGCCCGCAGCGGATCACGAAGCGCTCACTAGGTATGATGTCGGGGTTGAAGTTGTAAGGAGAGCAGGATGACAACTGCCGGAAGCAATTTGCTGTTCGCTTACCGAGCCCCTGCGTTCGCGGGATGCGCTACAAAAGAAGGAATGACTGCTGCTTCGCTTGGCCAGAATCCCGATAATAGTGTGAATATAGCACGCATTCGTGCAGCAATGCGCAAGCTCCAGAAACTAGTCAAGAAACCAGCGACGAACCCTAGATCGTCAGGGTAGAATGTTGTCTCAGGGCAAGGCCACCCTCAAGGGTCACCACCAACATGCACCTCCGGGGGTGGCAACGACGCCGTTTGCTTGGTCGGCCCTTCGAAGTCGGGGTTCTTTCCTTTTGCTTGCCACACCACCATGCGCTATCGGTGCGCACGTGTGAGGAATGGGTCTGAGATTGGCGAGTGTCCAGAGACGACCATAGTATGTAATCTTCTAAGCGACCACTCGCAGAAGCAAAAGGTGTTCGAGATATAAAGTTGCGGGAGCGGTCTCGAGGCGGGCAAGGCGCCACAGGACGGACAGCGAACGGGAGGCCTCCGCGGGGAACGGTTCGAACCATTGTTCTGTTCGTTTGTCGCTAACGGGTAAAGGCGTCTCACCAACACCAAGGCTCCTGCAGACCGTTTCCACCAAGGATGCACACAATTGTAATTCTGCCAACTACATTGGGCTGGCGATCAAACCGCCGTTCATTGTCAAGGATGCCCGCCTAGATACGTCGGTACTGCCGCGTTGGTCTCAAGACCCAAATCATTATCACCAGACCACATGTGGGCATTTGCGCCCCTACGGCGTGGGAACTGTGGGCATCGGTGTCCGACAATGATCCAACTTTCTCAACGATGTGGCACTTCCTTGCCCGTCACAACCGTTTGTGGCTAGCCGAAGCAGGAGAGCCCTGCATCTTAGCACAACTAAAGTCGTGTTCGGTGCACGCAGGGTAGCTCCAGCCCTTGAACATGGTGAGGCACAGCCGTTGCATGCTAGGAGATTAAGGTTCACCTCGTGGTGTTGATCACTTGTTTACTGGCTTTTCTTATAGGACCCCACACTCGCTCGTTCCTCTGAGACCTATTGTCAGCCTCAAATCCGGCTGTCCTACCGAGACACACTGACCTCGCTCGGAATATGATGAAGCAGACCCAAGACTCATTTTACGAAACCGATAATACACAAAGTACACGCGACGTAGCTTCCGGCGACACAGTGCTCTATCATCGTCTCTGACGATTGAATCGAATGTGCCAGATAGCAGTGCTGAACAACCTTCTCGACAAGCATGTCTGTATCACCGACAGACGCGAGGAATGACCCCCGAAACGCGCATCTGCCTTTGGTAAACCAGCCTCAGACGATACTGGGAACCACGATCACCTTTCTTGTATGTTCTAGTCCGCCTACCATCATTGTCACTTCCCCGCTCACTCTCCGCTCCAGTCGCTCGCTATTCTTGCTGCAAGCCTGCGGTTATGGAGTCGATTTCGGGATCGCCTTTGGGGATGGGATGATGCCTTTGTCTTCCTTGCTGGTATTGCGAGTATAGCTGGAGACAGTATGGTGTGCTTGAGTATGCCGGACCCTGCTTGCAAGATGCTCCCGCTCTAACGACCGTACAGTGCCGTACGATGGACTTGGCTTGCATTTTTACACTTTAAGCCCCGGTGACAGAGAAGGATACTTCAAGGTTGGTCATGTGCTTCCCTGCGCTCCACGAATAGAAGTTGACAATCTCCACAGCACGTGTGGGCAAGCAATGTTGCTTACTGCGCTAGCACTACCTTCATCAAATTGGCCATTTTGTTTCAATACATGCGCCTCTTTGCTGAGACGACCACTTCGACCACTTCACCGCTATACCGATTGGCGAGAAGGTGCATTTGGACTCTCATCATTGCTACCGCTCTTTGGGGCCTTACATTCTTCCTTCTTGCATTATTCCCTTGTCAGCCAATTGCAAAGAATTGGAACCCATTCTTGGAGGGAAAATGCGTGGGCTGGGGAACCAAGAATCCGGACAAGTTCTTCTCGATGTGGGCGGCGCATGCCGCGACTAACATGTTCCTCGATGTCGTCGTCTTGCTCCTACCGTTGCCCTTCCTTGGGATGCTGCGGCTTGCGGGCAAGAGCAGAGTGGGACTCATTGCTCTCTTTGCCATGGGCGGGGTGTAAGTATCTTCGACAAGTAGTTTACGCTTTCGCTAACGCTATTCCAGCGTCGCTGTAGTTTCGATAGGCCGCATGATCACCCTCTGCATCAACCGCGCTGGCACCGTTCCCATCTTGGATATGACCTACTACACTCCCGTTGTGTACATCTTCAGCGTTCTCGAAGTCAACATCGCTATTCTCTGCGCCTCGATCCCCATCTTCTGGCCCATCATCAGCTCCTTTGCGACCAATAAGATTCTCGTCGTCAACGAGATAGTCGTACATGTGGAAGAGTATCCGAAGACGAGCATGGATGGTCAGTCAGGTATCGGACTTGCCGACCAAGCTGCGTTCAAGAGCCCACCCGAGTCACCAGGAGTCCAGCAGCCACAACAAACGAGCCGTCTAAGCACCATCGCGCGATCATTCGATCGACGACCCAGCAGAGAGTCGGGGAGGCACCAGAGCAAAGGCAGCGTCGCATCCACAGTGGGAAAGAGTTGCTCTAGGACCGAGAACCACCGCGTAGGACGAGCAAGTCAAGAATCGCAGCGCAACTTGTACAAGGCGGCTAGCCATGATACCGGCAGCCTGAACAAGAACGACTACGATTGGTTCGCAGAGCTAGATCGAGATTGTGTGGGCAAGAGAACGACAACGACGATCGCGACAGGTGACAATCCGTTCAATACACGAAGGCCATCGGAGACATGAGAGCCTATAATGAAGCGTACACATGCATTTTAGCGTTTTGATACCCCGGCGGTTGGCTCCATCCCCTTTGTAGCAACGCAGCAATATCGATATACGGTACACATCTTGACCCTGTTCTCGCACCATCTTCACTTCAATGTCTTCTGCAATTCCGGGATGTACCACAGTGCTCTGCGACATCCCATTTTCATTCGAAAGACTTTCTGGCGCAATAGTAGCATACCACGCGACCGAACCTCCTCACTACTATTCTAAACACCGCCCTCCAACCACCCCTTAAGTCACGGCAACCAGCTTGCCCTCGCGCCTCCAAACTTCGCACACAGCAAAGCCTTCACATTTCATCGCACGATACCTACAAATCTCCCCGAACTCAGCATCTCGCACCACCTGCAGCTATACCTTCCGCACCTCTCGCAGCCGGCTTGCGTATAGACAGACCCTGGATGCTTTACGCTGACAAGTTTTCGGTGAATGCAAAACATCCCGCTTTGGTCACACACTTGGACGAGCTGTTGCACAGCTGCGGTGCAGACTTTGCCTGCGTTGGTGGACGCGAGCATCTCAAACACGGACTAGAGCATCCGCGCAGTTGCGTACGAGCCCGAGTATGCACGGTATGCTCTTGTTCGTCTGAAGTGACTCGCCTGTTGCGCTGAGGAAGAGAGGCAGAGGTGCGGTGAGAAACGGTTGGCGAGGTGTTGCGGATCTGTCAGGCCAACGATTCGGGTTCGACAAGTATGGTAAGGGGGAGTAAGGACGCAGGCGTATATTGTGCGTAGGCTTTTTCTACAAATGTGACTAGGAAATATAGTCTTGAAGCACTGCTGGAGCTCCGGTTATTGTTGTGGAAAGAGATGTGCAAGTCCTGCGTGAACAGGCTACGTTTGCGCAGAGATCTTTTCGAATGGCAGATGGGCTGTAGGCTTAAGTTTCGACGGAGTGTTAGGAGCACTAACCAGCACATACTCAAAGCATTTCTTTGCTATTGGAACGCGTTGGCACGTTGTCACGCGTTCGCCACTGGTCGCAGACTGTCGGGTGTGCATGTGCCAGGCCTGAACTGTGGAACAACGTGCAGGCGCAATGAGTCGAATGAAGTTGAATAATCAAATTTGCAACTTACGGTACAGAAGCAATGAATGCCCCAGAAGGGCGCGCACATATGCACAATTTCTCGCCGCGACATCCGGTCTTCACATAGTCCCCTCTCTCCGCTAATCTAAGCGGTCTTCTTCCACTGACTCCACACACCGAGCAACGAGCTCGTCGTTCCTGCCAAACCCACGATTCCGTCGTCCAACTGCACCCACCCCAGCGCCGTAGCGGGGATCGTGATATCGCAAAGATCGCTCAGCAACTGGACCTTGATAGCATTCAGCTCTTTAACAACCTTCTTCTGCTCCACGACCTTCTCCGGATCACTGCTCGCGGCCACAATCGCACCTCTCGCCCTCAAACCGTACAAAGCGTACAGCGACTGCACGATCGAGAACGAGATACCACTAAGCCACGCCTGGTTTGCCGTCCGCAGCAACTTGACGCTGTGTGTGCTCTTGCGGATGCCCGTGGCGTCGAGGATGTTAGCGCTGTCAAACAGCATGTAGAACGCATAACCCAGCTGGCGGCCCACAGATGTCGCTTTGATGACCGGGTCGAGCGATGCAGCGTCGCTGGCCACGGCGGCGGCTTTGAAGTGCTCGACGAACTTGCCGACGCGCATCAGTTTGCGCGCAGTGCCGAGCTGCTTCTTCGTGGCGTCGAAGGGCGCGATGGAGGCGAGTGGGCGGTTCGTGCGGTAGAGGTACCATGCGAGGAAGCGCGAGAAGTATTGCAATGTGCGCAGGACTTTGTCGCGGCCGACTGAGTGGTGGTGTTAGTTGGTGTTGATGCGTCAGGCTGGGGGACGGGATGGTGCAGCGAGGGATGATAAGGGAGGCCTACCTGTTGTTGCAACGAACTTGAGGTAGTGAGCTACCGTTGGGTGGTAGACGAGTGCGTCTGCGACCATGTTGTCGTTATCTCCTCTTCAATACAGTTTGAATAGTTGTTTCGAAAGTGGGCTCTGAGTAAGCTCCACAAAGTCGTGAGTAGATCGACCGGTCAATTAGTCGAAATACAGTGATGGTGATTCGTAGTCCGAAGTAAGGTGAGAGAAAGTCGACGGTTGTTGACGAACGGGTGATAAACCGAGTGGAGATAGGAAGTCGGGCTTTGATGCGGTTGCGACATCGCGGCTGCCGCAAGCTGGGGAACGCTTGTACCCAACCTCGGCAAAACGACGCGGCCCTTGGTCTCGAGTCACGAGCGAGTCAACAAGAGCCGGCAAATATTGTTGTATTTGCACGTGAATTCGTGACTTTGCTACATCATCTCGCGTTCGCGATTGTGTTCGTGTTTGGTTGGTTTTTCTTGCATGTGAAAGCCTTCTGCACCTTCCTGCCTCCATCTCATTAGCATTGCTTCCAAGTTGTCAGCTTGATCCGTGCTTGGGAACTGAAGTCATATTGAGGAGCTTTGACGTGTTGTAGTCGATTGTTAAGATTTTCATGATGTCAAGCTTTAACGCTGGTGAAGATGCTCGAGATTGATCACATGCCCATATGTCTTCCTGAGCAACCGCCAGATATCCTCCTGAGCTACCGCGACCAGCAACGCCTACACAATGAAGCTTGTAATACATATAAAGAATAGCTTACCGAATCTAGACCTTGTAGAAGCAAAAAGCATGGTAAAAGTCACTGGCAGCAAGCTCGTCCTCCCTCGTAAGAAGCTGCCCAGTCCGCCGGTCCCTGACGCCCATACGCTCACTCAGCGGCCCAAGCTCTGGGTCGTCTTTCTGCTCCTCCCACACCTCTCTGAACGGCTTTCGGTACTGCAGCTCCAGATTGTAGTCTTCGGCGAGCGCACGGAAGGCCTCCCAGGGTACGACGTACTCGGGCGCTTCGACAGCCTCCTCGAGCCAGTAGAAGTACTTCCAGCCGTAGGGCGGGCGGAACGTGCCATCTGGGGGCGTCTTGCCGGAGAACTTGACGCGGTATATGCTGTTTCCGAAGGAGAAGCCTGATTCCTCGATCTCGCCGTCTTCTTGGTCTGCTTTCGGGTCTTTGTCTTTGCTGTCTGCTTTCTTCGCGGCGTCTGCGTGCTCGGTGTCCTCGGGCTTGGGGCTGTCGAGGCTCTTCTCTGGGTCCCAGTCGTCTTCGTCGTCGCTCGCGAATGCCGGGCGGTCGTCGTCGTCATCTGCGCCGTTGGTCTCGGCGGGCGCGGTGCCGTTGGCTTTGTGGTGCTCGATCACTTTGGCAGAGAGGATGTCGGAGTTGGGGATGCAGCCGATAAAGCGTCCGCCCTTCTTGAGCGCGCCAGCGACGTTGCGCAGCATGCCTTTCGCCTTTGCTTCCGACTCGAAGGCGTAGTGCATGCAGAACATCATCGTGACCATGTCCCACCCGCCGCCGCCCCAGCGCTGGCTCACCGCGTTCCCTGGGCCCACGCCCGGGTCAATACCAACGTCTCGTATGATGGGGATGTCGCCCAGCCATTCGCCAAAGCAGTCCTTTGCGAAGAAGTCGGCGTGGAACAGGCGACGCGACTTCTTCTGCATCGATTTGTAGCGTTCCTTGGCTTGGTTGATCGAGACGTCTGCCGGGTCGCAGCCCACGTAGAGCTCGACTTTTCTGGAAGCCTGCCACTTCTGCAGATCTCCGCCCTTGCCGCAGCCGATGTCGAGGATCTTGAGGTTGCGCTCGTCGCCGATGAACTTTTGGATGAGTGACGACTTCACCCAGTTGTTGTAGCTGCGCAGGCCCTTGATCTTGCTGTCTGTCTGGCGCCACTCACGGCCGCGCTCTGGCACCATGTTGTAGTGCTGCTTGACCACATCGTGCACGCCGCGAGACGCTGCCTCTTGCTGTGCTAGTCTGGCCGCTTCTTCCTCTCGCTCTCGCTGTTTTCTGAGCGCAGCTTCGCGATCTGCTTGCGAGAGCCGTGCTCCGGCGCCGGGTCGCTTGCGCTGTCGTGGTGGTGACCGTGAGCGCGAGCGCGATCTGGACGGTTCACGGCCGCGTTTCTCGACCATGGTGGGTGTTGGTGATGGGTTGTGCGCAGTGCTCGGGCGAATTGAGGCAGACCTTGATGCTGCGATCTACAGTGGTATTTTCGTTCAAACAGAGACTTGGAATGTGCTTTAGTATGTAAGTTGCAAGGTAAGTCTACTGCAGCTGCGACTAGCTCAGCTCCACCGCGCTTGCCAAGCGTGCATCATCGCCGCCGCATTCGAGCTCACCCGCCGACAAACAATCACCACGCCCGCGCCACCTTTACCTCCCACCACACCCCTTCCTTACCCATCCACGCCGCCCGACCGCCATCATGGGTGACCCGCAGTTCGCCAAGTACCCCGACCTGCAGCTGGCCCAGCATGTCTTCCAGCTCACCAATCCCGCCGCTCCCAAGTCCGACAAACAGGCGTCGCTGAAGACAGTCCAGGATGCCATCCAGGAGAACAAGATGGCTCCGCTCTATCGCTACCTCGCACACCCCACAGAAGGCGTTCTGAATGCCTCCGGGGAAGGCTCCGCCGACCAGCCCACGAGCCACCGCCGACCCTCCGCCAGCATCGCCAGCATGCTTGCCACACGGACGCCCGCGTTAGATGCTCCGCTGTCGTGGGATGAGAAGCTGTATGAGAGTCTGAAGGCTGAGAACGAGAAGGAGCTTGAGGCCATACAGAAGGAGGAAGATGAGGCTGCGGAGAAGGCAGGCGAGACAGAAGTCCAGGCAGCGCGGGGCAAGCGGGCAGAGCTGTACAACCGCATAGGAGACAAGGTGGGTGAATTATGTGCCACGGGAGCGCACAGATACTGACTGTGACCAGGACAAAGCTATTGCGAGCTACGAGGCCATCTTCGAGAAGACGGGCATCCTGGGTACCAAGATCGATCTCGTTCTTGCTATAATACGCGTTGCACTCTTCTTCGGCGACAAGGTCCTGGCAAAGAAGACGATCGAGCGAGCGAGCACATTAGTCGAGACCGGCGGTGACTGGGATCGCAGGAACCGTCTCAAGGCATACACCGGACTTCACCTGCTTACCGTCCGGTCACACGCACAAGCCGCTCCTCTCCTCCTCGACAGTTTGTCCACATTCACCAGCTACGAACTGTGCAGCTACTCGAACCTCGTCGTCTATGCCATCCTTGCCGGCTCCTCGTCGCTAAAGCGAGTGGACTTCAAGTCCAAGGTTGTCGATGCACCAGAGATCAAGGCCATCGTGGGCAGTGGAGAGGAGAAGCTCTCCGCCATCACAGGGCAGGCTTCGGCAGGACCCGCTGCAGGTGACGAGGAGATGACCGATGCATCGACCTCAATGGCGACACCCGCACCGGCCGCTGTCAATTTGACAACCCTGGGTGGACAGCAGGACAAGGAAGTGCCCATCGACTTCTCACCTCTGTCCAAGCTCGTCAAGAGCTTGTACGAGGGCAACTACAAGAACTTCTTCACCGCATTGGGTGAGGTCGAGACCAACTTCCTCAGCCAGGATCGATACCTCTACGAGCACCGTGGCTGGTTCGTGCGCGAGATGCGACTACGGGGCTACCAGCAGCTGCTGCAGTCGTACCGTGTCGTCGGTCTGCAGAGCATGGCGAATGACTTTGGCGTCACCATCGACTTCCTCGACAAGTGAGTTCTTTGGATCTTGGCTCAACAACAGCAAGCTAACAAGCAGAAGGGACCTCGCCAAGTTCATCGCCGCCGACCGCATCCCGTGCACCATTGACCGTGTCAAGGGCATCATCGAGACCAATCGACCAGACGACAAGAACAAGCAGTACGCAGACGCGATCAAGCAGGGTGACCAGCTCATCACGAAGCTGCAGAAGTACGGTCAAGCTGTCAGGCTGAGGGGCAGCGAGCGTGGTTAAGCTGTAATTGAACATGAAGACGTCACGATCGGACATGTGTAATGATTTGGGACAGTAGACTTAGAGCCGTCCAGCATAAACATGCGGGATGAAGCCAAAATGAACGTCAATCACAGCTTCAACTCCACGGTGTCTTACTCTGGCTACCTCGAGGGTACAGGGCGACACCTGCGTTCTCTGCTGAACCCTACAGTCAACGGTGAGCAGTTTGGCAACTCTAGAGGACTCTGATCCTCGTGGAGAAGCTGGCAATGTAGCCAACTGGATGTTTCCACGCTCCACTTTCTCCTTCTGCGGTCGCAACCTGCCCGATCGGTGACTGTTAGCGATACACTATCAACAATCTACCTAGATACATTCCAACACACGGTTTTCCCATCTCACCGCAACAACCAACGGAGCTTGAAACGCATCCCCAAACCCCAAGATGCACAGTCAATGCTGCCCAGACAGCACAAGCCACACCGCTCGGAACCCCTTGCCTAATCGCCGTGGCTCCCGCAGCTATCTCCGCATGTCGGTATGCAGCGCGCGCGCAGGGTCACGTCCGCGGCGGGTAGATACGCGGGATATCTTCAATAGTTCTCAATTGCCAGCCGCATCGTCACCTTAATTGCACTCGATCATTGATACACAACTTCACAACCTCCCACGCGGACCATCGAGAACCTCCAACGACGCGCCTGGAAAGATACGCGAACGGGCCCTAGCTCCTTATCGACTGATCTCCACCCCACTCGCCCGCGGATAGGGCCCTGCCACTACGGCCATGTCGCCGTCATCGGCTCACCTTCGCCTGAGCGCGATCGCGAGGAGCGTGGCGTGGAGGCCTGGGGTCGGCGTGAAAGGTAACCAGCTGTCCGTTCTATTATCGCGAGTCCATGACCGCTACGCTGGCTAGCTGGCTGGCTCTCTTTAGTCATGTCTCGAGTGGGCCGGCAATCAACGGGCGGAGCGATTGGTACATCATGGCTTTGGACCCCTCCACGACGGTGGGGCGTGTGTCCAGCTCTTGACGCATAATTTGTAGCGAGTGTTGCTTTTCGATCTTTAACGTGGCATTGATACCCTTTCCTCTTTACTCACATATCTCCCAGCACCACGCATCGCACTCGCCGGCTGTACACATTCGCACATACTACGTTCGCCTCCGCTCCGCTCGCACGCCCACACTATGTCGTCCGGTATCACAGAGACCGAGACGGTCCTCACCCTCGACAACATCAACCCACATGTTCGCGCCGCCAAGTATGCTGTCCGCGGTGAGCTTGCTGTAAAGTCTGAGCAGTACCGCGCGAAGCTGGCCAAGGGCGAGGGCAAGGACCTGCCGTTCGACACCGTGATCGCTGCCAACATCGGCAACCCCCAGCAGCTCGACCAGAAGCCTATCACCTTCTTCCGCCAGGTCGCGTCGCTGCTGGAGAACCCGCTGTTGCTCGAGAAGAAGGACGTGCTTATCGAGAGCTTGGGCTACAAGGAGGATGTTATTGAGCGTGCTCAGAAGCTTCTTAAGGAGGTGAACAGCGTCGGCGCATACTCTCAGTCCCAGGGTGCACCAGGGTTCCGCGAGTCGGTCGCCAAATACATCGAGCGCCGCGATGGCTACCCCTCGAGCTTCGAGAATATATACCTCAGCAACGGCGCCTCGTCTGGCGTGAACACACTGCTGCATGTCATCTGCGCAAAGCCGGAGACCGGCATCATGGTCCCCATTCCACAGTATCCCCTCTACACCGCCACACTCTCCGTACTCGACGCTCGATGCGTCCCATACTACCTCGACGAGGCCGCCAACTGGGGCACCAGCCTCGAGGCGATCCAGGAGAGTTACGACAAGGCGAAGAGCGAGGGTACAGATGTCAAGGCCATCTGCATCATCAACCCAGGTAATCCGACTGGTGCTTCTCTCCCCGCCGAGGATATCAAGAGCGTCCTGAAGTTCGCTGCAAAGAACAAGCTCGTTGTCATCGCAGACGAGGTCTACCAGACCAACGTCTTCATTGGCGAGTTCGTCTCTTTCAAGAAGGCGCTGCGCGACCTGCAGAAGGAGGCACCCGGGCAGTACGACCACATTGAGCTCGCGTCTCTGCACTCGACCTCCAAGGGCATGGTTGGTGAGTGCGGGCACCGCGGAGGCTACTTCGAGCTCGTTGGCTTTAACCCCGAGGTCGCAGCCGAGATCTACAAGTTCATCTCTATCCAGCTGTGCCCACCAGTCATCGGGCAGTGCATCGTCGAGATGATGGTCAACCCGCCCAAGGAGGGCGAGCCCAGCTACGAGCTGTACAAGAAGGAGTACGATGCCATCTTCAAGGGCCTGAAGGAGCGCGCGTACGCTCTGTACGAGGCGTTCAAGAAGATGGAGGGCGTTGAGGTTGGCGAGCCACAGGTCAGTAGTCCACTCCCCTCTGGTACTGTTTGTATGCTTTACTAATTTCTTGCAGGGCTCGATGTACCTCTTCCCCACCATCACACTCCCCAAGAAAGCCCTCGAGCAGGCCAAGAAGGAGGGCCGCGCTGCCGACGAGTTCTACTGCTTCCGCATGCTCGACGCGACGGGTGTGTGCACAGTTGCCGGCACAGGGTTCGGGCAGAAGGAGGGCTCGTTCCATTTCAGGACCACGTTCCTTGCGCCCGGGACAGACTGGACACAGAGGCTGATCAAGTTCCACGAGGACTTTATGAAGGAGTTCAAGTAGGCGTCGAGACAGGCTTTGGATACCAAGTCGGAACGATGAAGGGAGACATTGTATAAAGTGTGCTGGATGATGCTGCGTACGGGTGCTGTAGAAGTCTACTCTATATAAGATTTGCGCCCATGCGCCCCCGCCTGTTGACTATGCCTTACATGTGCCCGTGTCTGAGCTTGGTTGGTTGGACTGCAGCAGCTGAGTACAGAATCCAGCTAACCTGGTATGCAACATTCCTGCTCTCCTTTGAACACCGCAAGTTCTGTTCTGGATCCTCGGCGGTTTCATCGTAGTCATGAATGACTTTCCGAGCAGGATCCACGAGACCACTCATAGCGTATACTCTGTCATGGATCAAAGCAGAATGGCTTGTGAATAGACTCCCATGGGCAAACACACCGTCTGGCTGACGTTGCGCCATTGTCTACGAGTTTTTATAATCCCCATGCCCTACCTAGACTACCCAAGTCGATCAAAGCCGTGCAACCCTGTCACACTTTTCCGACCATCCCTCCCACCGCTCTGTAGTCCAGAGTGAAGTATCGGTTGACGTGAGCAGGTCACGTATCATAAACACCAAGACAGTCAATGCCTGTGCCCAGCCAGACCAAAGCCCTCAATGTTTTCGCGTATATCTAGGCACAACGCGTCGAGCCAAAGAAGCCGAGCCCCACGCCGCACCTGAGTGATCCGTCCTGGTTCCCCAAACCGCACAGGTTCTGCCCAATCTGAATCGGGATTTCATCAACAAGATGGGCTTTGTTGGCGGTTCAAATTTGTCTCCTCGACGGCGAGATTGGCACCTGTCCACTTGCCCAACCCTAACTCATCAGTCTAGTGTAGAGCTATTAGCAACGTTCGAAAAACATCACACATGAATGTAGCATCACGATAGACTGGATTAGTCTATAGCTGCAGTTAGACACTCGGCCATGACCGGATTATTACAGGATGGCATTCACGTGGTCAGCAGGCCATATTCATGCAGTGAGCATTATACTAGAAGTGGAATTGAGATCAATATGGGTATCGCTGCTTGCGCTCAAATGTATGTACGACTACGCTTATTGTTAGACTTTCTTACCAACAACAACGATGCTATGCATATCAGTATCAACTCTGTTGACGGGGAGGGCAACACTTACAGCGGCCAGTAGGCGTGACACCCGGGGTCTTTCAACTCCGTCCTGACCTTTGCCAATAGCACCTTCAGCTCGTCCAGCGACCACCCATCGTAGAACTTGAGCAGCCGCAAACTCAAGCCCTCAAGACCCTCCAGCATGGCACTCAGCTGCAACAGTCCTGCATCTCTGAGCCTCTTCTGCTTCGGCCATGGGCCTATGGGTAGCTTATACTCTCGCACTGTGACGTCCACGAAGCCAACTCTTTCCAAAATCTCCTTCATCCACTCTGCGCTAGTCCTCAGGTTGACGCCAACCTTCAGCGCAGCTTTGCCCTGCTCTGTACACCATGTCTTAAATGATGTACCAGGGTTGCGGGAGGTGGGTTGAATGACGGCAAAGTAATCCATCTCTTGCAGCTCGATGTAGCCGCCAGGTTTGGTGTGGGCGTAGGCTTGTCTGAAGAGCTTATCCCAGTTGCGTATGGTTCCGGTCATTGTGCGCATGTGCACAAGGTCGAAGTGTTCAAGTGGCCAGGTCCAGTCGGCTTCAGCATCGTCAATCTCGAATTTGACGTTTGGCGGAACCCTGATGCTGTTAGTTCAAGATGCCTCGGCCTTACGGGACGGGTCGAGGGGTCATGTGGGGTAAGTAGCATATGGTACGTACCATGTTGGCTGGATGGGGCTCAGGTCTGTAGCAGTGACAGTGGCACCAGGGAACTGCTCGCCAGCGTCGATGGCCCATATGCCGGTCCCTGTGCCTATGTCGAGAATCTGCTGTGGGTATTCGATTGGCGCAAACGTAACCTTGTCGCTGAAGACAAGCTGTAACGATGCATACTTGATGTCCAGTCTGTCTTGCTCTTGTTCGTCGTCGGGCAGGATGTATTCTCCGCTAGCTTGGTAAGCGTGATACCGTCTCCCGTTCTCGTAATGTCCGGCCATGATGCTAGAGGTCAACGAGGCCGTCTCAGACGCCAGATCACCGTATGACGAGTCAGCATCTGAATTAGACCAGACATCGAGATCAGACGCTCCGCCTCCAGCGGCTTGCGAGGCGCTCTCACTTGCGCTGGTCTCCATGGCCGGTTGTAGTGGCCTCGCGCTCGTGCTGGCTGCGTGTTGTGCCACTTGTCCAGCCACACGCTGCAGTCCAAGCTCTTGCACGACCCTGCAAAGTCTGGTGGAATGCAGATAGCCACGTGCTTTCCGATCGCAATGTAGGGTCACAACAGCGCTGCAGTGTCACAAAGGTACACAGCAACAAGGTCGAAATTTGGTTGCGCGATGGAGCGAACAATCTAGGTTCAGGGTCGCCTTCAGTTTCGAACAAGGGTTGACGTTCGCTGTGGGTGCGAGACGGCCCGGACTCGAGGAGTTGCCGCGCTGGCGCCGGCGGAAGAGCTGCTTGCGTTCGCTGCATCCCTTTCCGCGTTTGACCCTTCGATGTCTCTGCCGTCAACCACGGAGATGTGGCCAATACGAGGCATCGGAGAGAGCATCCAGCCTATGAGTAGTACCGTCGGCCACGTAGCCGCCATCCGCCTCGTGCTTCGCTGCTGGTGGCCCTGGATGTTGTGGTGTGATAGAGGGGCACAGGCGGGGCAAAACTGGGAAGAAGCAATGCGGACCAGATGTGGCAAGAGCTGTGAAGGGCGCAGCAGCAACTGCCGTTGCTCAGGGAAAGATGACGACATATCGAAATGGAGCAGCACACAACTTCAACTTTAGCTTTCCTCTCAAGCATGTCTTCCTCGTCTAACGCGGTAAGTCAGCATGGGCCGTCCCCTGCTCGATCTCGAACCGTCGACGCGCTAGCAGGTTGACCTTGGCTCGCCGAAGACAGCTCACAGCTCCAGGACGTACATGATGAGGCCGCCGACTCCTTCCCAGCGCTCCGGTACACGACGTGTTTTTCACGAGTCGTCACAACATCATTCAAGAAATCAGGATGACGGATTCTCCTAAAAAGGACTTGCATGTGTTGATCGTTGGCGCCGGTAAGTGAAACTGCATGAGAGTCTGAGAAAGGCATGGAGGGGTAGCTTGAGGCTAACGAGAGAGGCAGGCACAAGCGGACTGCTTGTTGCGCAGGGTCTGAAGAAGGTTCGTCACGACGAACACAGAAGCATCATCCTGACACTCACATTCATAGAATGGCATCGCGTTCACCATCTTCGAATCTGAGACAAGCACAACATACCAGACACGCCCTCGAGAATGGGGCATGACCATTCATTGGGGCTCGACGCACATCGCCTCGTCCCTTCCTGAGGACCTGACTGCCCGTTTCCATGAAGCCTATGCTGATCCCTCCCTGACCCCTGATGCGGAGGACGGCCTACCCATCTACAATGGCAAGACAGGCGACCTTCTTCTAAAGATGGGAGCTGAGAAGCCAATGCGCGTCAGCCGGAAAAAGATGCGCAACCTGTTCAGCGAGGGCATCGATGTGCAGTACGGCAAGCGGGTCGTGCGTGCCTACGTGATTGAAGGCTCATCGTCGCACGAGAACGGACGGGTCAAGATTGAATTCGAAGACGGTGATCATGCGGTCGGTGATCTCGTCGTAGGTGCTGATGGTGCAAAATCACGCCTAAGGGAAGCCATCGTGGGTGTCGACGATGCTGCATTGACGACCATCCCGGTGAACCTCATTAACTTCACCTTCAAATTTGACGCCGAGCTCGCCCTGCGCATACGAGAACACAACAAGATCTTCATCAACAGTATACACCCCGATCATGGGACCATGTACTGGTTGTCGAGTAAGTACTGCTCCCTTGCATGCCTACCGATCGGCCCGCTGATCCGCAGTCAGTTATGGACGTCCCTGATCCTGAGAAGCCAGAAACTTGGTCTTTCCAGGTCATGCAGAGTTGGAACGACAAGTTTACCCCCCCTTCTGCCGACTTGACTACCAATGAGGGTCGCTTCAAGTTCTTCCAGGCACGCTGCGAAGAGTATGCTGAGCCCTGGCGCTCAGTCGGTCGTGCTGTCAAGGATGGTACGACAATCCCCATGGATCGTTTGACATATTGGGAGAAGTCGAAGAAATGGGATAACAGAGGAGGAAGAATGACGCTATGTGGAGATGCAGCACATCCCATGACACCTCGTAAGTTTCCGCGTTCCTGCGTTACCATAGCCTGCGGTAGACCCTGAACCCCCACATCTCCCCAGATCTTATCACTGATACGGTACATTCTGCAGACCGCGGCCAAGGCTTGAATAACGCGCTGCAAGATGCATCAAACTTCGTTAGCACAATTGTGTCAGTGTCCAAGGGCTCGGCAACCCTTGCCGAGGCTGTCCAAGCATACGACGATGAAGTCCTTGAGAGAGGCCAAACTGAGATGGAGATCTCGTTGAAACAGTCCTACTTCATCCATGACTGGGAGACACTCATGCAGAGTCCGATGTTCAAGATCGGCATGCGCCAAGTTAAGAAGGGTGAGGTTGAGTAGGACGCATGATACGTCCCTCGGTGGCGATGATGATGTCTACGAACGTGGAGCTTACGCCTGTTTCGCTATACATCTTATCAATGTTGAGACATTTGATCAGCCGTTCATTTGTTGCAGACCCGGTTGGGAGGGGCTTTGCTGATCTGGAGCAGACCATTGATTCTTGACACCGGTAGCGACGCTCACCAAAACTCTCAAAACCGCCAGCAGCCTCATCTTTTTCTTCTTGCTGGGTCAGGGTTTACAAACACCGCGCCCACACTGGTGCACAGCAACCGTTGCAATCTCGATGGCATTCCCGATATCACCGACTTCGGCCTTGTGTAGAGATACGGCACCTGTCGGCATCAAAGGCCTCGATTCTGATGGAGTAATCGTCCTCATTCCGGATCCTTCGTGGCACCCTTGTTAGGCCCATGACCCTGGGTACACGATATAGTATTTTCGCCGCCTACTCAAACTTGGTCCGTTGGACGAATCATGTCAAGGTCTACCTCAACGCTGTTTCGGGGTCATTCCGACCATTGGCAGCATCATCGGCGGTACCTATCCGTTGAACCAGCGTACCACAAGGAACGTCATGCGCGGGTATTTTTTTCGCACACGCAAGAGCTTACAAGGAAAATCGAACATTCTTGGTTGTCTGGCTATCAGCAACCTCCTCTGTAGTTCAGCTGCACATATAGCTGAACGCAGCTGTTCAGTACCACTTCACAAAATCATTCCTGCCAGCTCCTGTTTTCACTATGCAGGCTTTTCCTCAATCGACGTCCTCTTCGAGGCGATCTTCGATCATCCAACCATGTCCTAGTCAATATTCTTTCGCCATCGCCGACACTGCAGTGCAGTCCCCCACTGCCTCGTATGCAACGTTCATACGCAACCCGTCTTCCGCGACGTTAGCTGCCAACGGCTTGCCATCAAAGCCATCTTCGCTGAAGAACCTAGAACTGCCGTCGCCTACCGATAACAGATCGGTGAACTTCAGCCTGACACCTGATCAACAGCAGCAGATCGGCGACCTGAATGTTGCCTCCGAGAAGAATTGGCCAATCCGTCCAACTCTGAAATCACTTCCCACAGACGACTCTGGGACACCCTCGGAGGAATGGACAAGAACCAAAGGCTTCTGGCGCTCCTTCATCGCCATGTGTCTGCCATTGCTACTCTCGGCACTGGAGGGAAGCGTCACGAACACCGCCTTGCCGACCATCTCTGAGGCGCTCAACCTCGGGACAACCTTTTCTTGGGTTGCAACTGCCTTTCTACTTGCCAGCACAATCTTCCAGCCTATGTACAGTCAGCTTGGAGATATGTGGGGAAGGAAAGTGCCCATGATGACTGCTGTCACTGTCTTTGCCGTTGGCAGTGCCATCGCCGGTATCGCTAATTCTGGCGCCGTCCTTATCTTCGGACGCATCGTCCAGGGTCTTGGTACTGGTGGTATCGACCTTTTCGCAGAGATGATCCTTTGCGACATCGTACCGCTCAGGAAACGTGGTCCTTACCTCGCGATCAAGCACATTGTGTTCGCTGTCGGAACTTGTCTGGGTCCTCTCCTTGGTGGCTTCTTCGCTGAACTAAACTGGCGTTGGTGCTTTTATATCAACATGCCCGTATGCTTCGTCGCCTTCGTTATGATCTACTTCTGGCTCGACGTTGGTGGCGGGATGAAGACACAGGAGGTCTCCGTACTGGGCGAACTCAAGAAGGTGGATTACCTGGGCACCGCACTACTGACGTTCTCGGCGGTCATGTGCCTCATCTCACTCAGCACGGGAGGAGCACCAAACCCATGGTCGCACTGGTCCGTCATCATACCCTTAGTGTTTGGCGTCGTTGGTTTCATCGGTCTCATCTTCTGGGAACGCTCCAAGCGGTGCAAGTACCCCATCATGCCACCGCAAGTGTTCTCGAACCGCACGACCGTCATTTCCTTTATATTGACGGCTATGCACGGGTTCATCACGTATGGGTTTCAGTTCTATCTTCCCCCGTTCTTTCAAGCGGTTAAGGGATCCTCACCCAGTCAGTCTGGAGTCGAGGTCATGCCCACGACTCTTGCCGTCGTAGTGTGTGCTGCCGTCGGTGGCCCACTGATGTCGCTGTGGGGCAAGTACAAGCCCATGCACATTGCAGGCTTCGGCATCATGACCATCGGCCTCAGCTGTTGCGTGCTTCTCGGGCCGTCGACTCCGATCTCCGTCTGGCTCATCCTCCAGCTCGTCGTTGCTGGAGGACTCGGCATTGTCATTTCGACTATGCTTCCAGCTGTCCAGGTCAAGCTACCAGAAAGTAGCACTGGGGCTGCAGCCGGCTCTTGGGCTTTTCTTCGAGGCACAGGCTCACTCTTCGGTGTCGCTATCCCAGGAGCGATCTTCAACGCCCGTTTCACCTCACTCCTTCACACTATTCCTAGCAAGACTGCTCAATCGCAGCTGGCCAAGGGACAGGCATACCAGCATGCATCTGCAGCTTTCGTCGGTAGCTTCGGCGTTCAGAACAAGACCCAGATTGTCAACGCTTTCAACGAGAGCTTGAGGGCTATTTGGATCATCTTCGCCATCCTCGCAGGTATCGGATTCCTCTTGACCTTTGGTGAGAAGCAGCACAAGATGCGCAAGCAACTCAACACCAAGTACGGTTTGAAGAGTGCGCCACAGACACCTGCCGCGAGTGCACCTCCAACAGCACCGCAAACACCATGTGCCGGGCGCTTCGATGGAATGGACGAGTACCCTATGGTGATAGTCCCGCTAGATGATGAGAAGCCCCGAGAGACTGTTTGAGATGGGACCGGCTTGTACAGTGTACAGTGTACAGTGACAATCAGCACCTACGATACGTGGAGGATATACCCTGACACTTGCTTCGCTTTCCTATATTTCATGGACAGATTGTCTACGACCATCAGGCCCACACTCACTTGAATTTGGTCTCACCATTTGCACGGCGTTATGGAGCTTGGGTTCTACCTATGGTAGCAGCTACACGCTGATCATTCACTACTTTCCCTGCTTTATGCCGTTTCTGCACACCACATAAAAGTTTGTAATTGTAATACACTTATTCTTCGTCCCATCTACAAATTCATCGGCCACCTACCAAGCCCAAACTTCTAGAACCCCGCCTCGTGACTTGATCTCTTCAAACCGCATTCGCAGTGTAAAACAAAATCGCGTCCTGGATAGCATTGTGGATATTCGCAACCCCATCAGCGCCCTCGTTGATCTTCGCCTCGCCCACGCCCGGATTTACCTTCGCCAGCGTCGCAGCACTGAACGTGTCGTGATCGGATAGTAATAGCGTTAAGCTCGCTATCACGACGGGAATCAACAGGCCTTCTTTGAACGCTGGCAGTTTCTCTTTCAGGTGCACGGTTGCGGCCGGAATCGAGATGTTGACTGCGTGCGTTAGTACTTGCGATGCCATTTCTCTTGGAAACGGAAATAGTGAGGGAAGGGGCAGAGAGAGAAGTACCAGTGTCCGTCACCGTGGTTATCACGTCATTGCTGTCTGCCACGCTGAACGGGAGGGCTGCGACTGCGTGGCGGAACCCGGCGCGGTTCACTTCATGGATCTTGGCGACGCCGAGCAGCACTGGTGTGCCGTCCACCAGCGACGTGGGGAAGGGCGAGCCGTTGTACGCTTGTACTGTGGCATCGAGTTCTAGGACTGCGTTGTGGATGTTGATGATATCTTGCTTGACGGTCTGGCCTGTGGGGAGGATGGACTGCGGGACTGCGAGGGTGAGTGCTGCTGGGAGCGCGGAGAGGAGAGCGAGGAGACGCATGGTGGATGATGTGAGAGTAGGTCTGATGATGTGCTTGGTTGGAGATGGAGATGTGTGGAAGGGGTTGTTTATGCTGTCCAGGTACGCAGCCACGAGCCAGTCCAGGTGCCGAGGTCGGTACTCGTTGGCGTGAGGTCTAGAAGCGAGCAATACGGTGGTTTGTAGATCTTGGTGTCGATGCGGTTACTGCGCGGCGACTGGTTACGCTACATGGCTACGGCGTGGGGAGAGGCTCGGACTAAGCTCCCAGTGGCTGCGCTAGAGTATGGATCGACCCGCAGATGATGCTGGTGAAGATCATCCGTCAGGTACTGTCAAAAGAGCTTCTGATGGATATTTGCGACACAATGCTATAGAGGGTATCGCGCATGTGACTTGGGGAGTTATCGAAAAGTGGACCCGATTATGTGTTCTCTGGTTATAGTGTGGGTCATGCAAGAACATGACGCCGATGAGGAACATCATTGATGGCTCGCGCTCCCAGTAAATTGCCAATCCCATCGGGTGCCTGGGTGGCTCCACGATGTAAAGCTGTACATCGGGGTTCAAGAGAAAAAGAGGGGGTGATCTTGCGTAGCAACTAGGTTGGCAAACACCTTCATGTTGGGACAAAGACGTGGAAGTGAGACAACGTCTTGATATCATAGTTCAATTGAATTCGTAGGTATTCACAACCATGTAGTATGTGAAGAAAACTCTGCAAGACGTCGTGGCCCAGATACAGAGCTCAGTTCATGGCAGCCCCTCTTTCGCGGGGTAAACAAGTGGGCCCAGGCAGCCCAGCCACCACGATGTCCAGCAACGCAGCTGTTTACCTAACACCACCGAACAGCCCTCCCAAACCCAGATCACGGAGGCACTCAACGGCCTCGAATTCCAGTCTATCTTCACCAATGACAGACGCCAACATCGCAGTCTTGATCGACGCAGACAATGTGTCGTACAGGCACATCGGCGGGCTGATGGCGGAAATAGCCAACATTGGCAAGGCCAGCGTGAGGCGCATATATGGCGACTGGACCAGCGATCAGATGAAAGGATGGAAAGAATGCTTGTTGAACCACTCCTTCACGCCGATGCAGCAGTTCGCATACACTACCGGAAAGAACGCAACAGATGGCGCGATGATCATCGATGCCATGGACTTGCTGTATACAGGACGATTCTCGACGTTCTGCATTATTTCAAGCGATAGCGACTTCACGCGACTCGCTGGACGGATACGTGAGCAGGGTGTTACGGTGTATGGGTTCGGCAAGCGCAATACGGTCCACGCGTTTGTTGCTGCCTGCGATAAGTTCGTCTACTTCGATGTCTTGCCGGGTCTGGAAGGCGATGAAGAAGAATCGCCGGTAGAAAGTCCAGAAGATGCAGGGACCAAGGAGATGCCGCCTGGGAGACCTGCGCGGCTCGATCGTGGACCGCCGGGTACGTATCAGATACCATTCAGAACACCCGCTGCACCGGTTGCTGTGGCGAAGCACCCTGTTGGGAACATCCGCACACCGTCTGGCAAGCCGCGACCGCTTGATCGAGCTGCACTAGAAGGCTTGAGGAAGGCGATTGCTAGTAGTATTGGCGACGATTCCGAATATGCGTATCTTGCTGAAGTTGGTATCCGTCTTGCAAGAATTTCGCCGGATCTTAATGCGCGGAATTATGGCTACCAGAATCTCCGTGGTCTCGTAGAAGCGTCTGGCATCGCGGACCTGAAGACAAAGACATTGGAAGGCAAGCCGCCGGTATCCCTCGTTCGACTCAAAGAAAGCCATGAAGGAGTCAGACTCTTTTAGCCACGATGTGGAGCAGCGGTCATAGCTGGGGCGCTCCTAGGGTTATTCTGGGGCCTTCCGGGAATAATGGCAACAAGGAAGCTCTCGAGATTGCTGCATAACCTCCTGACCCTGATTCGACAAGCCTCTCAGTCTCGAAGATAGTGTCCAAGATCTTGAAGTGTCTTGCGTTGCATTTCGGTCTGGAACTTCTGGTCTAGTGCCAGCTCCAAGTATGCAGTCTCAACCATTCTTGCTCGGTCAACGGACGTGTGTGGTTTGGTGTCTCATTAGGCTGGAGTGCTACCCGGAAGTCTTCATCTGTGACGTATGGCTGAATCTTTTTCTGAGGTTGTACGATGGCCGCAAGCTGGGCCTGTGTTGCCTTGCGCTTGAGTGTCCTGTTGAGTGTGGAGTTCATGGCTAGGATTGAACGAATGCAAATGACCGCTGACGATGCTGTGGACTACTGCGCAAATGCCGAAACGCGCGCTGAACAATGAAGTGATGCTGAGAAGGATACTGAGGTTTTCGTTGAAGAAGAGTGCAGTCCAGGAGTGTCAACAAAAGTTTTGGTGATGCGCGGTTAGCGAGTTTCACCTCCGACAAACCTAGTCGCGGTAGGATCCTACGGTGCGCCTGAAGCTCGATGTCTGAGACTCGCGGGTGTCTTTGAGCTCTGAAATAGACTGTTGTTCGGTCGTTATCCTGTCTCGAAGGCTCATTGAGAGTTACCTGCCTCAGGCATTGTTTGAGTGAGGAGCTTGAGTGGTGCTCGATTGTTTGCTGAAAGGCGGCCCCCGCCAAGGCGGAGCTCACCGCTATTAACTCCGTTACTTAGAAGTCCATGATGCTGCATGGACTTTACCAAATCGTGCGATCGTTCACGACTCCACGTAATGGTGTGCAGACAAGCTTTCTGTGTCCAGAAGACGCGTGGTACTTGATAGACAGAAGTGCACTTCCACGCGCGGAATACCCTGCAACACAGTCTTGGGCACGGCTCTACTGTTTCACGCTTCGAGGAGTGACGATGGGTCCTGTAGTTCTGTGAATGATCACTGGTCAGCATGGAGTGCGCAACCTAGAGAAGGAGCATCCTGCGATTGTGGGGTACCACGAGCTATGGACGCGTAATGGTGAATGAAGAGTTGTTCGTAGCAGCTACATAATCACGCACGCAGCTATGACGGTGCTGACCAAGCCTTGCGCAGTCTGCCTCGTCAAGAACATCGCTGCAAGGCGTTCATCAACAGCCGGATGCACGATGCCCATGCGGTCGGACATCTTGAGGCTCTGAGGAGGCTGTGCACAGTCCCGAACAGCCTGAAACTGTGGTGCAAGCTTCATCTAGCTGATACAATGCTTCACGTCGCACGTGTGCTGCGGGAGTAGCTCGAATACGGGCGCTGTCAACGTCGACGCTGTCAAGAACAAGCAAAAGACTAACGAGTGCTGGTGTAAAGAACCAATGGCTAAGGTGAACGGGGCGTCGCTACTTCTAAGAATAAACGGCCGAACTGCAGAGGATCGTCAGTTCCTTGTCGATCTTGGGCAAGGCGCGGGCGGGGCGCAGAGCAGGGGTAGCCCGAGCTGCGCCTGCGTAACGCGTATCGACGTGAACATTTGAACATCACGACTCCATCTGCTGGCCAGATTCGATCGAACCCTTCTTTGCTCTCACACTGATTCCTGTATATACATAAATCACGTTTCACGCTGGCAAGCACGTGATATGCGCGATGCTGGACGAGAACCTACCCAGTACGTCCAGCCCAATCTTGCCCTAAACCAATGACTGTGCCGCTAATGCACCCCAGCTTTCTTTCTAAAGGCAACGGACAAAGCCAACAAGCACCTCGAGTCGTTTCTCTTTACGCAAAACGGCTCTGAGCCTGAGCCGCAGTATGCGCTTACTCACGTCGACCCCGCCTCCAACAATGCGAAGAACACATACGCTGTAGGCCTTTACGACTCCCACTATCCTGATGTACTCTTTGGAGAGGTATTGGCGAAGCCAGGGTGGTCGCATCCAACGCTCTCACAAGAAGAGATCCGGAGGAACGGAGGGGTACCACCTCCTCCTGAACCTCTTTACCCTGACCAGTTCGCGATCCAACTCTACAATCCCGAGACGCAGATCATCGTGAAGGAGCAGAAGTCAAAATGGAGCGGAACCCAGAGCTGGGAGTTCAGCATACCACAGACCACATTTCGAACACCGAGTGCCTCTACCCTCGACCGCACGCAGAACGATCCTGCCGCCGATGTCACGACACCACGAGTCAACTTTGTCTGGCGCAAAGAGGGCAGATATGGGAAGGACATGACTTGTTATCTGACTGGCAAGTCAACGGACTTGTTGGGGAAGAAGGCCAAGAAGAGTAAGGAGCCTGATATCGCTGTTGCTCTCTTCACAATGTTGAAGGAGCTGACGATCATGGAGCCGAATCTTTACCGCATTGAGATCGAGGATTACAAAGGGCTGGAGGTAGTGCTTCTGCTCAGCGCGGCCGTCATCAGGGACATGTTCATTAGTAATCAGCGGGAGGCGTTTCACATCGTTGAACCGGTAGGCCGCAAGAACAGCGGAGGCATTCTTACACGAAAAGCATCCTCGCCGCTTGTGGGGCCTGGGGTCACCCCGCCCATAATGACACCACAACCTCCGCCACCGCCTCCATATACCGGCCCCTCCCAGTACCCACCTGAGAAGGTAGCTCAAGCGTCAGCAGGCACAACTCAGCTTGCAGCTCCGCCTACAGCGCCAGCTGCCGCGGTCGCAGGTAGTTTTGCCAATCGCGCCGCGCAGCGTTCCTCTTTACCTCCCCTACAAACACAACCTCAGCAGAATGCATTACTTCAGCATCAGTCACGACCTCCGCAGTCCCGACAGCAGACTGTCCGACCACAACAGGCTCCAAGAACGCAGCAGAGTCTCGCACAGCCGCAAAGACCGCAGCAAAGGACTGCGCAACGCCAACAGCAGCCCACACAAGCAAATCTCCAGCCACCATCTCGACTCGACCCGCGCGCACAATGGGAACTAGACGCAGAGACCGCACATTTGAAGGCAGCAGTGGAAGCTGAGGTCCGCGAGCAAAAGAAACAGGAGGAGGCAGCTCGCAAAGCGCGCCGCAAGGCTGAAGCGGAGGAAGAGAGAAAGACACTACAATTCCTCGAGAATGAGCGCAAGGCAAAGGAGAGAGAGGAAAAGGAGCGCCGTCGCAAACAAGCAGAGGTCGATAAGGAGACGGAGCGACTGCGGAAGCAGTTCGGGGATCAGTCGAATATGCTGGGCCCGCAGAGACCACAGCCACAACCCCAGCGCCACTCCGTGCACTTTCAGCCCCAAAGACCTGGTCCCTCCCGGCCCCAGCAGCAGCGGCCGGCGCCGGTACCTGCACAACCAGTATTCGCTGCAGGTCCCTACTTGCAGCCTGGCGGACACCGACCCACGGCTAGCGCGAGCAGCTTCTTCAGCAATGGGCTGCCCAAGCCTCAGGCAGGTCAGACACCCATGAAAGCAAAGAAGAGTTTCTGGGGATTGAGATCCAATAGCGAGGCCAACGCTGAGAAGTTGAAGAAGAAAAAGAGCAGCATGTTCTAGGCGGTCGTGTCTGATCAACCCCGATACCAGCATTACAGGCGTTCCTGGCAGTTCCAGCTTTGACTGGATCGCTGTGTCGCATCTCATAGACCTGCAAATTTACGATACCCTCACAATCAAATCAGAATTGTCCACTTCACTCAGCACTGACTGCCTCCTGTTATTCTGGAGATCTAGAGGTTGGATCCGGCTTTTTCTGCAATATAAAGGGCTGCATGATGCTAAGTTGTGGCTTTCCTTTGCACCACCGCCTTAGAACTCGATAACGCCGCGGCACGACGAGCCTAATTCCCGTCCGCGAGTCAATGGGCTTTTCGAGATATTTGAGCCGCTGATGAGCGACTTTTGTTTCCCCTTTCTCACCGGACTGCACCTGCCGCTTGCGTTCGCCAAGCAAAGTGAGCAAGTTGTCTTGGCAAATTGAGCAAGTTCTATGCAGGGTTATAGCTGTAGCCTGCACCACAAGCACCCGCCCTTAGCTAGTCTATACCTTTTGTAATCGTTTCTGACCAATTGACAGCTTGGATGGACTGTGAAACAATGAGTGTCCAATCGCTAAGAGATGGGATTGCTGCAACACCGGGCGCGCCTGCAAGTTCGCGGCAACAGGAAGCGAGCACAGGAGTCGCGAGAATGCTCTAGATGCGGTTGATTGCATTGTTCGTCCGCGGGAAGAAAGAGCTGGGAGTACAAAAGGAAGGTGCACCTTGTGAAGAAGTCAAAGGATTGTTCAGCACCTGCTCTTCGCACCTAGCTCAACTAATCACTCTACATCTGCCTGTGGAAGATCTCGAAGCCATCAGCAACCGATCAAGATGCTCGCTTCCTCAATCCTCGCAATTGCTGCCCTTGCAGGCAGCGCAACAGCACACTACAAGCTTCTTGCACCTGCATGGCGCGGCGACTCATTCGAGGAGCCAGCCAGCCAGTATATCTTCCCATGTAAGCACCCCCACCTAAACTTTGGAATCTCGGTGCCGATCGTTCCATCCAACCTATCCTCTTCCCTGTGCGCTTCGATTGTCCTAGCAGCTCTCCGTCTAACCCAACTCAGGCGCCAACGTCAACGAAACAACCGACATCGCAAACCGCACCCAATGGCCGCTGACCGGCGGCTCCGTCTCGATCAACGGCTCGCACAGCTCCGCAATCACCTACGTAAACCTCGGTCTCGGCACCAACGTGACCAACTTCAACATCTCGCTCGTTGAGAACCTCAACCAGACTGCCGCTGGCGTGCTCTGCCTCAAAGAAACGGGCCGCGCGAATCTCGAGAAAGGACTTAAGGCTGCTGGGTACAGTGGTCTTGAGGACCAGAGACTCAATGGGCTGGAGGCGAGTGTGCAAGTTATCCAGTTGGGACACTCGGGGAGTGCGTTGTATAATGTAAGTGGCAAGAACGTGTAAGGGTTGTTGAGGAATAGGGCTAACGATGGTAGTGCGCTGATATCGTGTTCAACTCGACGGCCCAGCTGCTCGCTGATGATCAGTGTGTCAACGGTACGGGCGTGGGTGCTCAGTTTGTTGGTAACCTGCAAAGTTCTACCACGAACTCGAGCTCTGCTGCAACGCCTTCGCCTAGCTCAGGTGCTGGAAGTATACTGACACCTATGGCTGGTACTGGACTTCTTGCGGGTCTGTTGGCCTGGGGTATGATGTAAGCAGCGGGTGCCTCCAATGTGTAATTTTGCTGGAGTAAGGTACGCGTGTGTAACGAGGGAAAGGGTTCGAAGATACCACTCAGTTTGCTACACTTGGCTGCAATACATATGACCGCAACCCTCCATCCTCTTGAATCCACCTTGCTTGTCGAATGGGTGCAGAACCTAGAGCAGGTCTTGGTTCTGGCCGCACAGGACGCTCGGATGACCAGACACTACGTTTTCTTGTGAGTCGACGTCAATAGTATGGTCTGATACATAAGAGGCTGAGCGTATAGTCAATACTGTACGGTCAAGTGGATGAATGAGCGAGACATAACCTCGAACGGGCAGTGGCAGCGAAAAGAGGGGTTCAGCGGAGCGGAAGAGTGGATGAAGACTTGGCATTGGGCGGAAGTTATATTTGGCTGTGGTTAAGAGCTTGTGTACCCCAGGCTCCCGAGTAGTCGGTAAGCGTGATCTGTAAGCGATCTCTCCTTTTGGGTTTTCCGTGAGGGTGAAAGAATCCGTTCAGAAACTAGGAGATTATTCAAAACGTGTTCGAAGATGTCTTCCAATCTGTAGGATTATCTAAAGGCTGCATATATCTTGGTGCCGTGCTTATGTAAGGTCCCGAAAGATCTGCTATGTGGGTATCCAGGAAGTGAGGCTGCAAAGGGTCATTTGTTGGTCGATGACTGGTGGTTGTGTGCATCTATGCATCATCGATAAGACCCTCTATGGATGAGGCCATTGTGACCAGGAGGGACCCGTAGCGAATGTTACAGCGAGCTTACAGTCTGAATTTTCGAACAGACACCGCACAATGTCTGTCGTAGGAGTATAAGGCCGAGAGGGGCTCTGTAAGTCTGCACACCCGTGTCTGTTGTTTCCAAACGTGACTCAAATCACAACGATTCCTGAGGTATTTTGTCGAACCTCCAACTCCTCCAAGATGGCTTGCGATTTGCAAAGGTCTGTATGCGACTTTTGCTTCACGACGTCATCTTCTTGCGGTTAGCCAGATTCGTGCCAAGCTGTGTAGGTTGACGGGGACGTGAGTGGGTAACGTGACTACTCCTACGCTGATAACAAGATTCTTCCACAAAGCTCTTCCGCAGGTCTTGAGCTACTCTGAACCCGCAACAAATCTCCCGTTACAACGATAACTGCAGCAGCCACTCGTTTTAAACATTTCCTACATCCTCTCCAGAAACTGCGAACATCTCCAACCATCAGCGTAGCATACATAGCGGCATCATCGTGTCCGGAGAGATACCGACTTTGGAACTTCTTAGATCGATTGACAGGAATACTTCAAGCCCTCAGCTTGGCAACAGCATTGTATTTGTCGCATCACAAGTTAACTTAGACTTCGTCCTACATTCGTACGTGAGAAACTTCTAGTCGCGCTTAGAGATGTGCTTACAGACTCACAGATCACCGGACTGCATTGACACGTTCTGCAAAAAATCAGTCCTTTCCCGTTGCCACAATCTTGCGCGATCAGCCCAGAATCAATAACCATTCGCATTACGTTCGTTCTACAAGATGTGCAGATACTCGGACGAGCGCTACGCTCAAAATACGAAGGAAGTCATTGGTCAAGTCATTGATTGGGCTCTCGTGATCCTCGGACGCCCAGCTTGGTCAAAACAGCACTTGTTCACACGGGAACAAGCTAAGGAAGCCAAACATTCGTGTACGTACGGAATCACTTCGTTCCTTGTCAGATGGGGCGAAATCATCGCAGGTGGTAATGCAGCGACAGCCCGGATCTCGGAGTCATTTCTGCAGAAACTCAATACTGTCATCGAGCTTCGTCGACAGGAGACTTTACTTCATCAGCGGCAAGCTGACCGCACTCTGGAAGAGATCGCTAAAGATCAAGACCATGAGTACTTTGTGTCAGCTCTGGCGCAACTTCACTGGATCCTGGAAGATGTCCAGAAATTTACAAAACGTCGACACAACAACCGGAACCAAAGCCGAGACTCCGAGGAATCAACTTCTTTGGTATCCTCCAACCCATATGCTTCTTTGATTGAACTCTCGAGTCCGTCTACAATAAGTTTTAAATTGGTTCTAGACTTGTGCGTTGCTCTCGATGGTCAAAGTATATCCAAGTCTCCAGAGTTGTCTTTAGATGAAACAGACATACTGAAAGTCCATATCACCGTGGAAGAAGAAAGAAGTCAGAGGCCTATGGCAGACTTGCAGCACCCGAAGGCGGACATGTCGACACTGTCAATGATCGAAGACCGCGTCAAAGCATTGGAACAACTCGAGGATCCTCTGAGTACTACCTTGCGGTCGCAAAGGATCCTCCGCCAAAAGAAAGGCAAGATCCCAGACCTACTGGCTCTACCGGCTGATCTGCACCTTATTGGGAGTTTTGGTCACAACGAAGGCCCTTCTTTGCCTTCTCCTCATATACAGCTCTACCAGTATTCGCAGATAAGGATACTGTTTCTGCACAGATGCGTGTTCTCAGAGGCGAGAAGCAAGACAAAGAATATACTTGGGGCGATAAACATCATCAACTTGATCTGCCAGCGCGGCAGATTGAAGACTCCTTGGCCTGATGGAGAGTTCGTTATTGAACATCACGGGCTCATCAAGATCTTTGGACAAGACTCAAGGCCGAATTTTTGGCCAGACATCAACCGTGCGCTATGTTATATCTGGATCGATAACGCAGTCAATTTTCTTAAGCCAAGCCACCTCATGTGGCATCTTGCAGCGATCAATGCAGAAACTCAATTGGTCGGCCCGCCTCCTCTTCATGCTGTTATCGCGTCTTACTTTACGAGCGACAAGAAGCCGTCTAGTCAAGCTATGACGCCGGAGCAAAGAAGAACGGCAGTAGCTGATATGGCGGCCAAAGAAGAGAGAAAGTGGTACTTGGATTATCATATGTTCAGCGAAGACACTGAGGTACCAGCGCAGTGTTAAAAACACCGCTGCAGTGATTTTACACCGCACTTTTAGGTAAAAGAGTCCATGGCGCAAGATCGCTGCCACTGAGGTACCGGCGCGGTGTTAAAAACACCGCCACAGTGATTTTACACCGCACTTTTAGGTAAACAGGCAGATTTACACAGTGTATACGTGCAACTACACTTATATATAGTGTAATTTGTTATAGTGTAGAATTATAAGTTTAAAGTTGCAACTACTACTAATAATAACTAGTAATTATAGTTACCTAACGTCTAAATTTATAGTACAAAGATCCTAAAGAAGTACCCTAGCAAAGCTAAGAACTATAGGCTTAAAGCACAGTTAAAGGGTACAGAAGCATAGAGGGAGAACACTAAGGGAGAAGAAGAAGGGGAAGACAAAGTAGACAGTAATAGAGCTAAATATTAAGAACTATAAGCTTGAAGCTTAGTTAATAAGTACAGAAGCACACTAGAAGAACACCAAGCAGGAAATTAATAAGCAAAAGGTTAAGATCTAAGACCTTAAATTAAAGCTTCTTAACGCAGGGACAACAAAGAAAGACCTTAAAACAAAGTCTACTAGACTTAACACTAAATTGCGCATGCTTAACGCAAAGCTGCAGCAGGCAGATAAAGATTGCAAGAGCCTTAAGAATAAGAGCGTAAAGCTAAAGACTAAGCTAGCTAAGGCAGAAGCAAAAGTAAATAAAGCTAAGAAGTAGGTAGCAGCATAGAAGGCAAGGTTTGCAGCTTAGAAGAAGGGAATGCTTAATGTGTGCATAAAGGAAGGGTAGGAATCTACTTCTTCTTTACCCTCCTCCTCCTTGCCCTCCTTGCCCTCCTTGCCTTCTAACTCTTTCTTCTGCTGCTTATTACATCTTTACTCTTCTTTTATGCACAATGTATAAGGCTTTTATCTTAGAAGAGTAAGATTAAGGTAGGTAAGGTCTAGCTAGACGCGTTATGCTGCTTAGTTTAACTAACTCTTGCATCTAAATTAGTTAGTCTTGTATATAGCTAAGACTTTAGACTAAACAGCTTATAAACAACGCCTCTCTGCGCTTAAACTGTGCAACATTAGCAAGTTAAAGCCTAAAGGTATCTAAGGTACTAACCCTTACTCTAGACATTATAGAGCACTTTTATAGGCATTGTTACTACCTATTGCTGCTCTACTTCATGCTAGCTATAGTCTAACAGCAGGTAGCCTCTTTATCTGTAATAACCTTGCTGCAATAGGTGTTAATAAACTGTTCTTAGTACAGATTCTGCTTGCAGTATAGGCCCTAGCCCCTGCTGCTCTAAATCTTGAAGATCTCAAGCTTAACCCTACAGCTAAATTATACGTTTTTGTTTTAACAAGGCTGCATTTGCAGTTGTTGTTATATTTGTAGATAGGATTGCGTGAGTTAAGGCACTATAGGATTAAGGTTCTACTTTGCTAGATCTTAGTCCCTTCTGCAAAGTAGGGAAACCTTTTAGGCAAGCCTAGAGTTAACAATCCTTTAGCTTAGCACTTTTTATAGTAGGCTTTCTCCTCTTTGTTTAGAATAACCTTATTAACTGCAGCGTACTTAAGGCAGTTGCACTTCTTAGTATATTTGCATCTAATATTGCGGCCTATCTTTAGAGAGCAAGACTAGAAGCTAGTAGTAGTATCTAATACGTACTAGTACACGCTAGAGCCAAGGACATAATAAGGGATGTATTAGAAGCGTAAAGATAGCATAGAGTTGTTAACAGTGTTAAGGAGCGTAGTTGGTAGCCTAGAGAGTTGTTATAACTTTTGCACGTATTTAGCTTATATAAGAGTGTTTAATTTGCTTATATATACTAACCTGCGTATAGCTAAAAGTAGCGCAAGTCTAACACTGCCTCCTTTACTCTTATTACCTTACACTGCCTTAGTTACTCCGCTTCTGTAAGTACGTGTGTCTAACTAAGGGCTTCTATAGCTATAGCGCCTAACTTAACTATAGTATTGTTATATTAGCGTGCCCTCTGTCTTCTTTATTTATATTAGGGTTGCTTTTGGTTTTATACTGCTCTTTTGCCTACGCATACGTTGTCCTTGCGTTAACTATAGACTACTATAATTTGGCGTTAGACCTCCCTCTCCTTGCCTATACAAGCTTAGCGAACTTTGTAGATATACCCTGCTAGCTGTCTAGGCTAGGGTATTTCTAAGCTATATCTTAGAACTCTCTTAGGACTCCTATTAACTAAGGAGTCTTTAGATTTGGCTAGATAGCCTTTAGAAAAATATTAGCAATATCTAAAGCATCCTAGAGTTTACATATCTTGTCTGTCTACCTTATAATAGCTAAAGTAACAGGGTATACTATAATACTAGCTGTTAAATCCTTGTCTTCTGTTTCTAACAGTAATTATAGTGTCTTGTCTAGTGCTATCCTTTGCAATAGTTAACTTTGCAGTAGCTCTATATTAGCCTTGCAGCTAAGGCTGCAGATAAAAGACTTATACTCTATTTTTAATAGACTATAGAAAAGTTCTCTTAGGTCCTGCAGGTTATTAGATGTATAGACAGAAAAAGCTAAGGTCTTTATACGCCCTCTGCAACCCCTCTAGCTTAGTTTAGTTACGCTATATATACTTCTTCTACTTAGATACTAGCCTGTATCTAAGTACGTAGTAACACTGCCTAGTAGCACTAAGTAAGGATTCTGCTGTTAGTAGATACCAGAAGGTTTACTATAGATAAGGGTTAAACAGGGGGTTATACGCCTTTATGCACCCTAGCAAATGTGCTAGGGTAGTTATTCTTAACTTAGCTACTTATATTCTAACACATTGTCTTGCCTTGCGTAAAGTAGTCTAGATTAGAGATATAGTAGGGGCAAGGCAGTGTTGCTACTCCTTTTGCACATTGTGCATACCCTAACATAGTTTATTAGGAATTAATTAAGCATAAGCATCCTCTAGTAACTACTAACGCAGTATAGCAATTAACTAAGTTTTAACGCTTAGGGACGACAAGCCTGTTATAATAGTAATAGACTGTTATCTATATAGAGGGAGGTTAACCTATAAGAGGCCTATTATTGCTTCTTAAAGTCTAACCTACACGTTAGACTGTGCCTTAAAACATGTACATGAAAAGAGACATACCTTTATTAGAGCGAGCACAAGCCTTCCTATAGTTAGTCTATATACTTTGTAGAGCCTATTTAACAAGCCAACTGCTATTAAAGTACTTAGTTAAGGGCTAGGCACAAGCAACATATTTGCATATTATATAGTATGCCTGCAGGTATATATTGTTAAACTCTTAGGTGTCTTGAAGACGCTACTCTATATTGCAGGCTGCTTGAATTGTCCTCTTCTACTCTCTCTCTCCCTATAGATCTATAAATTGTTAGTAGTCTTCCTTTGGAATAAGGACACCTATATAGGCAGCTACGTAGGCTGCAAGCAGTTTAAAATCCCCTAACTTAGGGCGTCTGCAGCGACTATGTAGTTCTAGTATTATTATATGTCTATTCCTAGGCTTTGGTAGCTTAAACGTTGCTAGCAGGAGTTGTAAATTTGCTATAGTAGACAGCTTGTCTAGTTTGCTGCTAGAGTTTATTTTACACAGAATAGATCAAGTTGGTACAGATGTGCACGTAACTTGTCTACACAGCGTAAAAGAGATAATAATACTCTAGAGGTCTAACGCGAACACGCAGGAAGTTGTTACTAGCAGTAGTAGATTGCATCTATTAGCAAAGTAGCTCTTGCCCTAACAAGCTGCTATCTAATTAGAGTTAAATAGGTATTAGGGTAAGCTTAGTTAGCATCTACGCTAGAGTAGAAGCTAATTATGTAGCAAATTCATAAGTCTGTTAGCTATCTAAAGTAGTATAGTAACAGCGCTAATATTAGAGTTTAGCTTTAATAACGCTTTAGCTTAAGTTAACATAGTTTAGCGTACATGCAATTAGCAGAGCTAGTGCTGCAAAGGGCAGCAACCCTAACAAGCGCTTATAATAACTTCTGTCCCTGTCTAGCAGTAATCTTAAGGGGCTCTGACTTTAAGCCTTTATATAATATATAGTTAATAGTGCTACTACCTATGCTGTAGACTACAACTCTATTGCTAGTACTAAACTTAGTATAGTGTATAGTATTGTAGAGTAAGAACATAGTGTAGATAGCTGCGCATTCTAGACAATAATAGCAGGGTTCTAGAGAGATATTAGGCAAGAGGTATACGTGCAGGCAATACTTCTGCAGCTGTGTATACTAGTACAATTGCATTAATTGCACGTTATTACTTATAATGCAGGGTAAAGTGTTGCAATACTACTAAACACCTTAAGTTTCTAAAGATGCCCCTTAATTAGTTGCTACTAGCAACATAATTAATAGGCACTCCCTAGGTTAAACGTTGCTAAGGCAAGATCTTCCTTTAATAGACTAAAATGCGCAAAGCAGAGCAGTCTACACAAAATATTATAATGCCTTTTACTAATAGGCAGCGCTAATACTAGTTCTATTAAGAGTGTCCCTTAGCCCTTGCCTCCTATATATAGACTAATTAGTAGTACTCTACGTTATAGGAGGCTTTACGCTAGTAGCTCCTAAGACTGCCCCTAGGGCTGTTAAAGGTTGGTGTACCAAAGGCGCAGAGCTTTAGGAATTTAAAAATATGTACTAGTATAAAAAGCCTCCTCTATTAGAAGCAAGTATAAGCCCTAACCTTGCTTATACTAGTTGCCAACAACTGTTAAGAATTTAGCGTCCTTTGCTATCTGTACCCTACATAGTACGCTACTGTAAGCTACTATTAACAGTTACAGCATAGATGCAGCTACGCTCTAACATGCTACAGAGATCTACGCAGCTACCTATATATAGCAGAGTAAGTTAGGTTTCTTATAAGGTAAGGCAACACAACCAAACAGTAGAGGCCTACTAGTACACTAATTACAAGTGCAAAGTATCAAAGGCTAGCTGCTTAATTAATAAGTTGCAACTTAATTACTAATATATAGGTTAAGCACACTAAGTCTAGTCTTGTTAACCTTAAACTCTATAGAGGCTGCAAAACCTCTATAAAGAATGCTGCTGTCAAATAACTATGCTTTTCTAAGGCATATAGTTAACAATAAACACAGTACCTAAAGGTTTTAAGTAGGGATTAACTTAAGCACAAACGTCTTCCTAGAGAGTCCTATACCCCTTTCTTAGGCGCGCCAACAAACACAATATAAAGGCACACAGTATTGTCTGCAGCTATTGCGTTTTAAGCGTAGTATCTTAATAAGCTAGAGCTCTAGCAACAATAGATAAGTGTGTTTAGTAGTGTACTAGCTTTAGCTAACAGAGTAAATATGTCTAACCTACACTTAGGCAGAATGGCTACCTTAGGTATAGTACTATGTGCTAAAGCGCAAGACAATTCAAAACATAGTTATAGCAAGCTAAAGCCTGCTTTACTTTATTAACCTAGTATGCTCTAGGTGTATAAGGCTTTGTTAGCTTGCTGTGCTGCGAGGCTTTGTTAATTTACTATGCTGCAAGTATAGGCGCAGACGTAGATAGTTGCTAATAGCAATGTAAGCAATAGTCTGTGTTAAATAGAGGGGTACTTAGCAGAGCAGATTAGTGTGATAGCGTTTAGTAAGGCAAGGTAAGGCAAGGCAGTAGGCAAGGTTATCCTATAGGCTATTAGCGTTGCTTATACCTAGAGGAGTGTACTTAGCAGAGCAGATTAGGGCGATAGCGTTTAGCAAGGCAAGGTGTTTAGTAAGGTTATCCTATAGGCTATTAGCGTTGTTTATACTGTAGAGGGGTATACTTAGCAGTTTAATAGGAGAGTTAGTAAATTAGAGTTTAGGCAACAGGCGAGCTTGTTGTTATAAAAGCAGTAGCTAGTAGCTCTTAGCAAAGCAATAGCTAGCTCTTACAATAAAGGTAAAGGCGCGTAATGCTAGCATACTATTAGCTAACAATTGCTTAGGCGTTATTACAGCATACTGCTATCAAGCTAAAGTATTAAGGGAGTGCTTTAATACTGTTAAGAGGTTATAATAGTACTTTAAAAGCTAAAGTCGTGGGTTATATAAGCACCAACATAGTAGAGAGAGTTACTAGATGCTATATAGTATACTTAATACACATTACACAGTATATGTTGTTAAGTAGTTGTATAGAGATAATATAACTCTTATATAGTATTACTAGCAGCAACATCTCTAGCATAATTTAAACAGAAATACTCCTTCTAGAGGAATGGTAAGTTGTGCTATATATACAGTGTAGCACTAAGTAGACGCAACTTATTGCTCAACTTGCTGTACTTATGCTAAGCAAACAACATTAGGAAGTAAGAGTTATATACAACACTGTATACAGCCTTAGGTAGGCAGACTATCTTAATATCCTAGAGGTTTTTCCTTATTAAGCCTACTATGCGTGCTGCAACGTCCTTCTCCTATAGTAGCTTAATCTAAACTCCTTTAGTATTTAGCTGTGTTAACTAAGCAATGCGGCTGTCTGCGCTGTACTCTAGGTATTGCGTAGCGTAGTAGCTATAAGAAGAGAACAGGATAAGGGCTTGCAGGACAGTGTTCTATTAGACTTAATCTAAACTAGTTGCTATAAGCTTGTAATACTTATAGACATCTTGCTGCAGCAGTCTCTAAGCAAGAGGAGTGTTAGGACTGCTATATATAGCAACGTTAATATAATCCAAACTAAGATATTAAAACATCCTAGCAAGCTTTACTAACAGGTTAGTTAGTTGCTAAAAATAGAAAAAGTTATTAGGAGGATTATTTCTAGTCCTTTTGCACTTAGGCTTAGGCACAGGAGCAACATTTCTTACTTGCTTTAGCTGTATAGGAGTAAGAAGAAGGACGTGTAGTTGCTTTACTGTTATAACAAACTTTGTTACTAACAGCTTAGCTAGTGTTAGATTAGGGGTTAAGAGAGCAGTAGGTATGTTATAGAAAGCTGCTATATAGGTATAAAACCCCTAAGCCTATGCTTATAGAATTACACTGCTGCTAGGTTAATATTCTTAATTCTAGGGTGTAATTTAGCTTCTGCGCTTATAACTAATACTAGGTCGCATAATATTACAGCGCAGCGGCTAACACCCTCTATCTATACTAAACCTTAACTTAATTCCCCTGCTTTCTTAGGCTACTGCTGCAGTCGCTATATATGTTATGCAAAAAGTCTTTCTGTGCGTTGTAGTTTGCAACTACACCTATAAGTAATACCTAGGTCTCTGTCCTACTACGTAACGCTTCTATTATATAGACATCTATATAATTGCTATGTCTGCTATAAACCCTTAGTTACTAGTACTATTATTGCGTTAGAATTCCTGCAACACCTAAATAGTGTAGTGCGAATATTAACTCCCTCTTTAGAGAGGCTTACAGCACTGCATAACTAAGAAACAGAGAAGACACTATAAGCAAGCATGTCTTATCTAGTATATCCCCTTTATAGACCTTAACGCTGCGTTAGTAGATAAGGCAGCATTATATAATTATACTAATAACATACACAGTAACACAAGCAGCAACCCTAATGTTAAACCTAGCACCTACAACCCCTAAGACCTTAATATACACCAAGACTAAGAGGAGGATAATGTCTATATTCCTAACATAACAGACTAGTTAGAGGATATAACTGCTGTTAACACTAACATCAACAGAGGCTTTAAGACAGCAGCAGATAATCTAGAATTTAAGGCCTTAGAAATGTTTAATGCATTTGTTAGTATACTAAGGGCAAGAGTAAAGAAGATGCGCAAGGCTATAACCAAACACTATAGTGTTAACATTGGCGACCTAATATAGAAAGGTTATTAAGCTGTTAACAACTTGCTTAGAGATGTTATTATACTAATTACCATACTATGCTGCTCTAACGGCTGCGTAGCATATACTAGTAGACTCCTAGCTGCGTCTTAGTGTCTATCTTGCGGTAAACAGCGCTTTAACCAGGATAGAAATGTAGTTTATTTATTCTAATATATCCTACTGTTGCCACGACTCTGTCTCTAGTATAGCGATGCTAAGAGGTTAAAACAACTAACCTCTTATAGAGCAAGCTTCAACCCTGCACAAACTAATAACAGACATTAAAATAATATATTTAATAGAGACTAGTTTTGCAAATGCTAGTTGGCTAGTTATTTCTAAGACAATTAGCATCTAGCCCTACAACTTACTCTAGATGCTATTAGAACTGTTAAGCACCTAAAAAAGCGTTAAATAGTTATACTAGTAGTGTTGCATCTACTAAACCTGTACCTAAGTATAAGGGAAGACGCTTTAAATACACTTACTACCTATCTTATACCTAGAGGCTTTAACAAAGACTTTGCTAACATATAGCTTAATCTACTAGTTACTAAGCTACTTGAGCTGCACAGCAGAGTTAACGTTCACAACAGAGAATTACAAAGAGATTTTATGTTAAAGGCCTATGTAATATTAGTTACTAGAGACAGACTAGCTATTGCTAATATAATAGGCACAAAAAGCCCTAGTAAATTAAAACAGAGTTGCTAGATGTGTCCCTTTACTAGCACTTAGGGACGTGCTAGAAGATATTACTATCTAAACAACAGGGAACTACAGCCTGCTCTTTATAGAGACATGCAAGACTAGATTAAGCGCCTTAAACACTATTGCACTACTGCTACTAGTTAACAGCACTACACTAATATCCTAAGAGACCTTGGTATTACATATTAGTCAATTCTTATAGACCTACTAACTGTCTACTTTCTACGCAGTTTCCTAATTAACACAATGCACTTAATAAACTACAATATACCTAAATCTATGTTTAAACTCTAGAAGGGAGCAAAATACCAGCAGAGGAGTCAAGGAGTCCTACAGCACCTATAGGTTATATTAGAATCTAACTAGGAACTAGTTAATTAAAGTTTGCTAGTATTGTAAGCTATAGTTCCTGCACATGTAGGCACAGCTCCTAGAGGAACAAGTAGCTTTAGCAACTAGACTATACACAAATAGCAATTACACTTTATAACATATAGTGCTTCTGCACTACATTAATACCTGCAGGAACCTTACGCCCTAAACTTCCTACGCTATTGCTAGTTACTGCACTACATAAGTGTGCAGAATTTTACCTCTACAGACATTCTTAAGGTAGAAAGCCTTGCTGCTTCTTTTGTAGATAAGTACAAAAACCTTTACTACTATAGCAACTTTGAACTTCTCCTGTTATGCACTATATAATATTACTACCTACTCTACCTTAGACAGAATATTTGTAATTTTAGACTACTATTGTGTTTTGCGCAATAGACACTAGAATAATTTCTTTGTATAATATAGCAATTCTCTACTACAACCGCGTATAAGCACTAGAGTGCAGAGATTAACATGCTTAATTGCGAACAACAACTACACGCCCAATAGCACTTTAAGAGACAGTATATAGTAATATCTAATAACTATTTACTTTACATAGATAACTCCCTGTTACTTTCTTACTAGCTAGTTAATAGGACTAGTAAGACAATAGATCTACAGTAGTAACGCAAACTCTAGAAAGTAGACAACCCCCTAGCATCCTAGCACACAGGAACTTATATGTTAGAACTAGTTCTATATTGTGGCCTAATCTTACTATCTAGTACAAAGGTAGGAATGTTTTTACTAACTTACTAGAGGCTTATGTTAAGGAATAATTTGTTAGTTATATACTACGCAGACCTACCTGCAACAGCTTAGAGGGAGACTATATAGCTGTTATTTAGCACTGTAGTTATTCTATTTAAAGAGCTAACTAACTTGTCTTAGTAGGCTAGAATCGCGAGATATTAGAAGGTTAAGTTGCCTAGTCATCACCTACTATAGCTAAGGATATTTAATAAGCACAACACTGATTTCTTCTGTATCCTAATCTACTAAATTGTTAATCTTGTAGGTGCTGCACAGGTCTACTACTAGAGGGGAGCGTTAATTAAGAAGTACCTATTCTTAGTAGACAAGCATAGCTGTTCTAAAGAGGACGTCCCCTAGCATGTATCCTATATTAGGTTAGGGTTAGCAGCAATATACTGAACTATAAGGGAGCTAAAGAGCAAGAGATTAATAGTTATACAACAGAAAACTAATATATACAGCAAATTAGCTGCAAATGCTTAATAAAAACCTGTCTATTTATGCTGTGTAAAGAAGACTGTGTGACAGTGTAAAACCTGCTAAATTAAACATTAATATTAGTGTAAATACACAAGCTGCGGTGTAAAATACACCCCTAATGCGGTGTAAAGGGTGACCTTTTTGCGGTGTTATTTACACGATAAAGGAGCGGTGTTTTTTACCCGGTGTGGTACCTCAGTGTGCATCATCCTTGATGTTTTTGAGATACGATTGGAGCTGCCCCATTTAGGCCGGTGGCGGCGAAGGAGATGCAGAGCTATAACTGATCGTATCTCAATGGAGTGGGTAGGCTCGGCATCGTGGTGGCGGTGATGGCAGTTGGTGTAGAAAGGTGTGGGGGAGTGGATGGTAGGACTAAGTGTTCTTGGAATATATACATCAGGGGAGGAGATTGGCCTTCCCAGGAGCCGCAGTGAAAGTGGAGGGGATCTCGAACACTGTTCTGGTGGTCCTTCTGTAGAGGCTTGGTACTGAGCTTGGTCAGTGAAGTCAAATGATACCCAATCCGCTGTTTGTGGATGTTGAGAAGGCCGCCTTCTCTCCCAGGTGACGCCCCGTAAATTATTCGACGCATTTGCAGAGCGCTGAAGGTTACATCGAGCCGAACCATAGATCGAAGTTGGACCCTGATGTGAGGAGCGACGAGCCGAGGAGCGACGAGCCCTAGAGCGTACCTTCTATCCATGAGCTGACTGACACTACCAAGCCAGGTCTGTATATCACAAAGATATGCTCAGGGAGCGAGCGAGATCCCAGTAGTCCGAAGACATACTGTGGGCTCTGTATGCGATGACTATGGACTCCAAATATTCCTATGCAGGGTTGCGTGATTGCAATAGTGCAAGCCTCATTGCTTGTATGGAAACTGTCTACCGCTTGGTAGGATAGAAGCTTGCCGAGCACAGTCTCCTCTTGCCGGGTCAAGGCAACGGAAACAAAGGGGCTCTTCAAAGCCCTGTTGCCGTTGAGCGGGTACTCAGTTTGTTTAAGCTCGAGCATAAGGAGGCTTTCTGCACGAAGTTACCATATAGGTCTCAACATGACTGTTTGAATGATGCGGTAAAACGCGGTTCCAGTGAAGTGCAACCTCGATGTAACAATGTGACAGTACGCCGATATATTCAGCTGGGACCCAGCTCGAGCTCGAGCTTAACGATCAGACCAGTTGTAGAGCGAGATCTCAAACTCTGAGTGGAGCAAGGATTCCTACGCACCGACTCGCTTGATATGAACATTCGTGAATGAAGGTTGTATATGATTGTGGGTCAAGTGAACAGCCACAATATGGCGAGCATGTTACATATAGCCCATTGCCATATAGAACTTTGACGCCAAGAGCTCTAGCATATCTCGAGACTTGAGCTCGAAAAAGCGATGACGATGATGTCGGGTTCGTGAAGACTTCGAGCATCGAAAATACAAGCATCGCGGGTGTGTAGTAGGAAATTACGCCGCGATGTACGGTGGCCAGGAATATGACCAAAGCCTGAATGCAGTTGAGCTGTGACCCCAAACAGGTTCTTAGCGCTTGCTATATTGGTTGGCGATTTGCATGTCTCGCATTGTTTCGTTGGGTAGTGTGGGCGGCTTCGATGTGAGTGGAGAATGCGCTTCTGCACTCTGATTCGCCGACGACCCCGGTCGACGCTGTACCACGATCGACGTCTTACAACATCAAGCGGTGTTCGACAAGAGTTTATTGAGACGTGTACGCGGCTATCTTGGTACTGGATTTGCTTTGTGGTCCAGCAGTTGATTGTTGGTTCGCATTTGCAGTCCATGGTATGTATCCAGGCATCTGGTATGGATGAGACGCGTCGCGAGAAGCAAAAGCCAAGTGAAAAGGATCTTCGCAGACCCCTACTTTGATCTTCCATTGGTACAGCGGACACTATGCGCTCATTCTGATATGCAAACAATATGCGGGAGCGCTGTGGAAGGCATGACAATCCAAACGGATTAAGGCTATCATGCACAAGAACCTTGAGCGACGACGACGGTCGGCGCGATTGGTACAGACGAGTGTTTGGCATCGTGAACACTGCGGCTCCCTCTGAATTCGCGCACGTTTGCCTGACCCAACACAGAACTTAGGCGAAATGATGCCGTTCGTCCAGAACAAGAGCCACGTTGTTTGCGTCGATGATTGGCCCACGAGTTGCCCGAGCCATGTCCAAGTCATGCACACGGCTGCTCGCTGTTGCCCAATGCCTCGCATCGTAAGTGTTGAGAAGTACGTGTTGTGAACGGTTTTGCCTGGAAGCCTGCCCTGCCCACGATACTCCCAGACCCTTCATTGGATGGTAGCTTCCATCGCGATCACAAGACCATGGAGCGCTTCGTTCTGGCACAGGAAGGATGGTGGTACAAGTCTCAGAGAGTTGTAGTTCATAAGCGCCAGACCTACTCGCCTTAGACTCAACATCATCTCGAAGGTTCAAGACTCTCACTTAGCCCCTCCTCTCGATTCCCATCTCTTACTTGTTCAATTCCGACTCAACTCTAACAGGATATCGCGCAAAAGATGGCGGAGACAAGTACACCTATGCCTCACTGCACGCTCCAGTGTCGAAGTGGTATAGTATCGGAGCAGGGCGCAGGAGAGCTCGTCCTGGGTGATCGGCCGCTTTTCAGGCCACTCAGAGTCCGCCACGTGGGGTAAGAGTCGTTCGACGTCTTCGCTGCGTTCAGGTACTGACATGACGTTCTTGTCAGTACGAGAATTTCCCCAGGTCTGCTCGAACTCTTGTCAACTTGACTGGACGAGTCGTGATTCTAAACAAGAAGCACGTTTCGATACAAAGAACACGACAATCAGCAACGAAATGCGCACTGCTCAGGTAGAGGGCCCCAAGAAAGCTCCTACGCCGCTCGAAAGCATTCGTACCGGCGACGAACCTCTCCTCACCACCCCTTTCGAAGCTCGACATACGCGTGGGGACCATGAACCACATTGGACCTCGCCTACGTGGGCCGTCGGCGAAACGGGGCTGGCCGAGTGTGGTAGGAGCACATAACACCTTGAGTCAGGATCGATGCCTCTTCGGATCAATGGATGCATGATTATGTCCATTCCGGGCGGGTGCATGTTTTCCAGCAAGGTAACGTCGATGGTGTCAAACGATCAGAAGGCTGGCGGAGCACGGGCCATGGTGTTTTCTCGGCGCGTGCTGCAAGAGCTTACCAAACAGGAATAGCGCTGTCACGTGCAGTTCGATCCAGAAAATTACCCCTCGCGCGTCACAACGACACCTCATCGACCCTCCCAGTCCGCCAACACATAGCAGCTATCGCTGCTCCGGATATTAGCGGTCGCGTTCTCATAGACGGTCGTCAACTCGGTTTCCAAGTTTGGAAGCGGGACGCCGTGCCTTACCCGCTGGGCCGTGCGCGACCACTCTTTTTCCCTATTTGCGGCTACGCGACGTTCACGGATTGGACAGCTTCGGCCCCCATCAAAGACACAGCGGCTACCATCGTCAACTGCCAGAATGCAACCAATCAATTTGTTCCGAGATACTTCATTCATCATTGAAATATGAAGTGGAGGTACTAGAAAAGCGATCGTAAGAGGTACCGCCCGGCAAACCCCTTCTCATCCTCCACCAGCCAGCGTCAATCTTCCGCTGTGTCGAACTAAACCCAGGCGCCGAAAATGAATGGACTCGATCCGAAAAAGAAACAACTCCAGGGTGTACATGAAACTTTAGACGCCACGCTCCGATCGCTCCCGGCTCAATGTCCAACCTGCTGCAATCTGCGGTTGCGCTCGCACCCGAGCTCGTAGATTTCGTAGTCCAATCCTCGAATCATCTCCATCGATTTGTCGATCGAAGCACGAAACTTGCTCCCATCGCGTTGCCAGCGATTGATGCGCTCAACCTCGGCGGCCCGGCGGCGCATCTTGGTGTCGATCTTCTCACAGAGCTTGCACTTGGTGCCAGTGGGAATTGTTTGCATGATGAGCTTCATGCCGCAGGTTTCACCGATGCGGTACTCCTTGGCGCAGTGCTGGCGGAAGTGACCCCACTTCCAGTCGCCGCATCCAAATCGATGTTGGTCGTAGAAGCACATGTTTCAAGTGTAAGAGTTGGAACGTTGCAAGCTGACCAATTGTTAGTCTTGCTCGGCAATCGTTTGGTTGAAAGGGCCTGTCAACCTACCTAGTGTACCGTTGTTCAGACAGATACTCTCAGAGGGAGCGCGAATGGGCTGCTGTTCGGGTCAGCTCAGGGGCCTTGGTCGACTCGATTATCGACCACACATACAAGATGGTTGGCTGAGAGAGGATCTTGGTGGACTACTGGTGTTGGAGAAAGAGTAGGCCCAAGGTTGATGGTGTATCAAGAGATGGAAGATGCTCAGAGATGTCTGTCTTTGACTGGAAGTCTGATTGAGTGCGAGCTTGATGAGTTGGTTCTCAGGGAGACCACGCCGCTATTTATGCTCTCAACGGAGAGTTCTCGCCCAGTCGTCGACGCACTTCGTTACGGGCCTTTGCCGCTGTCAAACCAAAGAATGATAGCATGGCCTGTCCTTCCGCCGGACATGGTGGTACCCCACCTGGCTGCGTCCAACGATATTGCCACGATCAACGGATACCGCTCATTCTGCCGCTAAAGATTGCGGAGACGGGCTGCAATGATACCCTAGGCCGTGCCGGCGTTTCCAGCTGCAGAAAGATATCACATCTGCTAAGGGATCACCGCATTGTGGCTCCAGCGATGGCGCGTTCTGGTCCAGTCAAAACGAAAATCCCTCATCTCCCTTATCCCTGTGTATCGAACGGCGTCCATTACTCGAAATTGGATGGTCTTTCGACATACGATTCGAACCGTCGAATGTGTAGCAAGGCGGGTGTTCGTGAAGCGAGGTACGGTCACGTGCCGCAAAAACCATGCCGAGCGATGGACCGGCCCACGAGCTTTGACAAGCGAGTTGCTCATTGGTCAATGGCGGCGAGTTCGCTGGCAAGTTCAACGTCCCGGAAGCAAACGGGGTTCACGGGTGAAGTCTAAGCTACGATTTCCCCTACGCTTTCCGTGCAGAAGTCTGAACAGCCGTTCCCTAAGCCATTGGTGGATATCAGATGCGAAACACTTTCAGCAACGCATCTGGCGCACTGCATTTGCTCCTGCTCAGTCTGCCCCTTGCTCAGTCGTGGTCCGGGATTTCCTCATTTGCAGTCTCTTAGGGGTGACCCTAGTCCTTTGCATCGAAAGGCGCTAATCATCACATGTAGTCATACCCTTTCACCGATGGCCCCTCGATCGACCCTCGTCTCCACTGAGTAGTCAAGGCGCTGTGTTTGGCTGACACAAAATTTGCCAACCCCTCAAGCACGAGCTCGAGGCGCTGTCGGCCAGTCACCTTATCTGCCCATGCTGCAGTGGCCTGTCCTGGATATCACATCCGGTTATCCCATACCTCCACTCGTATGGCACGCTAGCAATGACCGCATGCATCTTGCATTGCACCATCGGCACCCTTTCATTCAGCTGATCAATCTCTCCACTCAACGGCTCGGTCTTCCCGCGTCCGGCCTATTGTTGACTTGCTAGGCCATGCACGCTGACAGGCATGCTTCTCTTGGAAAATAAGATGGCGTGAAGTTTATGCGGAACCTAGCCCGTCATTGCATGTCGAATCAATCATCTGGACCCCGGACAGACACTAGAACCGGCCAAATCATGCCCCATCGGAGATCCTCTGACGTGGCGAGCGCGGTTTGGTTGATCTATGAGGAGAGCATGCCCCGAACCTTCACCTCGCCATCAGTCATGGGTGTTACGAATCAATCCGTATTGGCTCCCGCACTTGTTACCGTAGTCTTTGCGAGGAAGCCATATCCACAGCCCGCAGGTAACGCGTCACACTTAGACATGATCAATCTATCATAGGGCTACTCTCACCGGTAACCATGCCAGGACATGAGTCCGGACGGAAGGCTTGCCAATGGCTTACAGGAGTGGCTGAATGGTGGCAAGTTGATGCAGCATCTCCAAGCCATGAGACTGCCACAATCACTGAAAGCAGAACATCTCCGTACAATCAAGCCAATTGCTTCCTCTCAGTAATTGAGATTACATCTCTGCTCCTCTCTCTGACTCGGCGTGTTGAAATTATTGGCGTTGTCGTCTTGACAGTCTGCAGCATAAAATGCTGGATGTTAAGGTGTTGTTGTGTCGTCTGAAAGCGGTCTCGCGTCGTGCACAGAGCCACACCCAGCCATCACAACAAACACCAGAACTGCGGCCTTCCTGCGGCCGTCTACCAACCTTGCAAATAGCACATCGGCCAATCGACCTGATGCTGATTTTTACCTTATTGCGTCTAAATGACTCTGTGGTGCTCGTTGTCGTCATGTTAACAGCAACTTGGCCCCAAAGGTGGTCGTGGACTCGTCCTGGAGCCACCAGCTGTAGTTCTCGACATGACCTGACGTTGAAAATTCGCTACAAGGCAGTCCGCATCGCTACTAACTCACATGACGAGAAGTTTGCGCTGGGTGCGGTGCCTGCGCATGGACTGCGGAGGGTAAGGAAGCATGGTCGCACGCAATTTTGATCAGTGGACGAGCTGAAGCTGTGCGTGTGTGGGTCGGGAACGCGGTCGGTAGACCTTGCACTGTGAGTGGTGGGTATGGAGGAGTTACTGGATTGGTGGGCTATGCTCATGAGGTGGATCGGTGTCGGCCTGGCCTGGCTATGTGCATGTCCCCGCGGTCAGAAGTGACTTGGTTGGCTAGATAGATTGACGTAGGTTACATGTATGCCGAGAGCTGCGGTTTGGGGACTCCTCCGAGCAGGTAACGGCTTGGACATATGCTTGGAACGTGGTGTAAGCGAAGGCTGATAGTCATATGAATATCGTCTTCCATGGAGTTGTTGCAGGCTGGCAGTCAGTGAACCCTCGATATCTCAGCCACAAGGACGAGGCGGGCAGGGAGGCGGGGTCTCAGGCTGAAATTTCTGACTGACCATACTTTCCTCCAGCATGTGCAAGGAGCTGAGGACTTTGGCTCGACGATGGAAGGCTGCGTATATGCAGCTATCATCTAGCTGCATGTGCATTGCAGTAGTAGAGTGGACCAACCTGAATCGGTCGTGACCTCGATCAACGTCGGGCTGACAAGCGGACGACAGGCTTACCCTTTTGTGGTCAGCGAGACTAAACGAAATCGTGACAATGATTCATCCTGGCTATCCGCTTCGAGTGCTGTACGCTGTGATCGCGGTGGGAAGGTGGTTCTTTGATAGCTCCTCGACAAAAGCAAACGACGGTGACGTATTCACGAATCCCTATATTCGAGGGGCTGGTCTACGCATAAACTCGTTGCATGAAGGACAGCAAAGACAGGAGAACTCGGACAGCCCGCTGCTCCGCCCTATGACGCAAGTTGAGGGGTACAGGTGCGATGTGTCGTACGGACGTAGAAACCCCATCGAAACGCCGAAGGGCCTTCCTCCTTGGAACAACTGGTCTTCCTTTATTTTGCTGCAGTACGACTTGGCCTCGCGGCAACCCCGGCGTTTGCGTCAGCTGATTAGTTCCAGGAGCCTGGACTAAAGAGTCGCCGTGCATGTGTACAGCAGCTCGTGTACCGTCAGACCTTCATCGTGGGCGTCAAAAGAACGTTTCCTTCTCAATACGTGTCATGGAGCTACCCGCGTCTGAAGGATATGAGCGGAACGCAGTGATGAGCCAATTGCGGAGCTTGCTTGTAACAATCCGGAAAGGCGCGCCGCGAAAGTACTGTGTATCAATGAGCGGTGTCAATCAGCCTAGTTGCAATAGGACCGATACGCTATGCTAGACCAGCATTTGGTCTTAGGGGCAATGGTGGGGTAGAAGTTCGACGGAAGATCCATGGAAGGTGACGTTGTGTAGACGTCCGTGTCATCTGAAACGTCTCGATATTCTGCGGGCGCGAACGTGAGCGCTTAGCAGGCCATAAGATGGCCACCGTCGCATCTCAAGCCCTCTTCTTCGCACAGAAGACCCAATCCTTCCACGTTTCCTCCGAGGCCGTTGGGCAGTCAGGTCGGAAGCGAGTCCGCCTTAGATTGTTCAGACGTGCAGCAGCGTGCGTCTTTAGTGTCGTCTCATTTAAGCGAGGATGGCAGTTATCCCAGTCCGATCGCGGCCGTTAGAACATCAAAAGCATGCCCCCGAAGTTGACCAAGGCGTGTTCTTCTAGAAAAGACGTCCTTCGAAGGACGTTGTCAAGACACCAAGCGGTGAGCCCCAGCCATCCCAGCCTTGGTGAGCCAAATTTTGCGTGCGGCAATGCTGAACCGGCAAACGCTTTCTTTGACACCGATCAAGACCCAACGACATGCTGGCGAACCAAGGTCTGGCACCGGAAAACTTCCGAAATCCTCCAAGCTTCCGATGTGCTCTCAGAGTGTGATCAAGTGATGGCGCGTCCGCGGGAGAAAAGAAGGTGGCTGGCAGCTGGCAGCACTCGATGGGCCAGCAGCAAGGTGCTGAGAGAATGAAACAATGACATTCAGGGGAACATGTGGCATCGCTGAGCTGGATGATGACCATTGAATACGGTCAAGACGCGTCACGAACAGACGTTGCGAACGCGTCGAATATCCGGTTCAGGCCCGAGCTCTGCTGACTCAGCGTCGCTCCCGCCTTCCTCAGCCGTAAGGACGACGCTGCTCTTTTCCTGTCTCTACCAACATCTCTCGGTACTGCACGTCGAATTGCATCTCTTTGTCTGAGGATAAAGCGGACCCATGGTGCTCGCATGCTTATCTCGACAGCGCTGTTCGCAGCCTCAGTCCTGAGGACAACAGCGGCAATCCGCGAGATGCATGCATCCGATGGGCAATTCACTGTTCACTTGCAGAGTCGTACCCAAGAATCTCATCATTTGGTTCAATTTCATCATTCTGTTTATCCTAACAACAGAAACGAGCAACGTCGATCGCGCTTGATCAGATCAACCTTATACGCTTGCAGCAGTTCCGCATCTGTGAGCTTTGGTATGACTTCTGAGCTGTGTGCCGCAGGGCAAGAGTCTGGTGCGGAAACCGGATTGAGATGTTATTGCGCTTCAGCTTGCTGCTCGGCGACCATTCGCAGGCGATTGACAAAGGCTCGTCTATTGGGGCGATTGTTGTCCGTCATAGTGTACTTGAGCAGCTCATCCAGCCGATCTTGGAGAAAAAAGTCGGTGTGGCCCGCTCGCTGAACGAGCATACCCAGGCACGCACGCGCTAAGATGAGGGACTGGTGGTGACCGTTGATTTCACCTAGTAGCCTCTCGCGGCTATACCAGGCCAACAGCTGCTCAGCATCGACATGCGGATGTTTGAAGGTCAAGGGTAACGATTAGACTGTATTGCCCGATCATAATGTCTTCACAATCAGGAATCAGCTTGTCCGAACGAAGCAACAAAGAGGCCTTGGATTGGGGACAAGGCTTTAACTCACACTCCCCTCTACACGTACAACAGCCGTACCAATGCCCAGATTGTAAACCATCGAATAAAGCTATATTGGGGGTCGATGTGAACACGTTTTCCACATTCAAGCTTTCTCTCCACCGATCTCCCTGAGCCTGACCCTCAACCCCCCCTTTGGCCTCGCCGTGATGCCACCCTGAATCTTCAACTCCCAATGCCCCTCCTCAAACTCGACCTCGAACCTGCCCACCAAGCTCGCCACAAGGCACGCAAACTCCGCCTTCGCAAACTCCTTTCCAATGCAGCTCCTCGGTCCATGCAAAAACGTCGTAATTGCGTAGTTACTTTCCGCACCACCGGAGTTAGCATTGTTGCCAAGCCAACGATCGGGGTTGAACGACCGCGCGTCTTCGCCCCAGAGATGGGTAGACGTATTGATAGCCCAGGGGCAGATGACCACGGTCGTTCCGCGCGGGACGAAGGCGCCGCAGATCGTTGTGTCGTTTGCGGTTTCGCGCATTGTGAGGGGAACAGGGGGGAAAATGCGCATTGTTTCGTTCAAGACAGCGTTGAGATACGGCAGTCGGTCGATGTCAGTGCTCGAGATCTGGGCACTGGAGTCCGAAAGCGCGGGGAGCTGAGAGCGAAGTTCTTCGCGCAGACGGGTTTGTGTCTCGGGGTGCTGGCAGAGGCAGTAGATGGCCCAGGCCATGGCGCTAGCGGTGGTTTCGTGGCCTGCGGCGAGGAAGGTCATCAGTTGATTTACAAGGTCTTCGTCTGTGAAACCGCCGGACTCCATGGCGACAGATAGAATGTCGTGGGACGGCTTCTCGCCGCGCTCGAGTTGGGCACGCTTCGTGGCGATGAGATCGCGGGACACTTTCTTGATGGTACCAATTGCCTGACCGATCTCGTCATTGCGCTTCAGTGGCAGGTTGACAGCTACCCAATGAGGTAGCATACCGAGTAGCAGCTGGATGACCTGAGCGCCACGATTGTTGGAAAAGATCTTCTTGTACGTCTGGAACAGCTCGTTCTCAGGGTTCATGAGCGAGTCGAAGTCTTTGCCCATGCCCGCTGAGCCAATGATATCCAATGTCGCGCGAGAAGCCCAGTCACGGACTTCGATGACGACTGAGCCATCTGGAGCCCTGTCCGCAGTCTTTATGATGCGATCAGTCATCTCCTCACTTTTCCCCCAGAAGATTGGATAGAGGTCCTTGACATGACGGAATGCAAAGGCAGGCATCAGCAACTTTCTCTGGCGCTGCATACTGTCAGTCTCTAGACGAAGACCAATTGCTTCCTCCTTGTGTCGGGCTCTCTCTGCCAGTCTTGCGACCTTTACGGTCAATCACGTGCGAGTTTCATGGCTGACTTCTGGAAAAAGACTTAGCACATACCTTATGCTCATCTCCTTCAGCCAGCAGAATTCCCACACCTAACAACCTTCCCAACCCCTTCCTGATCCTTGCGGGCTTGACAAACTCGTAGTTCCTTTGGACCAGCACCTCACCCAGCGCCTTTGGACTAGTCACAAGCACACGGCTCTCGTTGAACAGCCAGCGGTAGTACAACACACCATCATTCGGAACATTGTCGATCCAATCGCGCTGCGGCTCTCCAGAAGGATCGCGGAAGATGCGCGGGAAGTGGCCAAGAATGGGGTGGGCATTCTATGTGTTGTCAGCGCAAGGCTCGATGCAGCAACCAGCTGTACTTCGACAAGATCAGGGAAAGAGTGGAAGAAGAGGACATACAGGAGGCTGCGGCAGATGTCTCAACGGACTCAAGAAGAATGGGTAGATTAGGATCCTGTAGAATGCTTGCGCAAAGTACTGGATCGTAAAGAGCGCCAGGACAGTCTTCACGAACCCTCCCTGGGTAAGAGGCGAGCCAGGCGCATACTTTTTGCTGAAGAAAGTGAGTGCACACGAAGAGAGCAGAAGTGCGCGCTTGGGTATCGCCATCGCGGTTGGTGATGCGTGACCTAGTGTGGCGTGGGATTGGTCGAGGCTTGAAGCTGTGGCTCAAGGCCAGATCGTTAACGTTACGAGGAAATGCGCAACGAGCTCCTCAACAATGTCGGCGCACGATGTCACAGCAAAGAAGAAGATAGATGATGCTCAGAAGATGAAGAGACGTGGACGCAAGCCTCACGCGAGGCAGGCGCTTCTAACATAGCTCCCGACGCCTCTCGTTTCTTCGATGATGTGGATGCCGCACGGGAAGAGTCCGTCCGGGCTGGACCGTGCGCAACACGGTCGGTTGCAATGTTGCCCCGCGTCTTCAAGGCCCGTACGATCCTTCTGGTGTCGAGTGACTTCAAAGTCGTCCGCGGACGAGCATACGATTGCACGAAATCAAGCGGGCTGTCCTATTCTGGGCCTTTGCGCGACACTTAACGATGGTCAGGTGGAGTCGTACTGTACCTAGGCAGCCATCAAACGTCACGGGTCGACGTGAGATCTGGCTTCAACGAACGTGCGACTTTAGAAACACCAATGCTGATGATCTGCACTAGCAAGCTCGAGATCAACGGTCCCTCATCCGTCTCCATCTGTTCGGGAAGCTTGGCCTTATAGTGCTCGACTTGGCGCAAGGCTGTTGTTAGGAGCTTCACGAAGATCGAAGGGTGGCCTGATTTGACACAACCGCAGCTGGAGCCTGATACGATCTAGTGCCATACGAGACGACATTGACTGATCTTCAAGGACTTCGACAGCGATATATGTATAATCACATAATCTAGTCGTCTAAACTTTCTCCACAACTCCTCGCCAGTGCTCTCTCCACTTCATATCGTACTGCCAGCCATACACACTCTGAGCCTGCCTCATACGAATACCGCACAATTGTGCCTGCTCGCTGTATATGACTTCTTCATCATCTCGCGCATGTGCGCTAGCAGTCACACAAGACGTGCGAGCAGCAGGCTGTTCCTGGGTTGCAGAGTCCCCAAAAGGTCGCCAATGTGCGATCAGATATCGCACGCAGTCACCTCATGAACTCTTCGTGTCTTTTCGGGAAGGCACCAGAAGCGTCGCGGAGTGCTTCGAGAAGCGAAAGGGGTAACCTGGGAGCGCCTCCGTCATAGTGCCAGGGGAATCTAGGTTCCATCCCGGGGACGAAGTTGTCGATGCACTTGCGTCCCCAGCTTTCTTCAATGGCCGTGAGGTGACGGTCGGCAGGCGTGACAACGACTTCATCAAGGATTGCAGATGAGTTTGCTGGCTTGGCTGTTGGGATCGCCTGAGGTACATGGGCTCGGCTGACGTGGTCTGACTGAAACAACGAGAGGCTGTTATGGCCTTGAGGTTCGTCGTCGCCATTGTATGAGTATGGCAATCCATTCGGAACTGGCTGGACGAAAGCGCTAAGTCCATAGCGTACTGGAGCTTGCGCGTAGTGCGCACCTTCCTAACTTAGGGCAATTCTGAGGTAGCACACATCTAAGCTGCATCAACATATAAGGCTCCGAGAGGATGCGGACGACAAGTTCTAGAGACAAACTTCTGCTGGTCTAAGTGCCGGCAATGTGTAGCAGCGCGATTGCTGTATAACAAATTGTCAGTCTTGTGGCAGAGTCGCCGCTCTGCGCCTTAGCTTGCATGCTGAGGAGTGGCTTTTGAACCTCTTGCTGGGAGCTCACCTGCTTCGTTTGCGACAGGACTGACATAGCGCCAGTCCATAACTGGGATCGGAGAGAACGGACCCTTATGAGACACATTCGACATTATTATACTACACTAGAACACCTCCTATTGAGGAGCATCAACACCCATATTGAAGAACACCGCCTTTGTCTCGGTGTAGTTCTCCAAGGCCGCCTCTCCACACTCGCGCCCAAGACCGCTCTGTTTGTATCCCCCGAACGGGATGCTCCAGTGGACGAAGTTGAACATGTTGACCCATGCTGTGCCTGCCTTCAGCTTGTTTGTGACCCTGATCGCACGCTGGTAGTCGTTGGTATGGATGCCAGCAGCCAAACCATACATCGTGTTGTTCGCGAGCTCGAGCACTTCTTCCTCAGTCTTAAACTTTGTGACGGTGACCACAGGACCAAAGATCTCCTCCTTGACGATCTTCATCTCAGGTGTGACGTTGGTGAAGATGGTAGGCTGAATGAAGTAGCCGCCTCCTGGAGCCTCATGTGCCTTGCCGCCGAGAGCGACAGTCGCGCCCTCCTTTTGCCCAGCCTCGAGGTAGCCCTTGATTTTGTCGTGTTGGAGTTTGCTGTTTTGTGGGCCCTGGTCGGTGCTCTCGTCGAAGTTGTCGCCGACGACGACTTCCTTCATGCGCGCGGTGAAAAGCTCGGTGAATTTGTCATAGATGTCTTCGTGCACGTAGATACGGGTGCCGGCGTGACATGTCTGGCCGTAGTTCATATTGATGCCCCATGCGCTCCACTGCACGGCCTTCTCAAGATCCGCATCAGGAAAGATGATGTTGGGGCTCTTGCCGCCGAGTTCGAGTGTGACCTTCTTCAGATTCGAGTCTGCTGCTGCGTGGAGAACAGCACGGCCTGTGACTGTTGATCCGGTGAAGGCGACCTTGTCGATGTCCATGTGCTTCGCGATCGCGGCACCGACAGTCTTGCCGTAGCCAGAAACCAGGTTGATGGTGCCAGGCGGGAAGCCGGCCTCCTTGATCAAGCCGCAGATATAAAGGGCGTTGAGGGGTGTGGTTTCTGCCGACTTGATGACGACAGTGTTTCCAGTCACAATGGCAGGCGCAATCTTCCAGATGAACATGAGCAGTGGGAAGCTGTTTGTACATTAGTCATACGTTGGAAGGAGCGAGGTGTCGAACTTACTTCCAGGGGATGATCTGCCCACAGACACCGACTGGCTCTCTCCTTGTGTATGCAAATGTGCCGGGAACGTTCGAGGAAGCTACGCCCAGAACTTTGTCCGCCCAGCCGGCGTAGTATCTGAGTGTGCCGATAGAACCAGGTAAGTCGAGGTTGGCCGCCTGCTTCTTCGTCTTTCCAGTGTCGAGCATCTCGATGGCGAGGATATCATCGAAATGCTTCTCCATCAGGTCGGCGAGCTTCAGCAAGAATTGACCTCGCGCTGCTGGATTGAGCTCGTTCCATGCCGGGTCGTTCATTGTCTTGCGGGCAGCCTTGACTGCAATATCAACATCGTCGGCAGAACCTTCTGATACATCAATGATGGTCTTTCCTGTCCTTGGGTCTTCAACGGGGAATGTTTTATCATCTTTGGGCTTGACAAACTCGCCGCCGATGAACAGGCCAGTGTTTAGCTTGACCTCTCGGCCATTGATGTTGAGTGTCTGCACGGACATGGTGCTGGTGTATTGTGTTCAAGAGTACCTCCCAAGACGTGCAATCGAAGGTCCTGACAACGAGAGATGGATGCACGAGGGGTATTTAAACAACTGTAGGACCACTGTCGCGGAGACGAGATCGGCTATGACAGACCCTCATACTACAAGAAGCGGGAGCTGGATCCGCTTCTGCACTTTAATTCACTCGATAGTGCATATGGACAACAGTCGAGTGTCAGGAGGAAGGGGCTAACGTCCAATGGTCCGCCGATGGCCCTTCGGGTGCATGAGCCGCTGACTGTGACACGCTGCCGAACATGTCGATGTCTCGAGGGGAGGCTGAACGCGGTACTCAACTGACGTATTGCGGGGTTTGGGAACGCGGGGTGAACCCATGTGGAGATTCCAGAAGGTTAGCTGGCACACCACCGCTGACAGATCAAGGGTTCATGTAGCCGATATGCCGGCAACTTGCCAACGCGCTGAACAAACGCGTGGACAGTCAACGGGAGAACGCGTGAGCAATCAACCGGAGGCCCACAAAGATCTCTTGCGTTGTGATTGAGAAGCGTGTCAGACTCTGGCGGCGTTAAGGTGAGAGCAGCCAATGCAGGGACACAATGGTCTGGCCGCTGCTGATTGGCTCCTGCTGCTTACGGGTGGGCCGCACTTGTACCGTAAGCCTTAGATTGAGACCTGCACTTGATGTCGCAGCACCTTCGCTTGCGAGTTGGCGGACTCATATTGTATGCGCAAACACACGGTAGCGACGAGCGCGTTGTCGTTGACACTGTCGTGATGTCGCAAGGCTCCGGAGTTATGATTGGGATCCTCCGCTCGGACGAATCTGTCAATCGCGAAACGGCCGAAAGATGATCGAACGCCTGTGATAAAGACCGAGAAGCAGCAACTCAAGCCAAAACAGTAGAAGCAAGCCCTTCCTCAAATCAGATTTAGAAAACATCAACGGAACATTTGTCTAAGCACTAGCAATGACGACAGCAGCGGTCGCAGGAAGCACTGGCCTTGTCGTAAGTATCAACACCATGAACTCTATGTTGCCCAAAGCTTACCAGCTCAGGGCTCCAACATACTCAGCCAGCTTCTCGCTCATCCCTCCTTCTCCTCCGTCTACGCCTACGCACGCCGTGACCTCCCAAATCCCAGCGCCACGAGCAAGCTGAACCCCCTCACATCGACCGACACATCAACATGGACGAGCATGTTTCCGCGCGCGCCAGCGCCCACAATCTTCTTCTCGGGTCTCGGTACCACAAAAGCGCAAGCCGGTAGCTTCGAAGCGCAGCGCAAGATCGACTACGATCTCAACCTCGCACTGGCCAAAGCCGCAAAAGACGCCGGCGTCGACACATACGTGCTGATTAGCTCCGGAAACGCGAGTTCGCAAAGCAGCTTCGCATACGTAAAGATGAAAGGCGAGCTGGAAGATAGCGTCAAAGCGCTGGGGTTCAAGCACACTGTTCTGGTGCGACCAGGCCTGATTCTCGGAGGCAGACAGGATAGTAGGCCTGCTGAGTTTGCGATTCAGAAGGTTGCTGGCTTGTTTAAGAGCGTAACGCCGAAGTTGACGGACTTCTGGGCGCAGGATGCGGCGACCATTGCAAGGGCGGCTGTCAACGCGGGGGTGCAGTGCGCGGAGGGGAAGAGGGAAGGAGGCGTCTGGGTGCTGGGGCAGGTTGAGATTAATGCGTTGGGCAAGGCGTAGATTGATGATGAGCGCATTTCAAGAAACCTCCAGAGAACTTAGGGAGGTGCTTGTGGCTGTGTGGTAGCCTAAGGACCTGTATTTCACTAGTTGATACCCACGATCAGACTGCTTCCCCATCGAGATATTAACAGGGATTGGGCAACCACCCTCCAGGTTGCTGGAACCTCAAGAGCGCGCTGTCGTGCACCGTCCAAGAATGCATCTTGGGAGCCAATGAGCCCACCAACACCTCAAAAAAGCGCCGAAAGCAGCCAATGACCGCATAGCCTTTCAATGGATTCCCTGTCGCGCAACCAACCAGATTTTCCAATCCAGAGTCTGCATCACCACAGTTCGTCTTTACGACTTCAACACTCCTTCGCTGCCGTTGAACTCTACACTCACGCGAAGAAACCTTAGTTCAACTCCGTGTCACACCACACATCTCACGCGACATTTACCTGTGCTGACATTGCCGTCGGCGGGCGCCGCACGCTCCGGCCGCCTTTTCGCTAGGAGCCGTGCATCGATCACACCACTCTCTTGCGACATTTTGCCCACGCCACAGGAATTGACTACAATGCCTTTGTTCCTATTCGTCTGTTCTATTCGAGTTGACCCCAATTGATCTGACGGGGTCCAAATTAGGCAGTGAATGTAGGAATAGCCCTGCAAAAACGCTCGGTTCTCGGCTACCCCTGGCACTCGCAGACTGGACGCAGCTCGTAAGGCTGTTGTTTGCTCAGCGCAGCCCGAAGGATAGCCGTCTCGCAGCAGGCAGGAATCTCAGGTGATGCCGGTGGTGCGATCTCACAATGTGTCGCGGAACAAGCAGGGTGCCATGAACGTAGAATTCTCATCGCAGGATCAATAAATATTGTCGTTGTACTACTCCAAATCATCATCAGCTTCACTATCAACAGCATCTCTACTCAGCTATACAAACAGTACAGGCATCTCATCTCAGTCGACAAGACAAGCATACACAAATCACCCACCACTCCACCACTACTCTCAGCCCACCTCTCAACCAGTCTCCCATCGACTTCCACAACCCTCACCACAATTTCAACATGCCCTCAGCAACACCCGTCCGCTCGATCATCAGAACCTGGGCACGAAACATGACCGAGCCGCACCCATTCGCGCGCAACCCCGTGAGCGTCAAGCCATACCCCACACAGTACAAAGTCATGTTCCGAAAACTAGGAAAGACAAGCATCGTGTAAGTCTTACACCCGCTGGCCACCACTCCTCGCTAACCCAGCGCAGTTTCTTCCCCTGGTACGCCATCGTGCTCGGCTGGCCGCTCGCCGCCGAGTGGGCGTTCAACGGCCGCATGTGACGGTTTCTCGCCGAGGGGGAGAGGACGCAGTCTGTGCAGAGGCAGTCTGAGGTTGTGCGGAACCTCGATGCGGCGGAAGTCAAGGAGTTGGTCTTGAATATGCGGTGGGATGATTAGTGCTGCATAGCGGAGGCTCACTACGTGTGGCAGCATGGAATAGCATAGCATAGCGATACCTCGCTACGCTTGGGGTTGCTCGGCATGGCATTGGGGCGTTGGCGGCGTTTTGAAGTATTGTGAATAGTGTACAAGGGAGGATTCGAAGGGTGTAGATACCGGGCAATATATTTTCTTTGCATTCAATGGTCTTCCGTGTTTAAGATCGGCTGTCCATCACCTATGGTGCTTTTTCTATTTCTTGTCAGCGCAATGAAGCCGATCGCATTGTACACGGTGTTTAATTCGAAGCAGAGGACGCGGTGAATGTAAAACTTTGTGTGCCGCCTTGCGCCTTCGCTGACCCTGCTCTCTTGCTATGTCATACATGCCGTCTAGTTATGACTTCCACCACCACTGCTTCCACCGCCCTGCTTATTCGGGCTTCCCGCCCCGCTGGCCTTGTCATTCGTTCCTTGGCTTGCACCCCCAATCTCAGGATCGTTCGGCTGGCTGACCTCGTGATTGCCCGGGCTCACGTTCAAGCTGTTGTCGGCGCCGCCAGACTCCTTCTCGGCGCTGGCCTCGGCTGCCTCGGGCGACGTCTGGGACGGGTCGAAGGCGGCGTCGGTGTGCGCGGCTTCGGCGTCAGAGCCGGACTTGGAGTACTCGTTTGAGGTTATCTTCATCGAGTCCTTGTCTTCGGCGCCTTTTTGCGCGAACAGAGGACGAGAGGTGCTGAGGAAGCGCGGTTGGATGAATGGGGTGCGCGCGGCGCGTGCCAGTGAGCGGGTGGGTTGGAGGCGGAACATGGTGATGTGTGGTTGTGTGGTGTTGGTGGCGGAAATGCGAGGTCTATAGAGCGTCAGACAGGGCCTGTGGTCTTATTACTAAAGGATTGCTCACATTCCAGTTAAATCTTCGGTCAAAAGTGCAATTGGGGTCCGGGAGACTGTAAGGGCGAGAGTTGACGTCTTTGAAGCTTGTGTAGCTAAGCTCGAGCTCTCACGAAGTTATGACGTCAAAGCCGCACAGACACATCTGTTATGGGGCATCATTGGGACGTCGGCATGATACCAGCATGAGAAATATTGCCAATGCAAGGCATTGAAAAGCGAGAGACCTCAAGCGATCGCCTTCCAGCGAGGGTACATGGCCTTGCTGACGTTCGGGGAGGAAGCTTCGTCTCCGGTCCAGTCCCGGACATGGCGTCGAGATCCGAGCGATCGAACCAAGCCCGGCACTCATTAGGCAACACCACCATGTGGTCCAGCGCAGCAAAGTCTGTTGGACGCGAATCGTAATTCTCTGGGAGAGGAAGGTGCTTATCTTTTGAACCTGAATCTGTTAGGCTTGAGACTATCGGGCTTCCAGTATAAAGATCCGTCTTGTTGCTGAACAACCCCACCAGAGCCTACTTTCGACAGTCTGCTTCTGTGCATCTCAATCGACAACGGATCCAGTCCTGTTCGACGAGCCTTTTCGCATCATCCAGAACGTATGATTGCGAGCTGTTATCCTCGACCCGGCCCAAAGTCTGCAACTCATCGTGAAAACCTTCACTTTGCCCTGCTTACAGCCAGCCAGTAGGCAACGAGCAATCCATGGTAAGCCGATCCTTTCACTGAATATTCAATCAGTGTCCGCAGATGTGCTCACGCTGTTCTGCACGATAAGGCGTTCCACCGCAAGCTGTTGCGATTCTGGCGATCGGGCGGGACCGACCATCACGTTTGAGTGTCCGACTCCCACTTTTGAGCTCAACAGCACATCAACTCTCGAAGTTGCCGGAACAGAACCGTCCACAAAACTTTAGTATGGCTGTCTCCAGTTGGATCCCACCGCCGCGTCCGGACCCCGAGACATTGCGTAACCCTCCACCGTTCGAACCATTCCCTCTTGGTCAGATACGCAGTGGTAAAATCAAGAAGTCCCTCGGCAACGGGCGTATCGAAACTGCAATCTTCAAGACCAACGTTCCAGGACCCGTCGTCGTTACTGAAAATGGAATCATTGGTGATGAGCACGCCTACGAGCCACACCGCAGCCCAGACAAGGCGCTCCTGCATTACTGCACCTCGCACTACGATGCATGGTCACGGGAGCTCCCAGCCTCAGAAGCACATTTCAAACCCGGCGCTTTCGGCGAGAACATATTCAGTGCTGAGGTCAGCGAACGAAATGTGTGCATAGGTGACCGCATCGCCATTGGAGATATCATCGTTGAGGTTACTGAGCCGCGTGCGCCATGCTACAAGCTCAATCACCGTTTCGAGGTCAAGGACATGGCCAAGCGCACGCAGACGCTTTTCCGAACAGGTTGGTTGTACCGCATCATCAAGTCCGGCACCATCGCTGCCGGGGACACGGTGCGACTCCTGGAGCGGCCACACCCAGACTGGACAGTGGCGAGGGTTGAGTACTATCTCTTCCTCGAAACCGACAACGTGGAGAAGATGAAGGAGATCGTCGAGATCCCACACCTGGGTTGGGAGATCAAAGACAAATTCCACGTCCGACTAGCAAAGGGCACGACCGAAGACCAGAACGGTCGTATGTACGGCGACCCAGCGGATGCAATGGACGCCTGGTACGAATGCCGCGTTATCTCCAAGCATGAAGAATCCAGCACTGTCCTGTCATTTACCCTCGAAACCATCGACCCACCACCCAGCTCCTCACAAGTCGATCCCGGCAGCCACGTGCGCCTCAAGCTCGGCGGGAAGCTCGTCCGCGCATACTCCGTGACAGGCGGGACAACTGGTCGCTTCAGTCTGGGCATAGCTCTCAGCCCCAATAGCCGCGGCGGCTCGAAGTACCTGCACGAGAACGTGCACGTCGGATCCGTGATCACTGCGAGTCGCATAACTAGTTCCTTCCCCCTCGCGTCTACCGCAGATACGCACATCATCATTGCAGGCGGCATCGGCATCACCGCTTTCCTTACCGCCTTGCAACACCTCCAGCAGACAAAGCAGGACTTCCACCTGCACTACGCCGTCGCTGCCGAGGTCCCGTTCCAAGAAAAGATCGCAGAGATTAAGAAGGAGTGTGTCACTATCTACAACAGATCCGAGGGTCGGCGTATGGACCTCAAACACATCCTTGGACACGCAGATAGCCGCACACACATCTACACCTGCGGCCCGACGCGATTAATGGACGCCGTTGTTGCCACTGCGAAATCCCTGCATATCTCGGATAAGCAGGTGCACATGGAGCACTTCATCGTTACCACGTCCGGAGACCCGTTCACCGCGGAGCTAAAGGCGAGCAATAAAGTCGTTGAAGTTGGGGCAAGCCAGACACTGCTGGACGTACTCAGGGAGGTTGGTATGGATGTGGATAGCTCGTGCGAGGTGGGGAATTGCGGGACGTGCAGGGTCGATGTGGTGGATGGGAGGGTCGAGCATAAGGGGACGGGGTTGTTGGAGGAGGAGAAGTGTGGGGCGATGCTGGCTTGTGTTAGTAGAGGTCTTGGGCGGATTGTGTTGGATCTTTAGACAATCAGATACAAGGGCATTCTCGAGTGCAGGGTCTAGAAACGCAAGCGATGGAGCTGGGTCACTGGATGGAGTGTCTGTTATACAGCAATTGCGACTACCCATTGTAGGAATAGCTTAGGCCCATTCGCATCCCTGATTCTTTCGATGTGCTCCCGTCTGGATTCGAGTGTCTATGACTGGCAAGTCGACATGGAGACACACAATGACGACAAGGGCAGCAGGAAAACAGGCAGAGGACTGACCACAACATACATCATTATCAAGGCTAGAGAGAGCATTGAGATTAAGGACAAGAAACCGAGTGTTGTGGATCAGCTACGCGATTCAATACGTAGCCAACTCCTACCCACAGTCAAATACTATCTATCCAGATGCTGGAGTCTCTTAGAAACGCATTGCCTGCTCCTAAAAACTCTGTACGAACTGATCACAGCCAACTTCTCCTGAATCCTCAAGCCTGGGTGTGCTACATCACATCGTAATTCCTTAGCGCGATCACCGAAGATAACGAAGCGAGGAGGCACTCATAACATTTCCGATATCAACCCGACTACTCTGCTTCAGACGCCTCCCCAGATGTCGACTCCCACGTCGACGTAGATTCTTTCCTTGCATCGGCGCCCGCTTGGCCTCCGCCGTCCTCGCCTGATGCGCCGCTAGTAGGCTCACTTCCGGACGATGAGTCATAGAAAGGAGGAGACCCGCGGCGAATCCCACGATATTCCACGGTTACTGCATTGTCTTCTTGCACCCTGGCGGTACTCGAGCCACTCGCGGACGGCGTTACATGAGGGTCGCCGAAGGTGACAGCTTTACCCTTGCCTATTTTCTTCGAGCCCCCTTTGACTGCCGAGAGGCGCTCAGGTGTCGATGCATGGCTGTTTGAAGGACCAACCTCGACGCTGGAGGTATTCGATACAATGGCTTTTCCCTTTCCCTTATTCAAGATAGTTGCTTGACTCATGGCTGCGAGAGCGGCTTCGTCCACGTCATTTGCTGAACAGGGAAGCGAAGGGCCAGGCTCGGTCACAGGATGTTGGTTGAGGTCAGCAGGTCCGCCGACTCGTGACGCAGCTTGGGGGTTTTCGCTTGTACTTGGGCACGCGCCTTCACCGTGGATCCGTGACAATAACTCGTGCGCTGTTCCTGTTGGCAAAAGCTGTCTTGGCGCGCGTTGTGAGGAGCTGACCTCAGCACCAGCTGTGTTTGGGACAGGTATGGCCGGCGACCCATGCTCCGTTCTGTAAGAATGCATCCCACGAGGTTGAGATGGGAATTCATCAGCGGAGGGTATTCGCACGTTCTTATATTGGGATGCCTTGATGAAGGTGCTCACTTTCGCCTCCGTTTGTACTGCATGTAGCTCACGTGCAAGCCAGGACGGTGCCGCAGATCCACCATACCCATGTTGTGAGGATCCACCGCTCTCTTCTCGAGTATTGCTGTCTCGATCAGATACGCGTCGTTGAGTACGTCCCAGCCCGACCCTGGTAGGGGAGACATCTTCAGGGTCACGTTTCGCAGAAGATCCGTTGGCGCCATCAGAAGGATTGCCTTGCGTGAAAAAAGAGACCTCGTCCGTCTCTTTCAAGTCGCGCTTCTCTGAAGGATTTTTGAGGTCTTTATGAGGCTTGCCAAGGAAGATCAATGATGGGAAAGTTCCGCTTGTCCAAGGCTACTGGAGCGCCCAGTCTGCTGGCATGACAAATCCACTCTCCTTGAAGTCACGCTGAAGATAGTCGGTGAGAGCATCGAGCCTCTTGCGCTGCACATGCAGAGCTCCTAGTCGAACGTCCTTCTCTCGCTGACTCATGGAACTCTTGATCGACGGAGGTTTGAGCGTGGAGGTCTTGAGCATGTTTGACGCGTCAGCGTTCTCCAACGCAGGGTATCGGGGATCGCCGTAGCCCTCTGCGGTAATCCTGAATTGCTGCGCCTTGTTCGGTGGGAGCTCGCCAATTAGCACAAACAGGAGTTCTGGCTGGAGTGATCGTATGAGAATATTGCAAGTTTCGGCCTCAATGGTGAGCGTCTCGAGAGGCGGCTTCAGGCCGTTCTGCTGTGCTACCTCAGCGTCTTCCCTAGCAGAGTCCTTCCGTGGGTCCGGTGCTGATTGCGTCTGGCGACCGATGCAGTGTTCTTTCCATGCTGCAGAAATGAGTGCTGCCTGATCGCGAAGATCCCGGATATTGACTGGTGTTGAGTAGGCGAGCAGATTGCCATTTGGTGACATCAAGCTATGTTTGTCAGAGAGGCCCGTGGGAACAGTCACCGGGTCAACCTACAGCAACCGCGGATAAAGCTTCTCGTTGACATTCTTAGTGAGCCACTCGCTCACTTTAATGATGTCTATCATTGGACCGTCCTTGTGTGCCTGCATTGTCAGCAGCTGTACATGGGCGCAAACGCGGAGTCCGTCATATGGATGTTGTTGGATTGGCTCAGCCATAGCGAGAGAATAAGAACAGTATGTGAAGAGTAGCGATATGAGGATGTGGCGGCGGTGACCGCTTGGTACAGAGAGCTTGTGGTAACAAATGAGGTCACGTACCTAAAACAGAGATTACCCGCTGAACCACGGAAACGGCGTGCACGTGGCGTGTTTGGACTGCAATTACTACTAAAGACCTCAACGATCAATTGCAGCAGGAGGGTACAGCTGGAAGTGAGGAAGGCAAGTTGATGTCTGATAACGCGACCAGCCACAATCTTGGAAAGAGCTTTGACCAGGCTGCTGATTTCCGCGTCACGTGCAGCCACTGACGCCGCGACGCTCATCGATGTCTCTGTAATCTCCGTCCCAAAACTTGCACCTCATCTCTTCCGCGATCCAATGTGGCTGTGGATAGATTCATTGCAGCCAACGGAAAGCTCGTGCGCACTCAATTAATGCATAGGGAGACTCTGCCTACTTCCCAATTTCCAAATATTATGTCCTTTTTCGATCTCTCCTCGGACGCGCGAGAGCACCTAAAAACACTGTCGGTACAATGACAATGTGCAACTGAGATATACCCACCACGAGGTTCTGGTCGTGCATATGTCACAAAGGGCTGCTAGCGCGCGGTGCGGTCATAGCCGACTCGGTGGGGTAATTTGTGTTTATTGATTGGATGATGACATCAATCTTTTCGGACTTCTGGAGCTCTTAAGTCCCCTCCATTTACTGTCTCTGCAGTCAATGCTGCTCCTACGACAAGCCTTTATTAAGACACCACGAGTATCACCCTTTTTCCCAGCGCCAAAGTTTCGAATCAATAGCAAGCCGCTTAGCATCTATCGAGCAATAGCAACCATGGCGACCGACCCCACCCGCTACAAGCTCAACCACTCGATGTGAGCACCTTCATGGCTACCGTCTCCAGTTCGACCAGCCATTGGCTGTAGGGCCATAAGCTTACCCAATTCGCAGGCTTCGCATCAAGGATCCCAAGCGTAGCATCGAGTTCTACGAGTTCCTGGGCATGAAGATTATCAACAAGCTGCCAAACCCTGACGCCAAGTTCGACCTATACTTCCTCGCGTACGATAGCCCCAAGGCTGTGTCCCACGGCAACCACTGGTCCGACCGCGAGGGCATCGTCGAGCTCACGCACAACTACGGCACCGAGGACGATCCGAACTACAAGATCACGAACGGCAACACAGAACCCTACAAAGGCTTCGGCCACCTCTGCATATCGGTAGACAACCTCCAGGCTGCTTGCCAGCGACTTGAGGATGCGGGCTACAAGTTCCAGAAGAAGCTCACAGACGGACGCATGAGACACATTGCTTTCGTGCTGGACCCTGATGGCTACTGGGTTGAGGTCATCGGACAAAAGCCCCTGGAGGAGACCGAGAACGTCAAAGACACCGATACCGCTACATACCGCATGGTGAGTACTGTGTCGCCTGCTGCTGTCTATCGTTAACATCGCTAGAACCACACCATGCTCCGCGTCAAGGACAAGGATGTCTCCCTCAACTTCTACCAGGACATCCTCGGCATGAAGCTCAAGCGCACCTCGGAGAGCCCCAACGCAGGCTTCAACCTCTACTTCCTCGGCTATGGCGCGGATGCTCCTGAGCAGACCGCAAACGGCGTGAACCCCGTGGCAGATAGCGAGGGTCTGCTTGAGCTGACATGGAACTATGGCACCGAGAAGGATGCCAACTTCAAGTACCACAACGGCAACGACGAGCCTCAAGGCTTCGGTCACATCTGCATTACAGTCGACGACTTGGACGCTGCATGCGCTCGCTTCGAGGAGAAGGGTGTCAACTGGAAGAAGAAGCTCACCGATGGCAGGATGAAGAACATCGCTTTCGTACTTGGTATGTGAAACGTTGCCGTACTCCCACGTCCAAGCTAACAATCCGTACAGACCCTGACAACTACTGGATCGAGGTTGTGCAGAACGAGAAGCTCAAGACACGTAGTAATTGGTAAACAGCACTGGCGGACATCATGCACGCATTCTACCCAGCGAATAATTGCCCCAATTAACGCACGCCACATTGTGTGCAACCTGATGCAATGCACGAGATTTGTACATCACAACAATAAATCAATACTCAGAGAGTGTTCTCCTCACAGGTCTACCATCACCTTGAATTCAACTCTGTCTCCAGTCGAGCATGGCCATTACAACGTGTTTGATGTCATCGACTGCCAGCTGTCACCGCCGGTGCTCCCTTGAACCCACCGAACATGTGGTCGCGGCGTGCTTCCCCACGAATGCGGGGGCGGGGTAGCTTTGAGCTAGCCACACCAGGTTACCCTGCATCATACAGGCCAATAGCTAATGCACTGCACCACGAGCTCACAGGAGGCAGTGTCCGGTAGCGGTGCTTCAATCTTCCGTGTACCTTGACGTGCAGCTAAAAGGATGGATCGCCCGCAGTACTATGGGCTCGATTCCTTCCACACTACTTCACTAAAGACTCCACTGCTACCTTCTTAACGATTTCAACATGGCTATCATGGCTGTTCACACAAGACCCAAGATTCTCATACCGGAGAAAGTGTCGGCAGATGGCCTGGCATTACTTCAAGACCAGTTTGAGGTACATGAGAAGAAAGGTCTGAGTCCTGAACAGCTGAAAGACATTATTGGCGACTATGAAGCTCTCATCGTCCGTTCGGAGACTCAAGTGACAGCCGACTTGCTCAACGCGGCAAAGAAGCTCAAAGTTGTTGCACGTGCTGGTGTCGGCGTTGACAATGTCGATGTCCAAAGTGCTACCACCCATGGTATCATCGTTGTAAACTCACCTAGCGGTAACATCAATGCTGCTGCAGAGCACACCATCGCCCGTGCGTACCCAAAGCGCCAACTATCTTTTCATACTGATCAACGTAGTTCTTATGGCTGTAGCTCGCAATATCGGTGACGCGTCCCAGAGTATCAAGAATAGAAAGTGGGAGCGCAGTCGCTTGACCGGTGTCGAAGCAAAGGGCAAGACACTGGCCATCGTTGGCTTGGGCAAAGGTATGTTCAAGATACAATCGAGTTGGTGAAAACAGCTAACGAACGGACCAGTCGGTCTCACGGTTGCCCGCATCGCCAACGGCCTTGGTATGAGACTGATAGCGTACGATCCCTACGCGAACCCAAACCTCGCTGCTGCTGCATCAGTGACTCTAAGGTCAAGTCTCGCGGAACTACTCCAAGAAGCGGACTTCTTGACGCTGCATACACCACTCATCGCATCCACCAAAGGCATGATCGGCAAAGCCGAGCTAGCTACCATGAAGCCTACAGCTCGCATCCTGAACGTCGCTAGAGGCGGCATGATTGATGAGGACGCTCTCGTTGAGGCTCTTGACACGGGCACCATCGCCGGCGCAGGAATTGACGTCTTCACCTCCGAGCCTCCAAAGCTAGATTCCTCAGCAAGCCGGCTGATCGCGCACCCAAAGGTCGTCGCAACACCTCACCTCGGTGCCTCCACCAAAGAAGCCCAAGAAAACGTCTCCATCGACGTCTGCGAGCAAGTCGTCCTCATCCTCAGCGGCGAACTACCCCGCTCCGCCGTCAACGCGCCCTTAATCCTCCCCGAGGAATACCGCACGTTGCACCCCTTCGTTTCGCTAGTCGAGAAAATGGGCTCGCTATACACCCAACACTACTCCAGCAAACCAACCGCCTCCTTCCGCACAACCTTCGACCTGATCTACGAAGGCAAGCTCGCCAACCTAAACACCACTAAGCCGCTCTTCGCCGCATTGGTCAAGGGGCTGCTGACGCCCATCACGTCGACGGATGGTCTGAACATCAATATCGTGAACGCCGAGTTGCTAGCCAAGGAGCGCGGGATCCTGATCAACGAGCAGCGCAGCAGAGAGAATGTAGAAGATAAACCGTACAGCAGCTTCATCACCCTGCGCGCGCGCGCAAGCCGCTCCCCGTCATCTGCTCGCGGTGGGAGCCGCGCCACCAGTCCGGCTGCGAGCCGTAGCCTCAATCTGGCACGAGTCGACACGCACCAGGGCACGTCGCAGGCCCAGCCAGCAGAGCAGGACCAGGTCATTCAGGGCTTTGTGTCCGGGAACAAGCCGTTCATCAGCCGCTTGGATCGGTTCAAGGGAGAGTTCGTACCGAAGGGGACGTTGCTCATCTGTCGCAACTTCGACTCGTGTGGGAAGATCGGGTTCGTGGGGAATTTGCTGGGCAAGGCTGGTGTCAATATTAACTTCATGAACGTGGCGCCGTTGGATACTGGTGACGATGAGGAAGTCGCGAACGGTAAGGGGCCGGAGGGGAGCAATGAGGCGCTTATGATTCTCGGGGTGGATAGGCCCGTGGGGGAGGATGTTGCGAGGGCGTTGATTGGGAAGGAGGGCGTGCTGGAGGCGTCTGTTGTCACACTTTGAGTGACGAGCGAGGGCAAGCGAACAAGAACAAGAACGTGGTGAACGCAACGTTGACGTTGCATCAGGCAAGACTAATTTCGTGTGGGAATGTATTCAACTACGTACGGTCTGTACCACTCGAGTGTTCAAGGTGGGCTCTGGAAAAACGTGTCTGAATGCAGACACACAAATGCGGACAGTCTCCCAAATGCGTGTTCACGTTGTCCAAATGGCTCGATCACTCTCTTCGTGACGAGATGTGGGAAGCAAGCAGTATTCTCTCCGAAATTCTCGGTAACCGTCTTTCCTTCAAGGTTCGAAATCGCTGCTAAATGCTCGAACGGCGCAGTCTTGCCCCCTGTGTACGGTTCTGACTGCCTTCTTGTCGGCTTCCGGTCGGTCTTTGCATCCAGTGGCTGCTGGAGTGAAGACGACCATCGTCGATATCTTGAACATCTTCCACATCAGAATTGTGATCCGTGCTCTCAGAGTCACCGTCTGTGTTAGTATCTGCGTAGATCGAATTATCGCCCCCGGCTTCAGAGTCACCGTCGTCGAAGTCTTCAGAGTTGTGGACCGGGAAAGCCCCCGGTACTGGATTACTTCTGATGCGTGGACTTCTCAAAACTCGCCCAGTTCTTCGCGGGGTGATGTTTTGCAACAGCGCAGCAAATGTAGACCTCAGTGCTTCTGGTGGATTGCCTTCACCATATACTGGCGGTGGGCGTAGGTCAAACCAGCTCCAGTAACTCCATAGAGCTTGGTCGTCCATGACGATATCAGTCAGATGCGCCTGTGTCAGTAGGCGCATCGTTGCAACATCTCCATGATAGGCCGCATTGAAGATAGTCCTGCTGTATTCACCGTTTTCATCCGTCCAGTGGTGATTGGCGCTTGCAGAGTGCTTGAGGAGTACTGCCAGGACGCTGTGATTGTTGTTCCTGATTGCGTAATCAATGACTCTCGATCCTCCCAAGTCTTCGCTGTTGATGTCGGCTCCATAGGCCAGAAGCGATTCTATGTCGCTTCCAGATGCCCGGCCGGTCGCCTGATGAAGCACAGAAAGTCCGCCATCGTCGACGCGATTAACATTAGCCCCGGCTCGCAAGAGAACCTCAATTGTGCCCGTATCAAAAGATTGAGCACAAATTGCGCAATGAAGAGCGGTCGCACCAGTATCATCTTTGAGTTCCAGCTCAGCACCTGCTTGAAGGAGTGTCTCGCATACTGTTGCAGCTGGAGCTGAGAAAACAGCCCACATCAGAACCGTCCCACTATCTTTGGAACGAGCATCGACGTCAGCTCCCGCATCGATGATGGCACTGATTATCTCTGGCCCCGAGCACAACACTGCCCAGTGAAGGATGGTGAAACCGTAGTGATCCCGAAATGCAACTGATCCAGGGTACTGTTCCAGATGAATCTTCAGTTGCTCTAATTCGCCTTCAATGATAAGTTGATGACATGGTGGGAGCGTGACATCGTCTCTTGTGTCTTCAAAGATGTCGTGAGTGGGGTGCAGGCTGCGCGGATTCCAGAAGCTAGTCATATACATGTCCTCAGCAAGGGATCTGATGACAATTAGACCATTGCATTGTGTTCGAAACATGGGACGCGTGCATGCCATATCGATCTCGATGACCTAGGTCGGCGCCGTTCTGCAGGAGCATAGATATGGTGCTGATCTCGGGGTATTGCAAAGCAAGCTTGGAAACTTAATCTCTCAACAAATGAGGAGGAATATAGATACTTACTGTTAAAGCCGTCACTTCCGTGTTTCGGCCTGCAATGATATCAAAAGAGCGTATGCCTTCTCGTGTCATGAACTTCATCAAATCCTCGGAGTTCCCTGATTGGAGGCATACTAGAATACCGTTAGATAGGCCAGAATCTTGCAGTACCCGAGGGATTTTGAACGCCCAGGTTCCATTGGTGCCGTTTAATCCGCACCAAGTAGTTGTTGCCTCAACAGCCAGCTGCAGGAACCACATAGGAAACACGTATTGAACGTGAAGCGACCCACTGCGCGACGGATGACTATAGCAGCGCGAGATATTGCAAGTACGGCGACCAAGGACCGGAAGTCCAGAAGTTTTGACAAATGCTGCACCCAGAAGACCTTGGAGCCATCGAGGCGAGCTCCCTTCATAAGCGATATGGCATTGACAGGGGCATCGACGTTGGCAACTTTGGAGGACTGGCTTTGTTTCGAACCTAACGTGTGTCGTAGGGGAGGTAATCGAACGGCTCGATACCAACTCTTCAATGGCTCTAACGTGCGCGCCATGCGTAAGTGCTGGAGGACTAGGCGGATTGGCCAAGCTTCCGTTTTGGACTAAAGACATTCGTTGAATGCTCAGAAAGACCTTTGGAATGAATTGGCTGGACCCGGTTAGAGTGAGCGCTGCGTATGGCACCCAAATCTACGTGGTAAGAAGCATGCAAGATAGTCGCTTCTCGAGACTGCACGCGCATCTGCATCAGGGAAGGGTGACTTACAGGTGTGCGGTTGTGAGAGCCACGTTCAGACTTTGCTTGATAGACGATAACTCTTGCTTCAGCGTGTCGATCTCGACCTGCAACTCACCAGTGATCTCTCTCCACTTCGCTCGTTTCCGCAATCGAATCGTTGCATCGTTAGTCGGACGGATCTCGTCTCGTAACACTTTCTCTTTCAGAAAGGTATCAAATCTCTCGATACGCGTTCGTGCTCTCGCCAGTAGTCGGTGGACATACTCGTTGTCGTAGTCGAGATCGCCAAAGGCCTGTTGAGCAACTAGCAAGACACCCTTGAAATCTTCAACTTCGTTGAGAGAGGTGAGAACCGATTGCGGACATCCGCGAAGGCCGTATGCGCGCGTGATGGTAGCACTGGCCAAGGAAGCAGCGCTGATCAAAGTGATGATACTCGCTGCTAGGCCAACAGCCTCCATGGTGACTAGTAAAAGATGAAGCAAAAACTCATGCGACAAGAAGGTTGCGTATTGCCTGCCCTCCAGCCCGACATATGTTTTGGCAGGACCAAATGACGAAGTGAGAAAGAAAGTCGACTCGCAGGGAGGCTGTGCATTGGCCACTCAGCCTTCTATGCTCAGGCGATTCTAAGGCAGTTTCTATAGGCCGCTGTGCCACCAAAAACCCGTGCATATGCATCAGCATAGCCTCATACAGGCCACGTCAGGCTGGCTGAACGACGGGCAAATTAGGATCGCGACCTCGTGGAAAAGCTGACCGCAGAATCACTGTTACGATACGCGAACTCAAAAGCGTCTGCTGCACCCTGGGGCATCAAAGCGCAGAAGGCTTTCGCGGTGTGATTACAGGTCCATGCATACCGGCTTTCACTGTACCCCACCACGCTTACCGGATTTAGCTCAACACAACTCTCGCTCTCTGTCAAGTCTTGAAGCCCACTATTACTGTCTCATGCACTCGAGTGAGCGGAACGCAACCATTGAAGTATGCTGCTGACTGCAATTTCTTTAATAGCAGAGCAGAATTCTGATTCATGGGTGCGCTGGTGTCCTAAACACGTGAGAATATGATGTTGACGACCTGTAGCACTGATCATGATACACATCGCGCTTGGAGAGAACCCCTTACTTATGATTTCTCGCAAATGAAGGCCTGCCACCGATTCTCTCCTCCACTAAAATCATCATAGCCCTCCACCCTTGACAGATTGAATTGCACCTCCACTAACATGGGTATCGACGGGACAAACTCCCATTGTATAACTTGCTCCCGGAGTGGATCTCTGTGCTGCAAGGGCTCCAAAGAGGTTCGCTACTGCTCCAAATGCTGCCAGAAAAGCGATTGGTACATCCACAAGCTGGTCTGCAAGAATGTTAAGAGCTTTGCTGCTAAGTCTAAGCAATTACCCCTACACGGATGCACAATAATTTTCGCAGAGCAGCTGGACACTCCAGTTCATCCGGCTTTGATCCAAAGATAATGCCATCAGCTCTCGCGACGCTAGCCTAGTCCTCGACTTCACAAGTGTGCTTGAAGAAAGAGCTAAAACCTCACTCAATCGTACGATTGTCGTCAACGGCGTATTTAACCGCAAGTCTTCTTAAGGACATCAACACCACCAGCGTCCATACACCCAATAGCGCAGAGTCGATCGGCTTCAGCAAGATCGATATCTGGATCTTCGTATACACGTGCTTTCGTCATCCAGGGACAATCAAGAAGCACAGATGGTCTTTGCACACTAGCAAACCTTACTGCAGCTGATCCCCGTCACGCCATCGACGATTTCGCAGAAAGTCAGATATACAGCGTCGGGATCTTGACGGGGTTTTCCAGCCCGATGGAGAACTGGTGACTAGTATCATGGCCAACTGCCTTGGCGACTCACACATCCACCGCTGGCCTGCGTACTAGCCCTTGCGGTTCTATATCATACCATAGTTCCTGGAGGATCACGCAGAGCTCGTATTGATCGGCTGGCCGGTACACATTTACCGTATCGAGCAGTGGATCTGCACGCACGGAAGGACAATCAGTAAGTCACCTTGGCAGACATATCCATCTCCGGAGCCGAAGCTGACTATAACAGGCGACATATCTGCCCCTCACAGTCTGGTCTACGCGAAGCTCATCCACATCTGTGACAGCGTCACTCCTCAGTCCCCCCGTTCCAGACGCGAAGACCCGCCCTCATGCCCCAAGAAGCCCAGATCGATGACCACGACGCCCTCTTCGTCTGATATGCTGACCGCAAGCCGCTGTACCCACTTGATATCCTGGCGATGCTCCAGTACTTCGGGGACGGCATGGCTCAATACCGCGGCGAGATGATGATACCAGGTCAGGTTCAACCGTTCGGAGCTGTCAATATGACCAGTTTTGCAGCATACGGGGCCAGACTCTGGCTTGAGAAACTGACGCTACTGATGTGCCTGGGTCATCTGAAGTGTGGGTCTGGCGGTGTTTACTAGAATCGAATCATTGTTATACAGCGGGATATAGCTAGTAGATTCGCGTGACCTTGCTCAATTCCAAATATACCAATGTGAATGTAGTTCAGGAAGCAATGAACGATCCAGCAATTGCTTGAGTTTGTGTCTTTGCTTCCATCGCACTTTCATACATGCTTTTCTCCCCACAAGAGGACACGCTTCGCTCGTCTCGCAGTTCATCCCACTCGCATATACCCTCTCAAGACAGACGAACCATGAGCAACTCATCGACACCCGTCGTCTACTTCCTCTTCGGCGCGACTATCGGCGCCGCCACCGCCCTTCTCATCACCCGAATTGTTTCTCCAGATGCCCCACAGCGAGTGGATGTTAAGCTGGACATTTACAAACACGAACAACACGATCACGGTCGGGACGAAGGAGATATAGTATTGCAAAGAGAGTCTAGACCATATTCTTGCGCTGCATATGATGTTTCAGTCCGTGAAGCGCGCATACTCTTGCGTCGGCATAGACGGAGTGGTAGTAGCGGCATGACGAGTGTCGCGTAGGATACTGTGCAGGACTGTGTATACATAGCTTTCAGAGGGGTCAGGGTGATCGAAAATTATAGCGTTCATGATGTATGATGAGTTTCCAGGTTTCCAGTGTATGAGACACCGATTGCGGCCTGCTATAGTCCCACCGCTCCACCGAGTGATCATTGAACCCTTGCCCATCAGTAATCGCTGCACCTGTTGAGCCTTCACTACGCTGTACACCCAGCAGTACGGGAGCAACAGACACTTGGGAACCACATCGCGGTCTATAATTCAATGTCTTGCAATCTCAACGAAGACTGGTACTGACACTGGCAGCCGCGATAGTCAAGTGTCGGTGAAAGTCGCCGCCACGTGCCTACGTCCGGCCACAGCTGGCAGGCACCCTATTGTGAGATCTGACGTAGAGTGCTGGCGGCGCGCCAGACAGCGCTCACCTACCTTTACTCTCACCTGAAGTACTGCTACTGTGACCCCGATCAATAAGCGGCGGCTGCGACAAGACCCGGGAAGTATATATACCTGACTCCAGTGCGCCGTATTCCCTCTTCCCTACCCGCCAACGATAGCTTCCTCGACTCCAGCGCCCTTCCTGCGTTGTTGAACTGCTCCTACAAGACACTACCACAGTGAGCAATCACACCGTAGACGTCTACTCAGTGCTGACTTGAGCGATGCAAACAGCGAACCTGCCCATCTGCTCCATCGCACGCTTGCCAGCCCCTCGCCGTCAAGCTGGAGCCAGCAACGATGCCGCCACTCGAGCAGCAGGACCCATTACGTGCCTCTGCCGACAGCTATCCTGCTACGGGCTACAACCTGCGAGCTATCAAGCAGAGCCATCTTCAAGACGCAAGTATTTCGCACCGCCGTGGAGGTTCTCCACTGACCTATCATAACAGGCCGACATGGACCACCGACCCCCCTCTCCCATCAAGGACTACACCCCTCAGAAGGTCGACGACGAAGAGCTGCCTCCCATCATGCAGTCGCAAGAGCAACACTTCTCCCGCGAATCAAGCAGCGACGACGTACCTTTGCGCCAACAACGTCCACTGCGCGCCCCAGCCTCATCCCCTCGCGAGAATAGCTACGGCCTACGCGACCGCCGCCAGCACGACTACACCGACGTTTCACTCCTCAACCAGCGCCGCACCGCGCACGCTGCCACACTGCACAAGCCTGCCAAAGCCATCGCAAAGTCCACCGGCAAGGCGCCCAAGAAGCCCGGTCCACGGCCCTGGGCCAGCAAGCCGATCAAGAAAAACGACATGGTCGCGAAGCTCGAAGTGATCCAGGAGATCGAGCGGTGCTGGGGTAAGGGCTTCATCCGCGCATATATCCCCAAGTGTCATCGGCCGCTGGTGAAGAGGGGTAAGGGCGGTAAGCGTGCGATGTATCGCGATCATGAGATGGATGCGAAGAAGTGGCTGCCGTCGGTGCTAAAGGCGATTCTGAGCATTGCGAAGTTGACGAGTGATAAAGCGTGGTTGAAGAAGGCGATGAACGATGTTGTGAGGTATCGGATCAAGAACACTGGTATGTGGGTGATGGTGTTGGGAGTGATAGGCTGGAGGCAGTGATTGCTGACTGGTACAGGGAATCGCAAGCCGCAGCTTGTGACGACGGACTTTGATGTCCTTGAGGACATGCTTGTTAAGGACTGGGATATCGCGTACAGCTTTGGCATTCGATACAAGCACCTCATGACCAACCCTCAGGGTCAGCAGGAAACTGACGAAGATATCGACCACATCCTTGGCGTGCAGTCCGGCGAGGAGGATAGCGGCGGCGAAGATGACGATGTCAAGTGCGGAAGCAACAACGACCGGGACAGTGAGGACATCGACGAAGACGACAGCGAGGATGACGTTGGTCAAGGCGGCCTGACTGGTCAGTACCTCCAAGCCAGCGGCTATACCAATGCACCTCAGTACCCTCATCCGCACCACACGCCTGGCCCGCCGCCAAAGCAACAGCAGACCAAGCTCCACAAGAGCAACAAGCGCGGTTTCGAGCTGCCAACGCGCCCTCAGCCGCCATCTCGTCTTGACAAGAGCCAGCCAGGCTACGGTCACCTTTACCCATACAGCCCACTTCTCGATTCCTGGGGTCGTCCGATACCATACGGCGGTCCCGATGGCTATGGTCACGGCGGATACAGCATGCACAGCGGCTACGCCGGCTACGGCCCACCTTTTGACAGCGATGGCCGCTACCCTTCACAGCCCCCTCCAGGCTACAGCAACATGGGTCACCCGTTCCGTCACTCAATGACCCCAGCACCCGGCCTACCAGATGCCGATCGCAAGCGCATCCAGGACTCTCCCTTCGGCAGCAACAAGCACATGCGCGGCGGCTACGAGCAGTCTCCGTTCCCCATGGGTCGTCACCCGCAGGGACATGGCTATCCTCCGACCTTCCACGCTCCGACGGCGTTCAAGCAAGAGTCCCCCGAGTTCTCGATCCGCGGTGATGCACGCTCGATGTCTGTCTCCGAGAGCGCGGCTCCTACTCCTACCATCGAGCCTGGCGAGGACCGGCTTGGCGAGGACAGCAGTGCCGCTGCACTGGAGGCGGAGCTAAGGGCTACCGAGCTCGAACTCAAGGTTGCCAGGCTTCAGGCTAAGCGGGCTGCGCTGGCGAAGACGAAGTAAGGCTTGGAATTTTTGGAGCGTGGAGGCAAACAAGATTCATGGCAAGGGAGTTGAAGGACCGCACGCGCCATGGCGATGCTGAGGCTTGGAGAAATGATTGGTGGTTTGGGGCTTTTGGGCATGCTGCTGGGGGTTGTGTTAGGGTATTCGGGGATCGACGACCTACAGGCTTGTAAATGAAAGTGATTCGTACGAATGGTCATTGTGCCAATTGCCGAATAGTGATGCTTGTGGTTATTGATGAGTGTTCATGTAGTGACGCGCATCAATGTGAGCGGATGCTGAAGCCAAATCGGGGCTAGTTTGTTTGCACCCCAGATAGGAAGGCTCCACCTACGAACACCACAGACCAGTAAGGGACACAAAGAAGCACTGACAGTTGAAGGCAGTAAGTCTAGATTGAAATCGCTAAGAAGCAGACGATCTATGCTAACACAACACTCACGTCTAGTACACTTCAAGAACATAACGGCCCTCATCCTTGAGAGTCTCAATCTCCCTCCTGCTGTTGACCTTCTTCGCCTCAGGGTTCTTCATCTTGTGGTCAACCTCAATAGCCTCCTGCAACACCTCCGTAACATCCGGCACAGGCCACGTGGGACCGCAAAGATAGAAGCTTCCCTCCTTCTCGAGGTACGCGCGGCGGATCTCGGTGAGAGTCTGCCTCATGCGGTCCTGGATGTAGATCTTCTGGGGCTGATCACGCGAGAAAGCGCGGCCAAGCAGGGTGATGATACCAGCGTCCTGGTACGCCTCCCACTCTTCGCCGTACAGGTACTCTTCGCGCTGGTGACGCGAGCCCATGTACAGAAGGACTTCGCCGATCTCCTCGCCGCGCTGCTTCTGGTATGCGCGCTCCTGGACGAAGGCGCGGAAGGGCGCGAGACCGGTTCCAAGACCGGCCATGATGATGGGTGCGGTGGACTTGGGAGGCAGCTTCATGACGGAGGGCTTGACGGAGACAGTGACTGGGCTGCCAACACGCAGGCCGTTGAGGAAGCGGGTTGCCTGACCGAAGCGGTCGCGGCCCTTGGGGTCGACCCAGTTGACGGTGACGATGCAGAGGGTGACCGAGTTGGGAGTAACGTTCTGGGACGAGGCAATGGAGTACTCACGGCGCTTCATAGGAGCGACGATGCGAACGATGTCGTGGAAGGACGGGCGAGCAGACTTGAACTCGAGCAGAAGATCGGCGTAGGTGATAGTGTCGACCTCGGCACGGCGCTTGAACTCGGAAGCACCATCGCCAGTGCAGAGAGTCTGGAGAGCGAGCTTCTCCTGCTCATCGTCGGCGAAGTTACCAAGATCCTCGTAGAATTTCTTGCCAGGGCGACCGAAGATATCGACGTTCTGGAGCAGAGACTGGTAGACTGTGCGGTTGACGAGAACGTTGGGGTCCTCGCGCGAAGGAACCTCAACGATCTCTTCAGGATCAAGACCGTACCACTTGATGAATTCCTCGATCTCGGCCTTGTCGTTCTCCTGATGAATACCGAGGGCCTCACCAATGGCGTAGGTGAGGCCAGTCTCGCCGAGGTCGAACTCGATGTGGAAAATGTTACGGTCGTACGTCTTGGGGGTAAGACGGCGCTTCTCCTTGACAGTAACGACGTGTGTCTTGACACCAAGATCCGGGCGAAGCACGGTCTGGGTGCCGTAAGCCTCCTTGAAGGCAAGACCCTTGGCGGCAACCTGCCAGTTCTTGAGAAGTGTAGGAGGCTCGGACTCAGTGCGGTCGAAAGGCGCGAAGCTGTTGACGTTGATATCGGCAGGCAGACGGATGGGCTGGACGTCCTCCTCAACGGTGCCCCACGAAGCAGGGACCTCAACCTCACGAAGGGCGGTCTCAAGCTGCTGAACTATCTTCTCGCAGATCTGCTCGGTGCCGTTGATGGAGGCAAGCTTGGACATGTGGGAGCTGAGCAGGTCGGGGCGAGCCACCTTCAAGAAGCCCAACTGGCACAGGCAAGTAGCGAGAGTAGCCTCCTCCGCAACAGCCTCAGACTGAGTGGGGTCCATGATGAACAGGGAGATGTCCTTCTCGACCAGCGCCTTGCGGAAAGCGGGCGACAGCTTCTTCTCGAGATCCTCGTCCTTGACACCAGGAAGCTGGATGATGATGGAACCATCAGCCTTGACGCTGTTGAGGATGTCGAAGGCGCCGAGGATGGAGATGTCACCAATCGCGGCAACATCGGCCTGCTCGACGGCGTAGGGTGCTTCGATGGTGTAATCGGCATTGCGGATGTCGACGCGGGTGACACCACCACAGGCCAGGTTGTCATGGCCCTCGCGAACGAAGACGTTCTTGGAGGAGTCAGAGGACAGGAGCTTGCCAACGACAGCGGGGGCAGTAGCAGCGGGTGACTCGTCGAGGTCCCAGAAAGTGTACTGCTTGACATCGGCGGTGTTTAGGATGTCGACGTAGGAGCGCGACTCCTCGCCGGTCTTCTTCTCGCTGTAGATCTGGCGGAAGACATCGAGGACGTTGCTGGGAGTCCAGACTTGCTCACGCGAATACTTGATATCGGTGACCTCGATGGTCCTGTCAAAGGCAAACTGGGTGGCAGCGAGAACATCGGAGTAGAGACGAGAGTACTCAGCGGCGTCGAAGACAGCAGCCTCGTCCTTGACCTGACCGAGAACAGCAACGCGCTGAGCGCTCTTGGGCAGAACCTCAAGGAAAGCCTCCTCAACGAAGGGCCTGTAGACGCGGACGTTGATGACACCGACCTTGTCGCCGTCCTTGGACAGAGCGTTGGCGACCTGAGCAGTCAGGGACGCCTCGACGGTACCGAAGACAACAAGGACGCTCTCAGGCTCCTCATGACCGTAGTAGTCGAACAGCCTGTAGTCCTCACCGAACTCGTCATTGAAAGCCTGGAGCAGGCGAACAAGGCGACCGGCGTTGTCCGAGTGCTTCTTATCCACCTCAGAGACAGCCTTCAGCACAGCCTGGTAGCTGTTGTGCAGCCTGCCTTGGTCCAAGGTGTCTACCAGCCTAGCGGTCTCGCGACCAACGCTGATGCCGTCGTATGTGTGGATCGTGGGGACAACGCTCGAGAGGAGGGTGGCGAACAAAGCCATGTGCTGAGCCTCGAAGACCGACGGGCTGCAGACGAGACCCAGGCCAAGGTCCTCAGCAAGAGTGAGCGACGAGACATAGTCGGTGACGAGGCCGGCGTTTGAGTTCGCCGAGTAGTCGACGGCGGCGATATGTGCGGTGACGGGGTTGGCGACCGAGTAGAGGAGCGACAGCTGGTCGAGCGCTGGGCGGAGGTAGTTCAAGGTCGACGAAGAGGCGACAATCGACTGGGGGATGTGGCGCTTGGTGAGGTCGAAGTCCTTGGAGAAGAGGTAGCCGAGCGCAATGGTTCCAGCGCCAGTCCTTGTCTCCAGCGAGGAGACACCCGTCTTGTATCCAAAAGCGTTCTTCTCGCCCTGCTCCTGCCAGCTCTTGATCGCCACATCGAGGTCGAACGACTCCGCAGAGTAGGCAAAGATCTTGTCAGACAACGCGTACGCGACCTGCTGGACGAGGGTCTGCGCAGTCAGATAGGTAGGTCCGCTGATCGATCCGAGGGACAATTGCTCGCCAAAGGGCAGACTCGAGGACTGCTTGGTAAAGACCTTGGGCGCATCTTTCTCCTCGGCGCCAGGGCCAGCGGACTGTGTCTGCTGGAAGTGCATCTTGAGGGTATGACTGTCTCAACGAGTTGATCCGTTATAAGATCTGTGAGACTCCCTCTTGTGGTATGAGAGAAGCCGACGCAATCTCTCTTGGACGTTTCACCGCGGGGAAATGTGGGTGAAAGCAGAAAGTTGAGCCCACGCCTCTATATCCAGAACACGCCGGACTCCAGCGACATCGGCAGATGTCCAGCCGAGCAGGATTAGGAATGCATCATTGATTGCTGGCGCCATGATTGGCGGCTTCAGTATAGTCTCTCGGGCGAGAGCCCTTCAGGCGCGGCTTGTCGCGTTGTTGCGACCAGAAATTGTTTTAGCGTCTATCACGCCATAGCACGCCGCTCCCAGCCTCGGTGATTGCGGGGAGCGCACGGTGTTCGGAGATCTGATAAGATGCCCCACCCACTTGGTCATGAACGCCTGGCCCGCGCAGCGTCATTACCATTGTCATCGTTACGGGCAAGTTCATCTGGCGCAACACGTATAGTGCTGATAGTCTCTGGTTGGTCGTGAACTCGGACTAACTTCCTAGTTTACCACCGGATGTCAGTAAGCGCTCTGTATCAAGCGCAGGCTGCGCACAACACCTTCGATTCCTGCAAACTTTGCTTGTCAACACTCGTGCTTCATGTATTAAGGCTGACAGACAATGATTATATAAGCGATGTTCGACACGCTGTAGGAAGGTCAGTAGTGCACCGGTCTTGCAAAGAATGCCACACCAAGGCCTTGCGGACTGTACAATCTTATACAGTCGAAGCAGAAGAATACTGGACATGCGTAATTCGAAGCGTCACGTTCCCCTTCCGGCCACAAGGTCTCTTGCGCTCCGATTAGCACTCACAAACATCTCGGTTGCAGGTGCAGAATCACTCTTTGTCCCAGCGCCTGGCGAAGGCTTTGCGGCCGATCGAAGACTGTCGACGGGTCAAGTACCATTCCGTTTGTTATGAGGACGATCTCCTTCTCGCACACACAGATCGCAAGCCTTCTTATATCCTTCCCAACTGGTTTGAAGTGCTGGAGCCGGGTTTTTGAGGCGATTCCGTAAGTGTTCCATGGTGCGGGTGTTACCATCTAGAGTAGGTACTCCAGGATTTGGAGCTTGAGCTGTGCAGGTAACACGCTCCAGCCAACTGGAGATGGTCTGAGGTTGGCGCTCGAGTGGACGTCTCCTGTGCGATGTCCATTGTGTTTGTAAGAGGGACGATTGTGCGTAGAACCAGTGTTTGGTGAGTGGCGATAGATCATGTGGTTGTTCACCAGAGGCGAAGATAAATCCAGCAGAAGACAGGCTGTGGTTATGAATGAATAAATACGTTCGGCGCACTTCGAGCTTTCGTTCATATGGACTGATCAACCCAACATACACTAAGCGAGAAGATACAACTATACTCTTGTAGTGCCTATTCTTTTTATACAAGTTTCTCTTTCCTTAGTGCTCTGCTTGGCTCACAGCTTCCGCACAACCCATACCTGCGCCTTATACGCATTTTTCGTCAACGCCCTCCCATTGAACCCATACTCGGCCTCAGTCCACCGCACCTTTCCCTTACCACCAGTCTCTCCTTCGAAAGTCAGCGCCCCGCACTTTTCCCCTGTATCTTCGAACACGAACCCCATCTCTTCCACGACAGCAACAATCTCATCCAAGCTGAGCTGCACAAAGGGCCCCGTCCCATACAGCAGCGGACCGAGATTCATCCACATCCCACCCGGCCTGAGCAAACGGTGAATAGTGTCAAAGTACGACATAAGATTCCTCGCCGTATCGATGAAGAAGTGCGTCATGATGACATCAAACTCGCCCTCTTTCCCATGAAATGCAGTGTTGAAATCCCCTTCCACTAACAACACAGAAGGATTGGGGGCGTAGTTCGGCACCGCAACCTGACGCAAGAGATCCGCGGTGGACTTATGATGACTCAGGCCATCAACGAAAGGCTGGAACAAAACCGGCTCCTCAACTGCGAGGGATTCGATGAATCGATATCCGACGTTCATGTACATACTCCACTCATTCAGCGTGACTTGAAAGCCGCCTAGATCCGCTACTTCGGTGCCCAGACGGCCGACGCCGGAGCCGGGGAGGAGGATCTTGAAAGGTGCTTCTAAGACTGCTTGGGGCTTGAGCTTCTCCAGCGTGCTCAAGATGCAGGGAAACGCGTCGTCGCGCTCTTTGCTGCCTTCGTCGGCCCAGTCGCGGACGAAGTGCTTGAGCGTCTGGCTGGTGCTGATGCGATCAGCGAGACGCGCTGCTTTTTCTGCTTCTGCCACATGCTGTTCCAACTCTTTCTGCTCGATGCCGTAGAAGGCCATGGCGTTAGCGACGATGGCATTGCATAGGACTTCGTTCCGGTAGATTGCGTGCTCTATGTCGTGCAGCTTCTTCTTGTAGTTCACTGCTTTCTCCAGCGTCTGCCATCGTGAATATACGTCTTACGGCAGGTGATGAAACACACCTTCTTCTGCGCTTTGCTGACGTTGCTGTACATCGATCGCCACCTATTCAGCTCGGCCAAGTTGCGTTCTCTATACTTGGAAAACCCATAAAGAGCCTCAAGAAGTCGATAGCGCGGATGCACGGTATTCCAGGTCCCGTGTTTGCGGCTCATTCTCTTCATCAGGTGAGCCTTCTCTTGTCGATGTCTCGGTGACTCGATGGTGGCCATCGAACCCATCTGGAGCGGATTTTGAGCTGCATTGTCTGCGTCGTTGTTGTAAATCACACCCTCCGAAGTCGTGGCGATGTTTGGTGTTCCTGTTAAGACCGCTGTGCTCGAGCTCTCAGTCGCACCTGCGAGGCTGTTGAGGCCCGCTACAAGCACCAACCCAGACGCGATCAACGACTTCATCCTGACAGGTTGAGGAAGATCTGTTAATATCTTGCCGGCTGAGATCAAAACGTTCTTGAAAACAAGAATCGTGATCCTAAATGAGCACCGTGATGGCGCCAAGCAGCTTCAAGTGGAGTTCTTCTTGGTAACCAGATTCTTTTGAAAGTCACCAAAAACGCTATGTTTCCAGGGAACTACTGTTTGGAGATCAGATCAAGACTTGGTCACGCTTCTCCGCTCTTCTGGATGTCTCGACGGCATTGACAGCAAATTCCTCTGCCCAATTGCAGGAGATGCACGACTGCCCGCGGCAGGCAATGTGTCTGAAGCTCAAGTGTAAGACTATGCGGTATGGTGACTTGTTTGTCGAAGATGACATATTGTAAACATGCCAGTAGTGTAGCTTGAGAAGGCGCTGTACCCTTGTAAGGTCATGACTCCGGAACATGGGATGCACAGGACTACACAACAGACCAGGAGTTGAACGATACTTTTGGGGAAGAACAAAGCTTCAAAGATGCAGCATCGACGGCGCTGTGGTGCTACGACAGCGGTTGTGATGAAAGTGTCACGAATACCTAAATAGCTTTACCATTACGTCATCAACCACTGGCCCAAATATCTCAGTGCGAACCCAGCGTCACAAAAGCTGCTATACCTACTCGCTCACCCCTGCGTTACTCACGCATTGACGACACCCATGGGCTACAGATCACCTCAGTAAAACATCTCTACATTTCTAGAACACGATTTGTCGACGCTTGTTCATATTTCGTTCGGCTCGAAAGGGCGAGGTCTGTAGACGGTGAAATTGCTCACTTGGCGATACTCTGGGGAATGAAGTCTATTGGTAGCTATAAAGAGCCACGTGGTATACATTGGATATCGCCGCCCAATGCTAGGTAGGTACATAAAAGTACAGTATGGATAGGAGATTGTGACATATATCTTACAGCTTTTGCTTACAGCTTCTTCGCCGCGGCCTTCGCAGCCTCGACACGCGTGGTGATGTGCGGGACGGAGTGCGTCTTGGGAACACCCTGCTTCATGACTTGGTTCAGAATCGCACGACGCGGCATCGATGTTCTACTGTACAGCACCACGGCACCAGTCAGCAATGCCAAAGCACCGGCTTGGTGGGCAGACGCAAGCCATGTGGGGACCATGTAGATCAGGGTGCTGATGCCGAGTGTGACCTGCAAGGTGACGAGGTGCACCATACCGAAAACGCCCTTCTTGGCGTCCTTGGGGATGGTGTTGCGTACGCCCTTAGCGAAGCGGGTGTAAGCCACGAGCGCCATGATAGCGGTGAATGTGGTGGTCGCCAGGATGCGGTGGTCGAGCTGGACCAGCGAAGGGTTCTCGAGCGCGTTGCGCCAGTAGAGATCGGATTGATCCGGGACGTGGCTGTACCAAGGGTCGAAGAGCTCTTTCTTGGGTGGTGTGAGACCCAGACCCATCCAGGGGAATTCGTTGTAGATCAAGCCGGCGTCGAGACCGGCGACGAGGGCACCGGACATTGCAGTGGTGAATACAAGAAGGGTGAGACCGACAACAGAGCGGCGGAAGACCTTTAGTACAGGTGACTGCAGAGCCTTGATGGACTCAGCGGCGGCAGCAGGGTTGGCAAGCATGCGGTGCTCCTTCAGAATGTTGAGACCGGTCAGGACCATAGAGCAGTAGACGAGGAAAGCAGCGCCCAGATGGGCAGTCAATCGGTACTGGCTGACACGAGGGTGGCTGCCGGGCTCGAACAGGTCGTCCTTGAGACCGCTCTTGACCATCCACCAGCCAATGACACCCTGGAAGCCGATCATGCCACAGATACCAACAAGCTTGAAGGCCGTAGAAGGGTTGACTCGTCTGCGGGCGATGAAGTAGACAGTGGGCAAGAGGAAGGTGACGCCAATGACGCGGCCCCACAGACGGTGGGCCCACTCCATGAAGTAGATCTGCTTGAACTCGGACAGGGTCATGCTGGAGTTGAGCATGGCGAACTCGGGCGACGACTTGTACTTCGTGTATTCCTCCTCCCAGGCCTCGGGGCTTCCGGGCCAGAGAGAGCCAGTGACGGGCTTCCATTCGGTGATGCTGAGGCCAGACTCGGTGAGGCGAGTGAGGCCTCCGAAGATGACGATGCCGAAGACGCTTGCTGCGCTTCCCAGCAGCCAGTATGCCACGCTCTTCGACGTTGTGTTGGGGAAGCTGCGCGACTGGGCGCCGCTGCTGGACTCAGTTTTGGCTGCGGCTTCGACGATGGCTGCGCGGCCCGCAGCTTCGACGGTCGCGCTGCTGCGCAATGGCTGGGTCGACTTCCAGCGCACTGCCTGCAGGACAGACGGGCGGGGTGCAGCGCAGCGCGAGATGGAGACGGCGGGGCGGACAGGCGAGTTGATGCACGGTTTGGCGACGAACAGCCGCTTCGAGAGGCGCGGTGCAGCCGTCCGCAGCTGCGGGAAGGCCTGGAAGATGTGTGCCATGGCGGCGGGTGTGGGTGAAGAGCAATGGCTCGCAGCCGTCCGACGTCGACTCTTCAAGTCTATGACATTTCCACCGGCGGTGGTTCGACGGCCTCGGCGCTCGGCGCTACGTTCGCAGGGAGGAAGGGGCGCGGCGAGGACCCTGCATCGCGCCTGCCGCCCCCACTTGGCGCGGGCAAGCGCGACGTTGACAGGGCGGCGGAAGGAAGCGACGCTTGAGCACGAGGACGCCAACACGCCAACGACGATCATTATGGAGTCCTTCTGCACCAGCTGGCCTGGCTTCGTGACGCGCTTGTGCTGCCGTGAGACTGCGCTCCTTCCTCCCACTGCCTGACGTTCCTGCCCACTCTGTTATCCGCAGAGTGTACTGTTTGCCCCATGAGCGCCCGCGTGTGTTTTACGCAAGCCGCCGTCATCGCCGCCACGGAAGCCTTCGCCGTAGATAACCCCACTCGGCCCTCGACCAGTTCGTGACCCGAGTGACCTCTCTACCATGCACTTCACCGACGACTCCTCTGCGGGCCACGGGGCCGATGACGACGATCACGGGCAGAACATGGCAGAGACATGGCCGCTCTCTGCAGGACAGGCCGCCGGCCACGCTGCCATTGCGCGCGCGCCGCATGTGAGCCTCTTCTCGCCCGGTGTACCTCCCATGTCGCCCACGGCCTCCTCAGAGGCAGGCATCGGATATGCCCGGGCAACGCACGAGGGCAGTCCGACTCCTGCAGGTCCCTCTCGTCCACTGTCTTCACTCGCAGCCGTTGCCAGCATGACAAAGCGCACTTCGAGGCTCAAACTGGGCGACGGCCACACGCCCATTGTGCAACTGCAGACGCAGATACCGAGCGTGCAAAAGAGCGGCGATGATCCGACCACTCCCCTCGACACGCCGGGGAAGAAGCGCACCACGATTGACCTCATGGGCAGCGAATACGCGACTATCAACTCACTGAGCGGCCTCTTTGCGAGTGGTACCAGCATGTCGAATAGTAGAGCACCCTCATACAACCAAGCTACCGGTCCGCTCTACCTGCGAGGTATGCCTGGCTCCTTGTGATGCCCACATAGGACTACCACTCACTGACACTGCTTAGCATCGAACGACGCCGTGCCTCTGCCGGATCATCTCTTCACCCGAGGTCTGCTTGAAGGCCGCCACTCCGATATCTGCATCATCGCGTTTGGCAAACGGTACGATCTGCACCGTCTACTGCTCGATCGAGCCCCCTTCTTCACCACTGCCCTGTCAGAACCCTGGATCGAGAGCCAGTCGAAGGAGGTCACTCTACATCCTGAGGAGATCGACCAAAGCATTACACAGGCAGCCTTCGAGCTGGCAATCAGAAAGATATATGGTGTTGATATCTCAAAGGAGATCGACACTGAAGCCATCGGTCTCTTTGCGACAGGTTGCTGGCTGGAGATGCAGGATCTCATCGACTCTGCCATAGAGTCCATACTACGCCAGATGGCACCAGAGACCCTTGCACCACTCATCCGACTCGTCACTGTTAACTATTACGGCCGCTCCGGTGAGCGAATCTTAGAGTCAGCCAAGGCAATGCTGAGCAGGAACGGTTGGGAGATGCCTCTCAGAAACTGGGACGAGATGCCCGGTGATATCATCCGAGAACTTGTGGGGTCTGACGGTTTCTTCGTGGACAGCGAGTGGGACAGATGGGTCCTAGCCAAGCGACTGTTGGACCGCCGGCTGAAGCAAGTCGCTGTCGAGGCCGGTCTGATGAAGCGCGGCCAAAAGCCTGTTCCCAAGGCGCCTCAGTCCATGCGTTTCATGGCAGTGCGCTTCGATGGTGTATATCGTCAAAATGCACTGACCGCAACACAAGCCTACGCGCCAGATGCGCAGACTGAATGGCTCACAGTGTATACAAATCCTGATATCGAACGCTTACTGGTTCTTCTCGACGAGGGTATACACTACATCCACATGGAATACGAACAGCTCGAGTTCATTCGGACCGCTCGCGATACCTTCGGCCTGCCTGTCATGCCTGAGAGAGTCGTCTCGAACGCTCTATGGCAGCAACTCGCCCTGCGTCAGAAGGTGCTCATGGCAGAGGAGTCAGCCATGGAGCTCGGATTATGCCAAGCACCACACGAGCCGGAGACCACCGATGCCGTGTCGAAAGACGAGGACATACTTGTGTCAAAGGGCAAGCAGAAATCAAGTGGGCCGCACAACGAGCCAGACATCGAGTCTGAAAGCTGGGACGGCAACGGCAAGCCCCGCAAGTTCTGGATTCCTAGCTCGGACTGCAATATCGTTCTCGGCAATGGTGCGGACCCTGTTGTGACGACTTCGAACACATTCCAGCGCCACGCAACTCGTCTGTCTGCTACAATACAGCCCGAAGACGCACAATGGGCAACCGACTTTGCTTCCACGCCTTCTACTTTGGCCAATCCCAACGTGCGCGACTACCCCCAGCGACCGGTCTCAGCAGGTGGAAGTAATGCTGGTCAGCCCAAGTCACTAGCCTTCAGCGAGTTTCCTCCATTTCGTTTCGCAGCCGAGTTTCCCAATCCCCGCTTCTTGAAAGAGAGGAAGCGCGTCTACTCCAGAACGGTGTCGTATGCTGGGTCTTTGTGGAACATCTACATACAGAAGGTTCGCTCAGCCAAGAATGTGCAACTTGGTGTGTACCTCCACCGTGCCAAAGAGCGCGAAGTAGACGAGAGTGCACAAGACAGCGGTGTGAGCCAACAGAGTAACGCCACTGTCGACTCTCGCATTGGTCAACTTGAGCGTGAAATGCTCATGCGTAGCGAGCGAAGAGAGCGCCGGCGCAGCACCAGGGTGATCATGCAGGACAACACTGGCGAGGACGACACGAGTGGCAGCGGCGGCGACCCAGACTCGACGCTTGTTTCGACGGGCTCTCGCAATCCCTTGCTATCCAGTAGTAACCTAGGTCGCCGTCGAAGCGTACCGACCGCTCGCTTCTCCAGCCGCGGCGTGCACACCCTTGCAATGTCACCTCCAGACGCCGGCAACCTCGACACACCCATCTCTTCTGCTTTTGGACAGGCCCACCACGAACACGCCTCCTCGGACGAGGAAGACGAACTGGATTACGCATACATGAACCCCTCGCTCACTCCGCAAGCGCGCCGCACTCGCCTCAGTATGCCCACACTCCCACCGTACGTCGACGGTCGGCCAACGATCAAGACGTATTTTAAGATCTATAGTCCGTCCAAGGGCGGCCGCATGCTGAGCATTTACGAGAGCGCACCGGATAAATTCAACTTCAGTCAAAGCTGGGGTTGGAAGAGCAGTACGCTCATGCTCGACGAGGTTATGATGAACGGCGCTGCGGGTGATACGCCTCCATCACCAAGCTCGATGCCGAGTAAAAAGGGAGACGGGAAACTGAGGTTTATGGTGGTCATTGGGAATTTGTAACAATGATGCTGCACGTGACTTTACGACTGCCTTTCGTTTCAGCAATTTGCTGCATTAGAGCATAGACGGCGTTCAAGGTGTCCTTGGCACACGGTATACCCATACAGCATACGGAATCACTTATCGAGACACATTGCATCCAGCCAATCTGACAAGTCCTCCTGAATGCCTCCAGGCCCACGTGTGATGCGCACGCGGTATTTTGCTACACTGTCCGTGCCATCTCTTCGTTCTCCTATTTTGAGTCCGGTCCTGCCATTCTCGCCTTGAGCTGTCCGTGCTGTAACAAAACTCCTGCCAGGGACCTTCCAGCACTTGCCTCCAGCCCTGCTTCCTTCATCATCTGTGCAATCTCCCCACCTGCAATACTCGAATCTTTGCGCTCACACCAAGGCGCCCACGGTCTGTATAAACCATCTTTGCGCTTTGCGCAGGTTTTCAGGACACTTTGTAATCAAAGGGGTATCCAAGACACGGCAGCGAGATCTGTATGAGCACAGTCTACGTGTAAGTGTACATGGGTATACCAATTGTGGGGCAAAGGTTCTGACTGCCACACAAAGACAGGGTGCCTACGACTGCCAGATGCAGCCATCACACTACAATCCTATGGTCGGCATCAGACCGAACCATTGGAAGTTCCGTCGGCCGCTCTGCCGAGCTGTTGATGTTGCACCCCTTGCGCAGCACTTCGCCTCTCGCCAGCCACCGGGTTGTCCCTTTCGGGCAAGCCTAAGCACCTACGCCCACCCCAGATGCGTCATCGCGCCTTCCCCGCAAGAAACTCCACATTCCCCAGACGTCTATCTCCGACAACTAAGTCGCGCAAGTCCATGGACCCGCAGCTAGACATACGCCAGTCAGGCTTCATCATGCCAACGGAGCTTGGTTCCTTGCACATCGCTTCGGCTTTGTTCCGAAAGATGTGCATGACAACAGCCTGATGTGGTTGGCATTGCGCGGGAAGATTTTGATCGGGAGACGCGCTCGGATAACGGTGGTGCATGCGCTCATAGCCTTCATATAACCGCAGGTGGATCCTGAAGGCCCAGCAAGATCCATCTGTCGTCTTCGCGCCCGATCGCACAGTCTCAAACGCTTTGACCTACGCTTAAGCTGCGTATGAGTACGCACCACCATCACCATGATCAGAACCCCGTACCTCAATTGGTATGGGCGGGGCTTTCGCCTCCGAGCCGCCATCACGATCTCTTGTCAGCTTGCCTTCGTACTCTTCGGCTACGATCAGGGTGTCTTCTCTGGGATTGTCGGCAATGCGGACTTTCTTGATACCTTCGACCACCCCAGCCCAGCGCTCGAAGGTATCATAGTCTCCATCTATAACCTGGGGTGCTTTACAGGATGTATCCTTACGTTCATATTTGCCGAGAAGACGGGCAGGAAATTGGCCATGTGGATTGCTATGGTGTGGATCATTGTACGTGTTCTTGGACCTTCGAAATCACAGCCGCTAAACAAAATATTCAGGTAGGCGCAGTCCTTCAAGCAACCGCCTTCTCCGTTCCTCATATCATGGTCGCACGCTTCCTTACCGGCATTGGAACGGGCATCGAGACTTCGACAGTCCCCATGTACCAATCTGAGCTTTGCGAGGCAAACAAACGCGGTCGTCTTGTTGCATCTGAGCCGTTGTTCGTCGGAGTCGGTATTGTGATCGCGTACTGGTTCGACTACGGTATGAGCTTTGTTCCTGGCTCAATCGCGTGGCGCTTGCCCATCGCGTGTCAAATGATCTTTGCGATGGTCGTCATCGTCCTCGTCTTTGGATTGCCCGAGTCACCTCGCTATCTCTACAAGCACGGACGCCACGAAGAAGCGCTCAGGATTCTCTGTGACGTATATGACGGCACGCCCGAGGACGAGAAGATCGCCAAGGAGAATCGCGAAGTTCTCGAAGCGCTCAAGGCCGAGGAAGAGACAGGCGAGTACAGATGGTCTCAGCTGTTAAAGCGAGACAAAGTGCAGACCGGGCGACGCGTCCTACTCGCGTATGGTGCACAGTTCATGAACCAGATGGGCGGCATTAATCTGTACGTGCAATGCGCAATCTACCGTCTCTTCTGCTAATCAAACCAGCGTTGTCTACTACATCACTTCCGTCCTACAGCTCAACGTCGGCCTTGACCGCAATCTATCGCTTCTCCTAGGCGGCGTCATCAACATGATGTTTTTCTTCGGCTCGTTGTACCCGACGTTCACGCTTGATAAGACCGGCCGCCGCAAACCCATGATGTGGGGCTCTTTCGGCTGCGGCTTCAGCATGCTCATGATTTCGGTTCTGCTGTCGTTCCAGATGCGCGGGCAAAACGACCCCGTAGCCAAGGCGACGAGTAGTGCCAGTGTGGCGTTCTTCTTCACTGTAAGTCGTCTCCCTTGCACTTCCCACCAGTATCAATTCGACCGTCCGAGATGCTACGCACCTACATACATTGCTTCTATAGACTCTTAAAGACTTTGGTTGACATATCCCAATAGTACATGCTCTCTTTCGGCGCAACAATGAACTGCATTCCGTGGGTCTACGTGCCGGAGATCCTGCCACTGCATGTCCGCGCCAAAGGCTCCGCGGTCGGCATCAGCGCGAACTGGCTGTGGAACTTCTTCGTACGTATCCGCACAACGCACCAGCAGATGTTTGCTAACAACTCTAGGTCGTCATGATCACGCCCACGCTTCTCAACAGCCTCGCCTGGAAAGGCTACCTAATCTTCATGTGTCTGAACTTCAGCTTCATCCCGTTGGTCTACTTCTGTTACCCTGAGACGAGCAATCTCACGCTGGAGGAAGTGGATTGGCTGTTCTATGAAGGCGATGTTGTGAAGAGGAGTCGGAGGGTTGCGAAGCACGGCTGGGAAAGGGCGGAGGGGGTACAGCCGGATGTCGGTGTGCTCGAAACAGGCAGTCTGGGGAGTGGGGAGAAGGATGAGGCGAAGGATGTTAGAACCGAGAAAACGTAGGATAGGAGCTTGTAGTGATGGAAGTACAACCACCTTACCGATCTTTGGAGCCTTGATTTATGATTATCTACATTGTTTCCCGTCCGCAAGGGCACAGACTGGCATATCCGAAAGTCTTCTTGCAACCAAACGGCCGCGAGGTCGACAGCTTCACGGAAAACTTCACAGCCGCATTCTCTTGGATTGAGATGCTGTTGGAAACCCAAGCTTCTTCAGACACAGAATTCTGGTACGCTCGATCTATGCATTTCGTCCGAGAACGTACGATCGTGTATACTGGATCTCTAATTTCAGTATCGAGAGGCATGCAGATACAGAGCAACTGCTTCTTGCAGTTCTGTGCATGCACAGGTGGCAGATTTGTGCTTGTAACGGAGCTCCTGTTCCAGAGATGTAAACCGCGTGTCGAAGAGATTCTCAGCTAGGCCTAGTATAGTCCTGTGCATCTTTGTTATTTAGATAGAGTATAGTCTCTAATAAGGTTGTTGTGCTACCTTGTAATACTTCCTACTGTATTTAACTGTGCATCCTCTACGTCTCTGTTCATAATTATAACAATTATACCAACCTAAGGACAAGGTTGACTTTGCAAACACAACAGTCGCGGCTTGATTGAAACCTTCAGGCTGCTTCTATAGTGCGCAGGTCCCCTCAATACTATTGGTTGGTCCGATTCCGAACGTCGTTGTTTGTTCGAGACTTGACAACTGGAGATGCAGGTCTATTACTCACCATTACACTATCAGGGCGCTGAACCGGATGGATCACCATGCACGGTAATCTGCCAGAAATCGGCAAAACAAGCACGGCAGAATGGCGCGACGTTGTCGAGTGGAGCACGTTGGATTCTTACGTTGATGTGATGCACCACGCGCGTTTTGAACCTCTGACGTGGTGACGTCACGGTGATGAGGGCAGACGAGAGCTCTATAGAGACGCGGGGCTCTGAGAACCAGCGCTATCGCACCTGCAATTCTTCAAAAAATCTCAAACTCAAGGTAGGTCTTGATTCGAGGCTCATCGGGTGCGGTACAACTGCTAACGTCGCCAGAGAACTCTACCATCCCTCCAACCAACCCATAACGTACGCACTCTTAACTGTGCCACCAACCAAATACCTCTTACCAGCACTGCTCCTCCTAACTCAGCCTACACATTCCGAATTGCAGCTCTAGCACCCCCCCAGAATCATATTCTAACCTTGTTTGCAGACACTATTGAAATGTCCGCACTCAAGCAAGGCCGCCAGTCCCCCGAGCCAGAGACCCAGAGGGATATGCAGCAGGGTCAGGAGGCGCACCCCAACAATCAGGGCGGTGAGACCGAGACCCAGCAGAAGAGCAACAATTCCAAGAACAACCTGCCTTCCAACCCCGATCACATCCTCGCCAAGCACTCGGAGGAGACTACTAGCAAGAAGGTTTAGATCTCAGTTGTTGGAAGGTGCGATGACATGGGAAATAGAAGATCCGAACAGGCCCCCTAGTAGGAGATAAAGGCTTACTAGAGGGGCGATTACTTAGCAAAAGCTATCAAGTATTGTAGTAGAGCAAAGTATAGGGCTGAATAACAAGGGCTTAAAGGACTATTAGGTATAGATGCACGTAACTATTTAGAGGTATATTATATAATCTTAGCAAGCTATTAGGGCTTAGTATCTAATATAACTACCTTCTTATATTAAGCAATACTCTTACCTATAAAATAGCGCCTAATATACAACTTAAACACCTATAGTGTCTGTATATATGTTACGAACTCTTATACCAACTAATTGCTAACAAGCTGTTAGCATTTAGAAAGGATTTAGTTAAGGTAATTATAGCAGTCTCCTGCGCGGCACAGTTGCAGCGTAGTTATTATATTATTACGTAACCTAGCTTATGCCTTGGCAGTTAAGCAAGTAGAGCCGCATATAAGTAGCTTACGCAGCTTATATTAAGTAAGTCAAGCAGCAGCTTACGCAGCTTATGTTAAGCAAGTCAAGTAGTAGAAATCTCCTTAGTATATAGTACCTAGGAATACAACCCTTATAGTTTGTGTTTAACTTTGTTAATTAAGTTACTATTAAGACCTATAGCTAGTATTACTAGGAGGTTAGGTTGAAATATCAATTCAAAGAGTATTAGTTAGCTATAGTATCTATATATTGACTGTAGACTGTTCGCTGCTAGGTAGTAGAATAGGAAGGGGTAGCTTATATTATAAGCTACTCTGCACCAAGACTATTTGGCCTAATGTACTCTAGAGGGCTGACAATAACTAGCTAATAGTAAAAAGACTAACAGGGACTAGGCTAATCTTACAATTGCTAAATAGGAAAATAACAAATATATAATATAGGTAGACCTTAATCTATATAACGTATACAACAGGCAAGCAGGACACACAACTAAGCAGGACACTTTTGCCAAGACTACACTAGAACTTACCCTATTATAGCCTAAAACACTACAGATTAGCGCTGCATAAGGCGAAACAAGCTATAGTATTACTTAGAGACCTCTTCTACTTTATTCTTGCATATTTGCGTATTGTGCCTGCCCTCTCTATACTGTCTATAGCGTTATTAGGATAGTTAACTCCCTTTAGCGCGTACCTGCTTCTTCCCCTTCTTTCTATTACTACGCGCGCTAAACTCCTTTAGAGCAGTTAACTGCTAGCCCTCTTTAATTATAAGGCTTCCTCTAGCTTAAATTTGCTTTCTTTTGCGCAATTTATGCTCTGTAGCAGCTGCTAGGGCTGCCTAAAGCTTAGCACGCTCTTATTTAAGCAAAGTTAACTTATGCGCTATACCTGTCGCCCCCTTTATAAGGTAATTAAGCGCGCTAATAGTAGAATTTAGTAAGCTACCTAGATCTCTATTATACTTGTCTTAAATTAGAGTTAATTGCAATCTTTATTCAACTAAGTTCTTTAGGGTTTAAGACTGCTAGGGCGTGTAGTTTATAGAAAGTAGTAGTGATAGGGTGCGCAGCTTTACATCAAGGGTCAATATAACCTATTTTAGGTTAGATAGGTTAGGGTTAGGGTTAGGGTTAGGGTTAGGTTAGGGTTAGGGTTAGGGTTAGGGTTAGGTTGGTTAGGGTTAGGGTTAGGGTTAGGGTTAGGGTTAGGGTTAGGGTTAG